>CAMGYJ010000008.1:7341474-7672174 GCA_946122785.1 Linum tenue
TCTCCATTGAAATCTCCAAATTCCTCGTCAGAGACATCCTGTACTCCGCGTTCCACAGCGTGTACCTACATCCAAATCCACCCCGCGATCAGAACACCGAACAACACAGCAGGAATTGAACTCTTGAGAGATTGATTTAAGAAAAACTTACCCTGTAATGATGGCGGATATCAGGAGGCTGTCGAGAGGCAGCTTGGCGAATCGAATCGTGACGGAGAAATCGGCGGAAGGGAGGAGTCCCAACATGGTGGAGATGGTCTGCTTCATCGAATCCTTGGACGAATCCGAAACTCCCTTGGAGATGGTGGAGTTATCGAGGGGCTCGATCCTCTTGAGCATGTTGGCGATTACGGAGAATCCCCGGTCCAGGCTGGACTTCCGAGTGGAGACGAATTCGTCGGAGATCCCGCCGCCGCTGCTCAGGCAGCTCACCGTCGTCGTCGTCGTTACCGCAGCGGCCCAGGCCGCGTGATGATGATGGGAATTCGAATTGAAATTGTTGTTGTTGTGGCGACGGAGGAAGAATGGAGCGAGGGACGTGGAGGAAGGAAGGGACGGTGGTGGGTGGTGTTTGGGCGACAGGTCGCGAGAAAGAAGGAAAGCTCGAGCTGCGGTGGCGGCCATGAGAGGAGGACTGGGGTGCCTCCACCGCCGAGAAAGCTTGTCGCAGCCCGGGAGAGAGAGTGAGAGGAGGGTCAGCGGCTGGCTCAGAGGAGAGAGCCTGGGCGGCTTATCTCTTCTCCGTCGGCTTCTTCTGATCTCTGATTTGGGAAAGAATCTTGTGTGTCTCTACTACGGAATCGCCAATGTGTAATTGTGTTTTCATTATTCAACGGAGTTGGTCCGAGTAGGCATCGCCATCAAACCCGGGCTCCACTCTCCACCTGGTCCACTCGGTCTAACATGGGTGGTTTGATTGTCGAATTTAGCATTATAGAGATCAAGAAATATATTTACTTTACTTTATGATCAATGATTTATTGTTTCATGTAATTGCCTACGGCTAGAGATGAGTTGCTCGTTTGTGACAAATGCTATGATAATAGTACGAACATAGAGCACTTCTATTATGCTATATAGTATTGGTGTTTTAATGTACAAATTAAAGTTGTACTATAGCATTAAATGTATAAGTTTAGGTTGTATCATAAAACAATTTGTACTATAACATTATGGTACAACTTTACAACTTGAAGTTGTACCATCACATAAAGATACAAGTTCAAGTTGTACCGTAAAAGAATTTGTACAAAAAGTATATGTACAATTTTAAGTTGTACTATAACGTAAATGTACAATTTTAAGTTATACCATAAAAGTAAAACCCTATAACACCAATACTATATAGCATTGTAAAATTTCTAAGAACATATGGGACTTATGGAATTTTAGGTAATAGATTTTATATGCCATGGGGACAGGAGTGAGTTTTGGACATTCAACCATTTAGATGAAATTTTTGTAAATATCAAATTAAATGAAAATTGTAAGAAACCATATGGAACTCCACAATTATATTTTGGGTAATGTGTATTTTTTATTCAAAATTTTTTCAAATTTTTTCATATTATTCAAACCTATTAAAATGCTATTAAATTTTCAAATCTTTTGTAATGAATCAAAATATTAGTCATTTTTACGTTATCGTTAATAATTTTTTAACTCTTTTCTTAACTAAAATACTAAAATTTTGGAATGTTGACTTTAATGTGTCTCTTCCAAGTCAGTATCATGTTGTCAACTCAATATTACTAACAAAATTATTAACTGGAAATTAACATTTGTCTAATTCTTAATATTTTAATAGGTTTGGCTAATAAAAAAGAATAAAAAAGATATGTACTTCATCTCTTATACTGCCAACATTGATTTCATCGTCAAAACAAATGGGTTACAAACTCAATTGCTATCTTATGCATCTAGTAACTTGGTTTAGTTATGCAAGTTTAATTTGAAGCAAAATGTTTGGTGATTTTGTAGGTGGAATAGTGCAGCATTTCATTTGAATATAACAAATTAGGTGGAATAGTGTAGCATTCCATTAGAATAATAGAATGTAACACATTATGTTCGTAAGTGAACAAAACGTGTGGATATTAGTCAACAATTGTTTATCAATTAGTAAGCAGAGAGCTATTTGGGTAGGTTTCTTGGTTATGGCATGTAAGAAAACAAAAGTAGGTACTTTTTTAATTCTAAACAAATAATATTATAGTAGTCTCCCATATTGTCATGGCTAAAACTTTATTTCAATTATCTCAATTTGTCAAAAATGTTAGATGCTAGAAAGACAAGTTTGAGTACAACTTTGAGTGAGGAAACCAGCATTAACCCAAATACAATAAAATGAGTGATGGAACCAGCACTAACCCAAAGCAATTTAAAGTAAACTAGCTCAGCCGACTCATTCACCCTCCACTCTATGTGTAAGACAAAGACCAATGTGTTGATTTCTTGGTGAGCTCCATTGGAGGCCAAATGCATTGCATCACAATAAGATTAGGTCATTCTTCCCCGTCTTTACAGCCTGTTTGGATAGACAAAAAACTCAGGAATTGGAATTCCATTTTCAATTCCAGTTCCATATTTTATGTTTGGAAGGATAAGAAGGTTGAGAAATGAATTCCATTTGGGCTAAGTTTTGGGAATTACAATTCCTATCAAAAGTAATAGGAATTGTGTTTATGAAGATGGAATTAGTGGGTCCCATCACTATTTATTATTATTTTATTAACCAACTATCACACTACTCTCTTTCTCTATCATTCATATTTCATTTCCCAAGATAAAATAAATATATTATATTATTAATTATTGTTAAAAGTGCAATTCATTTCTTTAGTTGGAGGAATTATACCAAACACTAATATTGGAAATGGAATTCTATAAAAATAGGAATTGGAAATAGAATTCCATTTCCATTTCTTCTTAAATTGTATCCAAACAGGCTGTTAATAGTTTCATAATGATAGCCACATGAATGAACCTGAAAAGTGGTGCTGAGAGACTTAGCAGCAAAACCATTAGTTTTACCCAAAACAATTGCAAGGTCTGCCCGTCCATAGAAGCCTATAAGGTCAAATACTAATTTAAATTTAAAGAGAAGGTCAAATATTTGACTCTTATCTTTCATCTATATCCTCACAAATAAATTAGATAGTCATCCTAATATGCTAATAATCGTTATGGTGACAAGTTTTTTTACTATTATATAGCGCATTATATAATTTACAATTGTTGAATGCACACAATAATGACAATTATTTACAAAATCGTGATAGTGTGCATCCACCAACTATAAGAAACAGGAAACAGACTGTGCAAAGGATTGTGAATCATGATATGACGTCCCAACTCTAATGAATCGCTAGAACCCTAGCCTGATTGCTCCATAAAGGTCCTTCATTCATAACTAGCTTTGGGCCCGCCCGATGGGCGGATAAATTTGTTACTTGAACTCGTTGCTATGATTCGATTTCGTAGTAAGCACACTAATTTTTTCTTGGTTGTATAAATCGAGGCTTTCCTGATTTATTAGAATTTTTAAGGTAAAAGAAAAATCGTTCTGTTTGGTTTCTGAAAAGAATAAGAAACCCAAATGGCAATGAATAGCTTCAAAATCAATGATTTTCACTTCTGCGTGGACAAATAGAAGAGGCAATGAATAGCTTCAAACAATTACATCAACTATAAAACTTAATTACCTGGATTTGCATGCATGGACAAATAGAAGAGGCAAGGTTGGGTTATCAATGGAAGCAGTAACAAATCAATATGCATGCAGAATCAAAGCCTAGGAATTAATAGCAAGAAAATAAAACAATGTAGCAGAATAAAAAGCAACTTAATTGGGTACGATTCAAGGATGTGATTCATACCTGTGGCTGAAGCTTGTGAGGCATAATTAGATGCCGTGATTGGCTGGCTTCGCCAGATGTACACAACTTCCTATTGGTGGCAAAATTTGTCGGAGCAATCTCTACCAAACGTGGCTTGAGGATGACACGGTTGATGCATGTGGGATTTGGAGCTAGATGGTTGCTGCTTCTCTCCATTCAGAAAGGGCGATCCTGTAGGTAGTTTATTCCAAGTTTGCGAAGGCTTTGTGTATCGGTGGCGTATGAAGCGTTGCGCCGGAGATGGTTTCAGATTTTGGCGCTGCGGTAGAGATGAAAGTCTTGTGGATTTTGAAAGGAACCGTTCGGCGGTTTTAAGAGAAGATGTTGAATGAAGCAGTGGGATTTTCCCCCGAAGAGAGGTTGTGGAAAGAGAATGAAAGAGGTTTTATAAGGCTGACGTGGATAGCCTAATATTTGAGATAGGGGTACGTGGAGGGGGTCTAAAACTAAAAGCCCTTTAATATTTTTTTTAAGATTTTCGGAGTGAAATTGAAATGATTTGAGTGCTCTTCTACACAGAAGAAGGAAAAGAGAAATGGACCTATCACCGCTGGCCCAAATCTTGGCTTCAACCAATCTATAGAGTGGGCCTGCCTAACAGCAAGTGGTAATCCTGGCATCTTTTGGTTTATGCATAATGTTATTCAGCTTTAGAAGAATAATAACAAAAGATAGATGAATCTCTCAACATTGAAGAAGAATTAAAGATTCATACAAGGGCCTCCTACGAATAACTTAAAAACTATTGAAGTGAACAAATCAGTTGACTTTTACTTGCATTTCATTCTAACAAGTTGAACGTTAAAACATGAAAAGAACTGCATCATCAGAAGTATTTCTGTTAGAAACTGTGGTTGAAGTGAGTGCTATTTCTGTTGGTGCAGAGCATCAAGTTAATGCAATCCAAAGAAAGAGCAATATATTCAAAATACGTTCTACTGCTGACCAGGAAACTTGACATGGTGAATCTCTATTGAGTTCAGTTGTGAATCTACGGGAAGGCTTCTGTCATGAGTCTCCTTGGGTCTTTTCTCTTCTTGAAGCTCCAGCATACCATGATTTCCACGCCTCTACGTAATGACCAAATAGCTCGCCTAAAGCTGCCACCCAATTGAAATGCTCCACATTAGTTACTGTAGAAGTTCAACTGCAGCATAGAAAAATAAGTGTTTAACCAGTAGGCTCTACCTTCATTGCAGTACTGAGGATAACAAGTAGAAGCTAGAGTCTCCACGTCCTGGATCTTTGTCATACTTGTGTTTCCTGTGCAGCTTACACCTTTGTCAGTAACTGCTGGACTGAATGGACCAAAGACAAAGCTCTTAGATTTGCCTTCCTCTGTCTTTGGCTTCAGGTTGCTTCCATGAATTTTGTTTTGCGAATCCTGCGATATTTTAAGGACTGGAGCAATAACATGGTTCTGGTCGATACAGCCCAGCCGGTTTTTCTTTGATGAGAAGTTAGTAATCTCAGTGCCAAAAGTTCTCTTGGTGGCCTGGAATTTCACAGGGTCGAGAGCTACATTGTTTCCCCTCCATCCCACCCACCTAAAGGCAGGTCGCCTGCTTTCAGGGTGATGAGTCTGCAAAATGAAGACAACATTATCGTTCGTTTACATGCCTAAGCTGAATTACTGTTCTGTGTTACCCATGGTATGTAGGTTAAAATATACCTTTTCTATAAGGTTCATGGAAGCCAAAACATTGGCAATGTCATAGAGTCGTCTTACTTTTGCTGTATAATGACCGTTAAAAAGAAGAAAGAGTGAGTAACATGGTTCAGTACTAGTTGGCTTCATTGTAATGGAAGGTGAGGATTCGATCTTTACTTCTCATAGCTGTAGAACTTAGGGCATCACCCAGCAAAGTTGTTGCAGCAGTATCAAGTGTGATTAAATCTACCTAAAAGAGAATGAATGAGTGAAGGCTCCAACAAGTGAAAGAGGAAGTCATATTTCAAGCCAATTTGGGAAGAACTTCACTTACATCAGAACAAAGGAAAAGCTTCACGAAATTCTGTGTGAGAAGCCATAATGATTTTTCTCTTTTGTTATCTGCATAAAAAAACACATGTAAAATTTGCTGTGCACTTTAGACTAGACAGCATTTGGCTGTTCATACAAGCCTCAGGTTTAAGCTAAATTTTAGAACTTTATAGATCACCCATGTCGATTGAGGTGAGTTGTTGACAAACTCAAACAAAGGGTCACTAACCATTACCAGCAGAAACTGATGCTGCTGAATTGTTTTCTTGACCATCAGTTGGTACATTGGAAGATGGTCCAACTTCATTCTCTTTTAGAGCCTATAACGAAGAATGGAAGAAAGGGTCAAAACTTGGACTAACGTGGCTGCTATTCTGAACAAACTCGGTGCCAATGCTGCAATCGTCAAGTATGAGCCTAGGCTTTGTTACTTTCACTTATCAACCATGAATCTAGGCCAATGAAGTAACAGTGACCACAATTACTACAACATGTTGAAACAAGACTTGGAACTAAAGAAGCTGATAAACTATTGCTTTATAATGGCAACACAACCAAGTGGCAAGTGGTATGTGTGTGCTTTATCATCTGCTTAAGACAATCCACACAACTACCAATCAACATAGTTGGAGAATCAAGAAAGGACATACCTTTGCTGAGTTCAGACAAGACGCAGCACTGAAATTCTCCATCAATGCCTCTTGCTGAAACAATGAGATATTAAGGAATCATATTGCAGCTCAAAACAAACAGGACAAAGGATATGGAAGAGAAACATTCAAGCCATGGACACAGCTTAAATATTGAGAACCAACCTTGAGGCACTCCAAAGCATGCGGAATTGCCGCAAAACCTCTCCATGAGTACTGATTCTTCTGTTTTCTTGCTACCACCTACAGAAAAAGGCACGACAAAATTCCTCACTATCAAGCTCAATGAGATACCCAAAATAAAAAAAAATCAACTTAAGAATCTTACGCCAACGCTCTCCAATATGTTAACAACATCGTAAATTCGCCGGCGCTCAACTCCTGCAAACGCCAACGATTCCCAACGGAAACTCGTCAATATGCTTAACGATAAACAAAACACATTTCCCTTAGACACCTCTTGTTCCATGTTGAAAACCAATTGTTTTTTCCCCCCAGGAACCAAACAAACGGGGAGAGCAAGATATACGTAGAGAATGAATACCTAATTTTGAAGAGGCATCGTCTAGTCCAATTGAGTCGACCCCTTGAGTACCATACAAGTTCAAGAAGCTACAAACGACAGAAAACAGCAGAAAATTAAGAAAGCGGACTGGAAATGACAATCCAATTGAGGGAGTAGATTAGATAGGGGAGAAGAGAACGAGAGAGAAGGTACAAACTTGGTGCATAAGACTCCGAGAGATTTCTCCTTCCGGCAGTAAAAAGTTCTTCCGCCATTGCCATTTCCGTTTCCGACGCTGGCGGCGGCGGCGGTTGGATCTGGTTCTCGGCAAATGGACGGATCAGCAGCAGAGGTTTCCATGAAAGTACAGGCAAATAGCCCGAGAGATTGAAAGGAAAGGAGGAGAGAAAGAGAGAGTTGATTAAGCGGTGGAAGGAGGTAGTGGGAATGAGTGGCGGGTTTTAGAAATTTCAAACCTTCGATTTGGATCTAAACCTTTAAACTGGTGCGGATCCGTAGTGTGGGCCTCAGAACTGAAGGGCTTAACTCTTGGGCCTTTTAAGGCCTCGTTCTATCGTAGCGTTTTGGCCCAGCGAATCACTAGTGGAAATGAGTCCCTCCACAGCTTTGTAGTCCCCCAGATTCCGCTCTCCCTCCGTCCTCGTCAACTCTACTCCCTTCCTTCCTCGACCGGAGCCCTCTGCCATTCCCGCCTCCGATCCGCCAGCAACCATGCCGGGCGATCATGATTCCGATCACGATCACCGCCACCATCAACAGAATCGCCCGAATCGCCTCTCTGTTCCGGCCAGACCCACCGTTTCTTTCACTCCTCCGGCCACCGCCGGCGTCACATCTCGAGCCTACCCTTCATCTTCTCCATACGCCTACGCATCCACCCCAACTCCGACCCCGTCGAAGCAACGGCTCTCTTCCGCTTCCTTCTCCTTCAAATCTTCTTCTTCTTCCTCCTCCAAATCGTCAATTTCATTTCTATTCCTTTTCCTCTTCTCCCTCCGCTCCCTTTACTCTCTCCTCCCATTCCTCCGCTCATCTCCTTCCTTCTCCCTCTTCCCTTTCTCCTTCCTCGTCTCCCTCCTCTCTTTCCTCCTCTCCCTCTCTTTCTCTCTCTTCTCCGCCAAAACACCTCTCGCTCGCCTCAGAAACCCCAACAGCAGCTTCAAATCCAATCAAACCCCTGTTTTCTCCCTCTCCACCCTCTCCCCATCCCAGCATAAGCTCCTCTTCGCCAAATCGATTGTCCTCGCCGTTGTCTTTCTTCTCAGGTTCCAGGCTCTCAGGTACTGTGGGACTGCGGCCATGATTCTGGCTGAATTGTGCGGCAACATTGTGGCCCGTGTTCTTTCTCTGGGGAAAAGGCATAAAATTGGTGCGGCAACTCTGGATGGGAATGGTAAAAAGCTTGCTGGGTTTTTGGCTCTCTTTGTTGGCTTGTTCTTGTTGGCTATGAGTTGGGATCGTAGTGAATGCTTCCCTTTTTCGGCTTCCTATGTGGGTAAATTTGGGTGGTCGTTGATTCCTAGAGAGAATTGCATTAGAATTTGGCTGATGCTGCTTCCATTTATGTCTGGGTTTTTGGGGTCTTACGAGCGTGTTTCGATGAATTGGATAGCAATCAGGCAGCTGGGACAAGCTCGAGTTAGATTGGTGTCATTGTTTTATACCACCCTTCTGCTATTCATTCCTGCCCTTGTGAGCTTTGCCATGCTTGAAGCTGGTGATCAGGGTGTTTCATTTGGGAGCTTAGGATGGCCGTTGGCTAACACGGTTGTTTTTGGAGTGCTACTGAGTGAGAGTTACGCTGATGAGAAGCTGGTAACTTCTAAAGATTTCCAGAAGGATTTTTCAGTAACATTTGTTTGCACAATTGTCTTGGAGCTGTTCTACTTTCCCGAGCTTTCACTTTGGGGGCTACTGATATGTGGGTTGCTGCTGTATATCGGGGTTAGAAGGCTGGATCATGTTAATTCGGATTATCTCGAGTTGGGGATGCAATCTTCTGAGTCATATCGTAATTTGGTTACCAATCCGTTACGCCATATTTTGAGTGAGAGGAAGTCTAGGAAGATTGCACTGTTCCTTTTGATCAATGCTGCCTATATGGTTGTTGAATTTGTTGCTGGGTTCATGAGCAATAGTCTTGGACTGATATCAGATGCTTGTCACATGTTGTTCGATTGTGCTGCTTTGGCTATCGGTCTTTATGCCTCTTATATTGCAAGACTACCCGCAAATGAGCAGTATAACTACGGCCGTGGAAGATTTGAGGTTCTATCTGGATATGTGAATGCGGTTTTCCTGGTTCTTGTTGGAGCATTAATAGTTTTAGAGTCTTTCGAGAGGATATTGGACCCTCAGGAGATATCAACCAACAGCTTGTTAGTTGTTTCTGTTGGAGGCCTTGTGGTTAATGTTGTTGGTTTAATCTTCTTTCATGAGGAGCACCATCACGCTCATGGTGGTGGGTCTGGAGGTTGCTCACATTCTCATGGGCATTCACACTCCGATCATCATCACCATTCACATGATCATGGGGTTCATGAAAACCATCAGGAGTCCATATCCATTTCACATAGCTCTCCTGAGACATCATTGACCCATCAACACAGTGGTAGCAGCTGCACCCATGATCATGTTCACCATCATGATAATCATGACAACCATGACAGCTCCCATTGCCATGAGCACAACCATGATCACACTCATCACCACCATGAATCCCATGACCATCATCACCATCCTGAGTCTGCTGTGCAGGAGCCAGAAAAGCACCACGATCATCACCATGTTGACCACAATATGGAGGGGATTTTTCTGCATGTGCTGGCAGATACCATGGGAAGCGTTGGTGTGGTCATATCGACGCTCCTTATCAAGTACAAAGGGTGGCTTGTTGCTGATCCAGCAAGCTCAATTTTCATTTCAGCTTTGATCATATCGTCGGTAATTCCATTGCTGAGAAACTCTGCAGAGATCTTGCTCCAGAGAGTTCCAAGAGCGCAAGAGAAGCGTTTGAAGGGAGCTCTGGACGATGTCAGAAGGATCAAGGGGGTACGTGGCATTCAGACCTTCCACATTTGGAGTTTTACTAACACAGACGTTGTTGGGACGCTTCACCTCCATGTTTCAGAGGACACGGATAGGACTTCCTTGAAGAGACGGGTTTTGCAAAGGTTCAATGATTTTGGGGTCAAGGATCTGACTATCCAGGTTGAGTGCATTAAGTAATTGTTTGAACTTTGAAAACCAGAGGTTAACTTATTCACAAATTTTCAAGGAGTAGTGGTGTTAGAGAGTGGTATAAGATTCAGCATAACTTTATTCCAACAATTCGAGTTATTGGGATTAACTGGTTCATGACATGGTATCAGAGTTGGTTTGACCAAGTGGTCGTGTGTTCAAATCTCCACGACTCCTAATATAAACCGTTGTCTTCAAGCACATGTGGGTTGGCTTTCGTTTGAGGGGGTGTGTTAGAGAGTGACCCAACAACTCGAGTTATTGGCATCAACTGGTTCATGACAAGTGGAACTGAATGTCAGTCGTCTGTGGAGTTGTTTCTCGGCACAATATGAGAGTAGATTCCTCTCTGCTTCGGGTTTCATCCTTCCAAATCAACATTCTCGATCTGGATTATTGCACCTTCTGCCCTCCTCGATAGACAGATGATTGGTGTTCAACTGGGCTTGGATACCTTGTACTTGTATTTGTAGGAACATTTTCAGAAAGACACCAGCTGAGTATACCCTAATAACTGGTTTTGAGATATTTTATTTGTATATAGAATGTAATGGCCACAAACTTCTGTTTTACTTGGTTTACTAAACCAACCACAGTTTGAGCTTGAAGGAGATGAGAATTCCCTTGGCTACATTTTGAATGTTGAGTAGTGTGTTTTCGTTGAAAGAGAAAGATCAGGATCCTAGACTAGTCTTCCATGGATTGGATTAAATTTCAGGCCACTACATTCATATTTAGGTACTTAAATTTGATATGGATGAATAATCTACAAAATTTTCGGTACTCAAACATTCATCCATATCATATCAAATTTCAGGCCACTACATTCATATTTAGGTACATTCATATTTAGGTACTTAAACAGGTGCCAAAGTGTGCTTCCTGTAGTTTGCATACTTTGTTAGTCAAGTGGCGAAAAGGAGAAAAGTTTCACCTCAGTAAAGCAAATTTCGAACTAAAATTGCCTTGCATAATCACTTCTATGTATCATGTATGCAAGTATTTTCGTAACAACTCGGAGTGCAAACTCTATCCAATGTACACGCAGAGGGAAAAACACCCAATATACATATAGGTCCCATAAGGTGAACACCAGAAATTGTCATGCATTTGGCACCTGTTTAACTACCATAGTCGAGTTCACCATGTTCATTTCTGCTCTTGCCTCCACGAACTACAAACTACATACTTGGATACGCTCTTATCACCCGTGGCTGCAAAAATAAGGCTCACATAACTCTAATCTACTCACGACTCACATCCATGGCGTCAAGCACTTCAAAGTGCATTTCCATATCAGGGACCCTATCAGCAAAGTAAAGCTTCTCGCGAACCTGTAACGTCCCTGCAGCAGCACTCCTCCCAGCCTCCATTTCCAGCAGACGGATCAGCTCATCCTTCTCCTCCCGTATCCACGCCCGCCTGTCGTCGCACCATTGCCTCGGAGTTCCATGGAGCACGAACCGGATTCCAGCTCCCCCTTCTCCTTGAGCATTCAAACGCTTGCCTATCCTCTCAATCACGCCATGGTCGGTGACGTAGGCACCTGCCGAGTTCAACCCAACATCCACGTAATGGACCTCGGTGATGCTGCTCAGCAGGTCTTCTCCACTTTCGGGTATGATCCGAACCCGTCGTTGTTCTCGCCCGCCGGATCTCGGTTCGAGGCAGCTCAGCTCGGTTACTAGCTGGTTAACTACGGTGCCTCCCTTGCTGAACCCGAGGATGTACGTCGGCAACGGATCGGGAACGCCGCCATTGGATGATGATGAAGCTGGTAGCCGGAGCTTGATCTCGTGCAAGCAGTTGGATAACAGAGAGGCGGTGGAATTGGAAGCTGGGAACCCTGTAGGGTTGTAAGATTTGGGCTCTCCCCATTGATGGACAGTGGGGATGCAGTCATGGTAGACGGCGAACGGGCCGTTGTAGACAGCAGCCTCGATGACCCAGGCGTTGATTGAATCCCCAAACTTCGAGACCAAGAGATCGGCTAGTTTCTGCGAATCGGAGAGCCTCTGGATTACGGTGCTCCGAGTTACGGATACACGGTCTCCCACGAAAAGTATGGCGTTCGCTGAAGGTACCTGTCCATTTTTAGGTCATGGAGCTCTGAGTTCTCGGGGAAGGGGGCGGCGGGATAAGAAAGCGGAGGGGAATTTTGAACTCACTGCTAGCGTTTGGGAAGGAGTTGAGAGGTAGAGAGAGACGGCGACTCTGTAGAGAGCCGGAATTCCTCCTGGATTCTTCAATGGAACCTTGACAACACCTCTCCATCGCTCCATCATCGATCGGAATCGGATTACGGTACTAGGATCAAAACAGCTCCAGAGAAACTCGGAGATGGTATGTTTCCTGAGATGAATTCCTGGAAATTTAGATTGAGAACTGGAGGCGTAGAGGCTTCTTCTACCGGTGAATACGGATTACGGAGTCACCTCAGCCACGCCAATGGCCGCCGCCCGCCGGTGCCTGGAATGGGATGCGGATTGTGGAGTTAAGCTTATTCTGGATCACAGTCCAGTCGAGAGTCGATAGGGAGAGATACTATGTGGGCTTTAACCCTTATGGGCCTCGTTTACCTCTAGGCCTTAATCCTTGTGGGCCTTTACGGCCTCGTTCTATCCTTCTGTTTTATTTATTTATTTAATAATGGAATCCTTCCCTTTGATGGATTTGAGTATTGTGGTCAACGTGGGATTGCAAAATCAACGAATTCGTTGACTACAGATAAATAAGTACTTGGAACACGAATTATATTATTGTTTTTTTATTTAGAAATTAACTAAAAGTGTATAATGAAATAAGCATATATGAGAGCATATCAATCTCTGATCTCAATCAGTTTATTGCGAAAGATGACACGATTATAGAGAAAAAGTATTAAATACTCAAAAATGACTATAAAGTTGTGCTTAAATTTGATTAAGCTTAAATTCATGGCAATTACTAAGTATTGATACACAAACTATATAAGACTACTGTTTGAACCTAACTGAGTGTAAGAGTGAGGTTCGAGTGAGAGTTTGGGTCAAGAAGAAACGCGAACGTCGAGTTTGATCAAGAAGACAAGAATCAGAGAGTTGAGTGAGAACCGGAGTCCCAACTTTTAGAAAGAGAAGTAATTGTTATAGAGAGAGAATGGTGAAAAAATGCGATCCCCTCACCCACCGGAGTAAATGCCATATTTATAGGCTACATGGTGGTGGGTGAGTGGGTGGACTTCGAGACGGTACAACGACGTGACTACTGATGTGTCAGGGATTTAGGCCATCCCCCAACCTAGGACTTGTCAGAGGGTTGTCTATGATTTGTACCTAAAAGTCTTGACGTGACCTTCCCTCGGGAGACACAATGACGCCCTCTCCGGCTCTTGAGTCTGGTTGCCGCCTTGTCTTCCCACTTGCGCGCATAGCCTTGCTCTTGCCGCGCGTGAGGTCTCGGCGCTGTCGGACGTGTCGCGCCCTCGCCGTGTCTGTTGCGGCACGCGGTTTGACATGCTCTTTTGGCGCGGGGGTGATCCGAGTCACATGCCCAACAATTGCCCCCCACAGGGGGTGTTTCTCGAACGCCTCCTGTTGTGATTTCCGCTCTGCTGACTCGGATCCACGTGTTTTGCGAGGACTTGGCCGGCTAGGTTTCGTGCGCTCTGAAGCGTTGTGATCGCGCTACTATATTGGGGCTCTCCTGTGCGTTGCGGGGTACGGCGCGGTTGCTTTGCGTGCGCGATCTATACGGGGAGCTTTGTGTGCGCGGTTGCTTTGCGTGCGCGATCTTCACGGGGAATCTTGCGGTCGCTTTGTGTGCGCGATTTCCGCGAGGTTTTCTTCGAGCGTTTTTTTGGGGGTGGGGTTTTTCCCTTTTGCGGGTGTGTCATGCCCCCCAGGCGTTGCGCGTCACTAGTGACGTCGACGACTAGTGCCTATGCTCGTCATGATTGTTCGGGATTGGAGTCTGCCACGTGTCGGTGTGCGATTGGTTAGCTCTGGCGGCCTTTTGAATTTCGAAATCCTCTGACGGTTGCGATTTTCGATGACCTTTAACCCCTTCGACTTCCCATCATCACCTATAAATATTCGGCTGCTCCTGAAATTTTCTTCCATCCTTCCTTCTTCTTACTTTGCTCTCTCGCTTTTCCATCTCTCTGTTTCTAGGATTCCTCTTCTTCTTCTACAACCTCAAGTCTGCCGTTTGCCACTGCTACTCAAGGTATTGCCATGGATAGCACCAACATCAATGAGACCGAGGTCGTGCAGGGCGAAGAAGGTAATCCTCTTTCTTTCTCACCTACTTCTACCCGACTTGAGTCGGACCCGGCCGATTCCGGCAACGGGGACGACGGGGACGGCGGTGGTGTTAGCAACGACGACGATGCTAGTGACGACGAGGGTGCTTCGGCGTCGCCGTCGGGCAACGTCGATTCCGGACGGGGTTTTCAGGAGTCTTCCAACGCCGATATGGTTCCGTCGGGTAGTGGGCCGGCGGCCTCTAGTGGGGTCCTGATAATCCGGCGTACTCATGACGGAAGATCTGGCGGGGCGACCTCCGAGGTGCGCGATGGGTCAGAGACGCAGTCGGAGCCCCTTTACCATGTCCGCGTGACAGAAGCAGTGAGCCGGCTAGGGTTCCAAGGCGTGGGCGCGGTTTACACTGTTCTGGATTGGGCCGAGATGTGGGGCGATCAGCCAGCCCCACATGATAATCTTCTCCGCGGGCCCGACCACGCATCAATTTACGGGCGCGAGGATGTGGAGGAGATTGTGCGTGGGTTGGGATTGCCCCCCAGCTGGCAGTACGCCGTACCGTCTGTGCGCAGCATGGTTGGGAACTGCCCCCCAGGCTGGTTCGGCGTTTACACAGAGTATTGGGTGATGGGATTCAAATTTCCCATCGACCCACTGCTGTGCGCCTTATATGAGAAGCTCAATTGCTCAATCGCGCGGCTCTCTCCCTCTGTTATTATGCACGCTAGTTGCCTCCGAGCGGCGTGCAAGCGGCTCAAGATCACGCCCACTTATGGGTTGTTCCGGAAATTTTACAAGATCAAGGAGCCCACCAAGACGAGTGATTGTCTTTCCATCAAGCGGCGTGATAACAGGCCTGATGGCTTTGTGTACGGCTCGCCCAGGCTTATGAAGACCTGGTTCGAGCGCTTCTTTTATGTGAAGCCCACGCCCGGGGAGTGGGCGAGCGCGTATGTTGCGGAGCCAACCACTTGGATGAAGGGTGGCACGCATGCGTACGAGTCGGAGCTGGGCAAGTACCCCGGGCTCGATCAGGAGTATGAGGCGTGCCTGCTTCAGAAGTTTGACCTACACTCGGCTGGGGTCCGCGAGGCCTGCCTGGCCGAATTGTTTGCCGATGGTTAGTTGTGTTCCTTTCGTTTTGTATTCTTTCTTATTAACCGCCCTCTTAACACTTATTGGCGCAGGTGTTGACTTTTCTAGCTTGGCGAGCATGATGTCTGTTGATGAAGTCATCAAGGCTCCTCGCGGTGGGAGGAAGAAGTCGAGGGAAGGTAAGCAGGCTGCCTCGGAGAGGGGCGGGAAGAGGAAGACGGCGGAGCAGCCGTCCATTGCTGAGAAGGCGCCGAAGACGGTGCGCATTATGGAGCCGGCTGTGCAAACAGCACCGGCGACGACGCGCGTGCCTTTGGCGATTGCGGAGCATACTCCGCGCGCAGCCACCACCGCTCGTCCCGACAGAGGTGGTGCCGGTAGCTCGTCTGGAGCTGGAGTCCAGCAACAGCTGCCGCAGATGGCCGGGGGGGCCATCGACTACTTCCGTGACGTGCGGTTGCATACGGGCGCCGCGTGTAACGTTGCGTCGGCGAATGTTGCGCTGCGGGCCGTGGGTCCCCTTTTGGGCATCCCGTCCCGCATGGAAAAGTCTGATCCGCTCATGGACCTTGCTCAGATCCATTTCGCGGTAAGACTTTCTGCGGAGTGTGAACTATCATCATTTTTTTTTATCAGAAATTTTGCTAAGTGTTATCGCGCTGTATTCGCAGGGCTTGCTGGCGACTTTCCGCGCTCAACAGGAACGGGGGCGCGAGCGCGCGAAGTTGAGATCCGAAGAGTCTCGGATTGAGCAGCTGGAGGGGAGACTTGCTGGCGCTGAAGGACGCGCGGAGTTGGCCACCACAAAAGCCAATGACGCGCTAGTGGAGCTCGGCGTCCTGCAGAGCAAGCTGGCGGATCAGATGGACACCGCAAGGGAGCGCGTCCGGGCTGAGTTGCGGGTGGAGTTTGAGGTGGAGCGGAAGCGTCTGCTGGACGAGAAGGAGAAAGAGAAGAAGGAGCTGGTGTCCGACGCCGCAGACAAGTTGAAGCGGGCTCGGGATGAGTTTGAGAAGGAGAAGAGGGATTTGGTGCGCCTTCATGATGTGGCTAAGGCGGAGGCGGTTCGTGAAGCGCAAGCTGTTGCTGTCCGCCAGTTCAAGTCTTCCTTGTCATTTGGGAAGATCATTGCTGATGCGATGACTAAGGCTGTGATTGCCGTGGGCAAGAAGGTGCGCCCGGAGAATCCTGGCTACCAGTGGGATACTCGTGCCATGGTCGCGCATGTGAGGACGTGGCTGAACGAGAAAAGGCCGCTGGAGTCGGATTCGGAGTCGGAGGAAGAGGAGGAAGAGGAAGGGCGTCAGGAAGAAGAGCAGCAGCAGCAGCAGCAGGAAAGGGAGAAGGTCGAGGGCGCCAGTGGTGGCGAGAAGAAGGATGACGGGGCGAGTACTGATGAGGAGGATTCCCAACCTTTGGTGCGCCGTAAGACAGGCCTGATGGGTGCGCAGAAGAATGTTAGTGATGCTCAGGCGGACTAAGTGTAGTCGCGCCTTTCTTTATATTTTGTTTTTTGCTTTTGACTTTATCCTTTCTGTCGTTAGTTATTTTGATGTAGCCGAGCGCGTTGAACACTTATGGTGCTCCCGACTTATTAAATCCAACATCTTTTGACGACGCTCAATTGCTAGTGTGCTTATCTGTTCGCGCGTGTCTGTTTCGTCTTGTTGAATGGCGCGATGGCGCGGTACCGTGAAACTGGATGGGCGTGAATAGTGCTGGACTATTCTAATTTGTCATTCCGTAAGACTGACTTGGCGCGAATAGTGCTGGACTATTGCTAAGTTTTGTTCCGTGGAACCAAGCGCAGATAGTGCTGGACTATTGCTGATTTTTTGTTCTTTCGAACTGGTTGGGCGCGAATAGTGCTGGACTATTGCTAAGTTTTGTTCCGTGGAACCAAGCGCAGATAGTGCTGGACTATTGCTAAGTTTTGTTCTTGTGAACCGTGTCCTTTTTATTTATTGCGCTAATGCGATATTACGAACGTGGTACACGCTAATCTGCATGGTGGTATTTCCTTAAGTTCTGTGCGTTCCACGTCCTTGGGATCTTGTTGCCCCCCAGCTCGCTGAGTTTGAATGTGTTGGCTCCGACCACTTCGCGGATTAGGTAAGGACCTTCCCATGTTGAGGCGAGCTTCCCGTGTCTGGGATCGGGACGGAAGTTTCGCCGCAGTACTTGATCTCCAAGGATTAACTTGTGTGGGACCAGTTTCGCGTTGTGGTACTTGGCCACCTGCTCTTTCATTGCGGCTAGCCTGATGGATGCCAATTCTCGCCTTTCCTGTGACAACTCAAGCTCTAATAGGCGCGCCTCGTCGTTTGCTTCCTCGTTGTACCCGGTGATTCGATAGGTCGGTGTTGCCGTTTCTATGGGGATTACCGCGTCAGTGCCATACGTGAGGGCGAAAGGGGTTTCGCCCGTTGCCACCTTGTGTGTAGTGCGATGCGCCCATAGCACCGTGTTGAGCTCGTCCGCCCAATTGCCCTTGGCCTCATTCAGGCGGGTGTGTAGGCCGTGCAAGATCGCTTTATTGGAGGATTCTGCCTGGCCATTGGCTTGAGGGTAGGCCACCGACGCGAATCTTGCGATGGTTCCTACCCCGTCGCAGAAGTCTATCACTTCCACGCAGTCGAATTGTTTCCCATGGTCGAAGACGAGTGCATTTGGGACTCCAAAGCGCGACAAAATGTTGTTGCGCAAGAAACGCGTTACTTGTTGCGCTGTTATGGATGCCAGCGCCTCAGCCTCAATCCACTTGGTGAAGTAGTCTACTGCCACGATTATGTATTTGCGCTTCCCTTTTGCAGTTGGGAAAGGTCCAAGGAGGTCGACTCCCCACTGCGCGAAAGGCCATGGGCTTAGGTTGCCCTGGAGCTCGGTGGCTGGCAAGTGATGTTGGCGCGCGTTGATTTGACATTTGTGGCACTGATCTGCGTAGTTCTTCGTATCCTTCTTAATTCGCGGCCAGTAGTATCCATGCAAGAGGATGGTGCGTTCCATGCTGCGTGGCCCGGCATGCATCGCGCACATCCCGTCATGAAGTTCACGCACTAAGTTGTGCGCCTCCTCTTGCCCAATGCATTTGATGTAGACGCCCGAGTACGACCTTCGATATAACTCTCCCTCAATGAGTGTGCAACGGGCCGCCTTTTGCCTTAGAGTCCAAGCTTGCTTAGGGTCTTCTGGTACTGCCCCATCTTGAAGGTACTTCAAAATCGGGTGTCTCCAGTCTTCGTTTGACATAAGCTGGGTTGTGTTGATGGCCACCTCCGAGGAGGCTTCTTCTTCTTTTTGGACGGACACGAGGCGCGTGGACTCAAAGTCAGTAGCTGTTGCCAGCTTGGATAGTGCGTCGGCGTGCGCATTCTCTTCTCTTGGTATCTGCGCATATGTTACCGCTTCGAATGTTGTGGCTCTCTGCTTAACACGCTCCATGTAGTGCGCCAGCGCGTCTTCCTTTGCATCAAACGCACTGTTCAGCTGATTGACCGCCAGGGAGGAGTCGGAGAGGACCCGTATCGTTCTCGCTCCCAAGTCATGAGCGGCCGTCATCCCTGCCAAGATGGCCTCATATTCTGCTGCATTATTTGTTTTCAGCGTCCGGAACCTGATTGCGATTTCGTGCACCGCGCCAGAAGGCGTGCGCACCACAACTCCTGCTCCGGCGCCATGTTTGCTCGCCGCTCCATCAACGTAGACTTCCCAAACGCCCTCCGGCGTTGTTTCGAGGGTCACCCCTTCCGCGATGAAGTCCGCCAAGATTTGGGCCTTTATTGCTGATCTTGGCGCGTATTGGATATCATATTCCGACAACTCGACCGCCCACTTGACCATGCGTCCCGACACTTCCATCGAAGTTAGTATCTTTTTTAGTGGGAGGTTTGTCAGGACGGTGATATGATGCGCTTGGAAGTACGGGCGCAGCTTCTGGGAGGCGCTTACTAGTGCCAAGGCAGCCTTCTCGATCGAGGAGTATCTTGTTTCCGCGCTGACTAGAGTGCGCGAGGTGTAATACACTGGTTGCTCGGTTCTGCCATCTCTTCTAGATATCAGCACCGCGCTCACGGCCCTTGTTGACACAGCGAGATACAAGAAAAGTTTTTCATTAAGTTTGGGGGCAGTCAGTACAGGAGGGGATACAAGATACGCCTTTAGCTCTTGGAATGCTGTTTCGCATTCTGTCGTCCATGCGAAGCGCGCCCCGTTCTTGAGTGTTTGGAAGAAAGGCGCACACTTGTCGGCGGATCTTGGTATAAATCTCCCCAGTGCCGCTATCTTGCCATTCAGAGATTGGATTTCCAACGCGTTCCGGGGCGCCCGTAATTGTTGGACCGCGGTGATTTGCTTCGGGTCGACCTCTATGCCGCGCTTGGTTATCATGAACCCAAGGAACTTCCCCGCTTCCGCTCCAAAGACGCATTTGAGTGGGTTGAGGCGAAGGCTGTGCTGGCGGAGGGCTTCGAAAGTCTCGCGCAGGTCCTCCAGATGTGACCTGCCCGCCTTGGTTTTGACAATGAGGTCGTCTACGTACGCCTCGATGTTCCGCCCGATTTGTCGCGAGAAAACTGTGTCAATCATTCTCTGGTATGTCGCGCCCGCGTTCTTCAATCCGAACGGCATCCCTACGAAGCAGAAGTTCCCGAACGGTGTCATGAACGCCGTCTTTTCTTCATCTTCCACCGACATTGGGATTTGGTGGTATCCGGAGAACATGTCGAGAAAAGACAACGTCTCATGGTCGGCGGTTGCGTCGATCAGCTGGTCGATACGTGGCAGGGGATAAGGGTCTCCTGGGCATACTTTGTTTATTGTGGTGTAGTCGACGCACATCCGCCAGGCTCCTGACGATTTCTTGACCAAGACCACGTTTGCCAGCCACTTTGGATACTTTACGGGTCGAATCAACCCGGCTGCCAGTAGGCGCTCCACCTCTTCTTCTATCGCCTTCAGTTTGTCGCCCGTGAAGGACCTCCGCCCTTGTTGCCTTGGCTTTGCGTTGGCTGGGACTGCCAAGCTATGTTGGGCCACCTCCCTGGGCACTCCTGGCATGTCCTCCGTGCACCACGCGAATAGTTCCTGGTACTCTTTCAGCAGCGCCACGAGCGGCTCGATCGCGTCATTGCTGACGTGAGTGGAGATGCGTATCTTCCTAGTCGGCTCGGCGGGATCCAGCGCGACCTCGAAATCGGAATCCATGGACTCCGGTCGGGGTTCTTCCGCCCTTGTGTCGACGATGTTGGTTTGTCGAGCCACAACGCGATCTTCCCATGTCGTTCCCCGTGCTTCTCCTACTCCTCTATTTGATGGGAACTTGAGTTTCTGGTGGCACGTCGACGGGAGGGCCGTGAACTTTGCGAGGAAAGGGCGGCCTAGAATGCCGTTGTGCGCCGATTCGCAATTGACGATCGTGAACTCTACTTGTTTGGAAACGCGAGGCTCCTGGTCGCCGATCACCACAGGGAGGGTGACCACTCCAATTACCGGGACCTTGGTTCCGGAGAAACCAACTAGGTTGCCTTGCGCGCGCCTGATTAGACGCGGATCGATGTCCATTTTGTCAATGGTACTCTGGAAGAGGATGTCAGCCGCGCTACCTCCATCTATCAGGAGGCGGTGAGTTTTGCAGGCGGCGATTAGCGCGGTGATGATGAGCGGCTCCTCCGACGGGACTCCCTGTGGGAATTCTGTGTCATCAAAGCTCAGGTTGAACCTTGTCGGCGCGTCGACTGCCGCGCACTCCGTCGCGCGCTCCCGCTTTGTTTTCTTCTGGGGACGATCTCCTTCAACCGTCACCACCCCAATTTCCTTGCGCACTACGTATGCGCCTGTGTCATCATCGTATTCGGCTTGGGGTGGTGGTGGCGGCGGGCGCTGAGGGGGCTCAGCTTGTTCTTTCTTCACGTGAGTGAATTCGGTTAGCAACCCTCGCCGTACGAGGCCTTCTATTTCGTACCTTAGCTCTCGGCAGTCTTCCGTCTGGTGACCCGTTGCTCTGTGGAATTCACAATGCGTATTTGGATTGCGCATATAGGGTTGGGACCTTAACGGGGCAGGCCAATTGAGCTTGTAACCCTTCTCGCGAAGGACATGGAACACATTCCTCACGGAGTCATTGAGGGGAGTGTAGGCGTTAGGCGCGCGCCTGTCTGGCGATCGCCCGCGCTGCGCCTGCTCTGGTGGGGGGGGAGGGACGCGCTTTGGGCCACTGTGCATCTGTAGCAATTGGTCTCGTGGGATTGTGGCTGGAGGCTGACGACGTGCCTGTTCTTCTCTCGGCATTCTCGCTGGTTCGAAGCGCCTGACGGATCCCGCCCCCAAGGTCTCTTCCAATGTGATCGCCTTTTCGATCTTCATCTCCAACTCCGTTGACAGCGTGACGGGCCTCTTTGCTAACGCCCGTTTGAGCTCCATGTTGTTGGTGGCCTCCATGAGGTGATGGGCAGCTGTTTCGGGGGTAAGGTCACGGACAGACATTGCTACCCTGGACCACCTGGCGTAGAAAGCTCTCAGGCTTTCCCCCTCCTTCTGCCTGACATCTATCAGGGCCTTGAGGTGGAGGGGGCGCCGTTTCTGGGAAGCGAACTTTGTTGTGAACAGAAGTATGAACTCCTCGAACGAGCGAATGATTCCGTTCGGGAGGCGGTTGTACCAGTCGAGGCATATGCCGGTGAACGTCGACGGGAAGGTTCTGCACAGCGCGGCGTTGGAGTTGGTTTGGAGTTGCATACGCAAGCAGAAGGTGCTTACATGGTCTTCCGGGTCAGTCGTGCCATTGTACGTCGGGAGGGTGGGTGTCGCCCCCGTCAGGTTCTCCGCCATTATCTGCGCGCTCAATGGCTGGTGAAGGACCCTTTTGGGCGGGTTGGGTCGGTACTGCGGAGACAGGTGTTGTTCTAAGAAGCTGAGGTCCGCCCGCTCCGGTGGTTCGATTCCCGGCGTTTCGCACGCGGGAAGTTCCGTCGGCGCGTGTTGGGGTAGCTGGGCTGTCCCCGACGCTTCTCCCAAGGCTTGCTGAGGCGCCACCGCCAAGGCGTGTTGAGGCGCGTCCGCCGCCGCGCCTATCGTTGGCGCGCTCTCCCTGCTCATCATGAGCGCGATAACTTGGCTCATTTGTTTCTGCATGTCGGCTATGACGTTGTTTTGCTTCCTCACTAGATCCCTCATTTCTTTGGCCGTCAGCTCTGGCTCCTCTTCTTCGATGAGCACGGCGTTGAGGTTGCTGGCTTCCGCGAACGCCCTCGGGTCAGTCATTGTCTTGATCGGCGTTGCTTGGTCAGGCTGGTCGTGGTTGTGCTCTGCCATTGGGGATTTTCTTTAGCGTTTCTTCTTGGCCCCAAGGTGGGCGCCAATTGTTTGAACCTAACTGAGTGTAGGAGTGAGGTTCGAGTGAGAGTTTGGGTCAAGAAGAAACGCGAACGTCGAGTTTGATCAAGAAGACAAGAATCAGAGAGTTGAGTGAGAACCGGAGTCCCAACTTTTAGAAAGAGAAGTAATTGTTATAGAGAGAGAATGGTGAAAAAATGCGATCCCCTCACCCACCGGAGTAAATGCCATATTTATAGGCTACATGGTGGTGGGTGAGTGGGTGGACTTCGAGACGGTACAACGACGTGACTACTGATGTGTCAGGGATTTAGGCCATCCCCCAACCTAGGACTTGTCAGAGGGTTGTCTATGATTTGTACCTAAAAGTCTTGACGTGACCTTCCCTCGGGAGACACAATGACGCCCTCTCCGGCTCTTGAGTCTGGTTGCCGCCTTGTCTTCCCACTTGCGCGCATAGCCTTGCTCTTGCCGCGCGTGAGGTCTCGGCGCTGTCGGACGTGTCGCGCCCTCGCCGTGTCTGTTGCGGCACGCGGTTTGACATGCTCTTTTGGCGCGGGGGTGATCCGAGTCACATGCCCAACAATTGCCCCCCACAGGGGGTGTTTCTCGAACGCCTCCTGTTGTGAGAAAGACAATGTGTTTTAGCTAGTTCACGGGCAAGAGAAAGACAAACTTCACTATACTTGAGGAGATATAGTTCATAGAGGGATTGAGAAGTGTATAGAGTACTTCTACAGAAGGTCTACCCTAATCCAATTTGGTAAAGATAACGTCACAGACCAGGTCCATAACAGAAACCCAAACGTGTATAAGCCCATACAACACAACTGACTCGCTGATCGAGCGACGAGTGATTTCAAGTCAGTGACAAATAATCTGATTCAAGTCATACCAACGCAACCAATTAAGTACGTGTATATGCATGTCATGTTGATGCTTAACTGGTGAATTCGATAAGTGTTGGGTTTAATCTAATGATAATACCCATGGTCTTAAAGTTGGATGTTGTAGCCTTGTAGGTTCGAATTTTTTAATTAGTACCTAACTAAAAAAGCAAGATATTTATTACCTTATCAAGTGTTGGGGTTACTGGTTAGCTAGCGCACAAAAATCTTCTTGGAACGAGGTTCACGACGAAAGATGAGCATATATATATTTAAGAACCTTGTTCCATTTCTCAGAATTCAAGCAAAGAAAAAATAAAGACAAAGCAAACCAAGTATAAAGTGCGACGATTCCCTTAGCAAATCCCTCGGCAAACCAAGTATATGCCCATTGTTTTTTGGCGCACACCTGATGAGCTGCTCGCTCTTTCGCGTAACTAGCCAAAAAGCTCGTGGAACGCAACAGAAGGAAAGAATAAGAAAGGATGACAAAGAAGCTGGCCGTCGGGACTCCTATATATATAATATATTAAATTAATTTGTCCAGTTGGTGTAGAGATCACATATAATATAATTATATATTATTTTAATATTAATTGTTGTTGTGTTCCCTTGCGCGCCTGGATACGTACGTACGTAGGTTAACATGGAGCAGGTGGAGGTGCAGGTTGCTCAGCAGCAGGATTTGGTGAAGGACCCTCACTATTACGTGGAGCTGGTGAAGGCAATATACAACGGCGACTGGGAAGCGGCGAAGGCGTTTTTTGACTTGGATCCTTGGTCGCTGACGGCTAAGATCACGGAGATGCATGACACTCCCCTCCACGTGGCGATCAGCAGCAGCCGCTCGCCGGAGTTCATCCGAAGGTTGGTGGATTTGTTGCCCCATGCTTCGCTCGGGACGGCCAAACTTTTCACCGGCTTCACGGCTTTGCACTTTGCAGCCATGGTCGGCAACGTCGAGGCCGCACAGATTCTGGTGCACAAGTCCCCTGAATTGTTGCAGCAGAGGGCGTCAAGCGCCTCCTCGTTCGACCTTCCGGTTACCACTGCCGCTAGATACAGCCAGAGGGACGCCGTCACTTATCTGTTATCGGTTACCCCCGATCACACCTGGCGTCCGCTCACTGACGATGCTCTTCCTCCCATTAACGATGGCGTCGTGCTTCTTAATCTGCTCATATTTGATGACTTCTATGGTATGTCGGTCATTAACTCTTCCCCTTCCTTTATGTGTTTGCTTTCTCCTAAATACGATTAGAATACTTTTTGATTATAAAAACTCTGATACCGTAGCGTAACTAGGATTTTGTTTAAGGGGTCGTTTGGAAGTTGTGATCGTTAGAGTTGTGTTTGTTAAATACATGTATTGTGCACAATACAATGTTTGGAAGTGTCAAAGTGTAAAACAATGCATGAATTGTTTTAGGTAGGCCCCACCAACAATCACAAAAAATGATGCATTATACAATCTCATCTAAAAGCTGAGATTGTTGGTTTTAGATTTGTGTCAACTTTTTCTTTCCATTTATATCCATAATAGTGTTTGTCTTATTCTAAAAGTTGAGGGTAAATGTGACATTTACCCATAAAAGTAACTTTATGTAAATCAATGCATAAAGTAGAATCTCAACAACCAAACACTGTATTGTTAAAATGCATTCATTGTATCAATAAATGCATTTATATTATAGTGATTCATTACAATGCAACGATTTAACATTCGCAACTTCCAAACAACCCCTAAGTGTGTAATAAGAAAATTACTTATATGGTCTCATGTTTCATATTGCAAAATGATTCTAGAACTATATGGATCATCCAAACTATCAATATTTCACACTTAATATATCCCACCAAATAGTCATTTACATTTTCACTTGATGCAATGGCTGGTCAATTGTGTCATTGTATAAAATGTTATCAAATTGTGAATTGTCAACTTACATTAGCAAATCCAATCTATGTTCACAAGAAAATGCATTGATGGAACTAATTTTCTCTTCCAACTATTGTTATCATAAAAATGTAATAATTTCCTCTAATAATATATACTTTTTTATCCATTTTGATAAACTAGAATATAATGTAACTAGCAATTAATACATAAAATTAGTTTATACAATTTTTTATGGCTTAAATATATTATGAAATTTATGAAATATTTTTGAAATTCATAATGAACCCAAAACCCTCATATATCCATGATTTTATAAAACTCAAAATTTATCAAAACTTTCATTTTTCAAATTATGAAGCAAACGACCTGTAGATATCACTATCAACATACTTATCCTACCAATTTTGTTTGTGTGTTTTCTCCAAATTTAAGGGGGTTGTCATTGAACCCCTTACTAGCCTCTAGCTTTGCCCCTGCTCGATATCATATAAAAAATTAACTGATTCCAATAACTCGAGTTGTTAGAAGAGACTCAATTATAGATTATATACCACATAATCACATATGCTAACAATACACTTGCCTTATAGGACTGGCTCTCCACCTGTTGAGGAGATTCCCTTCACTAGCTCGCGGTCGGGAAAATTTCACACACGGCAGCGCTGCCATATTTACACTGGCTGAAAAGCCTCAAGCATTTCCTAGCGGAACAAGGGTTGGACACTGCCGGCGATTCTGGAGTCACTGCAAGTCGTCGTTGTTGAAAGTGTGCAAAACTACTTTTGCGACGACAACGGAGATTGGGAAGGAGCACACACAGGTGATGGAGCTGCTGAGGTTGTTGATCTCCGAAATCTTGAAAGCTGCATCGACAGCAGAAGTCAAAACCCTATTAGCGCCGGCGATATCGTTGGCCGCCATGTCGGGGATCTCCGAAATAGTGAAGGAAATCGTCAAAGCCTATCCCATGGCAATGTGGTTTGTCGACACCCAGGGTCGCGACATCTTTCACGTGGCTGTAATGTACCGTCAGGAAAAGGTTTTCAACATCATGTACCAAATGAGCGCCGCCAAAACCTTGGCCGCTGCCTTTGTTAACCCGACCACCGGAGATAACTTGCTTCACATGGCCGGCAAGCTAGGGCCCACTGACAAAATCCCTGGCGCTGCTCTCCAACTTCAGCGGGAACTTCAATGGTTCAATGTAAGGATTAATTAGTCTTTGTTCACTTTCTCATGTCATAAATTTGGCAATCGAAACGAGAAAACTTGTTTACTTTTCATTATGTTTTCTATTTGTTTCCACCTATAAAAACATAAGTGGTAACTTCCTACTGTTTTTGAAAGGGTTAAAGACACATTTGGTCACTGGGTTTACTAAAATGTGTCATATTTAGTCACTGAAAAAAACAAATATCAAATTTGGTCACTCGAATTAATAAAATGGTCCATATTTAGTCACTCTCCGTTAACTTTGCAGTCAACCCTAACGGTTGACTGTTAAATGTCTGACGTGGCGATTAAAAAATTAATAAAAAAATTAATTTAATTTTTTTAATATTTCCACATCATTAAAATAATAAAATAAATAAATAAAAGCAAATTAAATCTCATCTCCTCCGCAGCTCTCCACAACCGCCCCAACGTCTTCCTTTTCAACCTCCCCCACCGCCGCTGACGGCAAAACTCCGGCGCCACCAAGCTCACTTTGTAGCTCTCCGCCGTGGACGTCACCGATAACTTGCTCTCCTTCACCTACGTATTATCCACTCCAATTAATCAACACGAATTCATAATGACGCGGATTAGGTTAATCGATTATCGATTAATTAATTACCTTTTTGGTTAGGATGGGGAGCAAAGCGGAGAGGGCGAGCATGTTCCCAACATCGGATAAAATCGTGAGCTCCACCGCCCACAGCAGCCTTCTCCCGGCGAGGAGGGCGGCGGCGAGGCCGGACACGGCCGATGCGAGGCAGAGGATTGCGAGGTGTGCAGGCGGAGCGGTAAAGCCAGCGTTGAAATCAACCTATACACGTAATTAAAAGTTAAAAACCCAGGATTACGAAGAGATTAATTAACTGATCATACGCTTAATTGAATGATTGATTTAAGATTGAAGTTGGTACCTGGCCGCTCTGCTTCCTTCTATCCCATGAAACCTCCAGCCGCAACATTACGGAGAGCTCTCGAATCGATTCGATGACGAGAGACCGTTCGTCAGCAGGCGCAGGAGTCGTCTGGCTGTTGTTGTTGTTGTTGAAAGATACCGCAATTAGTGGGAGGCCGTCCGCTCGGGCAGATGGCCTCTATGCTAAGGACGAGCTGGTGATCAGGGAGATGGCGCGTGGCCTTGTGAGGATTGTGCTAGAATGCGAGAAGAAGTCTTCATCGACGGGCGACGGCAAAACTCCGGCAGCGGCAGTGGGGGAGGTTGAAAAAGAAGACGCTGGGGCGGTTGTGGAGAGGAGAAAAGATTTAATTTGCTTTTATTTATTTCTTTTATTATTTTAATGATGTGGAAATATTAAAAAAATTAAATTAAATTTTTTATTAATTTTTTAATCGCCACGTCAGACATTTAACGGTCAACTGTTAGGGTTGACTGCAAAGTTAACGGAGAGTGACTAAATATGGACCGTTTTATTAATTCGAGTGACCAAATTTGATATTTGTTTTTTTCAGTGACTAAACATGACACATTTTAGTAAACCCAGTGACCAAATGTGTCTTTAACCCGTTTTTGAAAACGACAAAATATTGTTTTCACCATATGTTTTCTCATTGGGATTATGATTCGTTCGTCAAGATTCTATATGTATGTACCCTTGTCAATTGTATGTTACGTTACTGAGATTCAACCTTATGTAGGCTAATTTGTCAAATTCTTACCATTATTAATGCTAACGAATAGGCGCTAGCTAGCTGTTTAATGTATTTTTCTCTCTTGATCAGGAAGTTGAGAAGATAGTCCAACCCACTTTCAGAGAAATGGATAATAATGAGCTGGATACCCCAAGCGATATATTTACGGAGCAACATGAAACCCTGATCGAGCAAGGAGAGAAATGGATGAAGGACACAGCAAACTCGTGCTCCCTCGTGGCGGCACTTGTAGTGACGGTAGCTTTCGCGGCTGCATTCACTCTGCCTGGGGGTTCCAAAGACGACGGGACACCGAATTACCTGAACAAACCGTCTCTGATGGTGTTTTTGGCAGCGGACACTCTAGCGCTCTTCTCGTCGTCGACTTCGCTCCTCATGTTCTTGGGGATCCTAACCTCGAGATATTCGGAGAAGGATTTCTTGAGGTCGTTACCCATGAAGATGGGGATCGGGCTCTTGACGTTGTTTCTGTCTATAGCGGCGATGTTGATTGCTTTTGGTGCGTCGTTGCACCTCGTTCTGTACCACAACGTGAACTGGATAATGGTTCCGATCGGTCTCGTGGCATCCGTGCCGTCACTTCTGTTTGCGTTCTTGCAGTTCCCTCTCTTGGTTGAGTTGCTCTTCTCCACGTTTGGGCCTAGCATCTTTGGCAAGCAGAGTGACGAAATCATCATGTGATTTCTACTGCGCCCTTCCTTTCCGACAACTGCTGGATGGTTCATGTATTCTAATATTTTTTCTTCTTCTTTATATTGAGTGATTTTTGTGTGTATTGTTTAATAAAATCATTCGCCATTATAAAATTAAGAACTATGTACCTACTATTGTCAACCTTCTTCATATGTATGGTTACCTTAATCATCAATTTATATCTATTGCTTTAAGTCAATGCTACGTACATTTTGGAACATTATGTGTGCCGTTATTACTTTCTTGATTTGGATTCACTTGATTGCTTTCTAGTATGGTTTATGGTTTGTTTCTGAAGGTAACAAATGGATCAACAAAAGCTCATCATCACCTTGAGTACATAGATAGACAGCTGAATGAAACCACCCAGCTGCTATATTGGACAAAGTTTTATTACAACTAGAGAAAATCAAACCACACTCAACACTCATGCCAAAAATAAACCATGCAACTACCTCCTTAATTAGCATATATGGCATGATCATACATCACCATATTGTTATTATTACGATGGACGAAGTAGTTGCTTAAATTCCAAATGAATTAGCTGGGGGAGTCACTCGATTAGGCGGCGCAGACGGTAGGGTTGGCCAAGAGGTAGTCTTCCACAGCCTTGTAGACGCCCAGAGTCTGCTGTCCGATGGTCTCGATCAAAGCCTTGTCGGCCTCTCCCTTGGTATGGTAATGGTTGATTGCCTTGACCACGCAGCCATCACCAGCGGTGTCAATCTTCACCTCATTCACCACCGACTCCACGTTGTCGCTCAACGCGCCACCTTCGATCAACGTGTACTTGCTGTAAAAGCTGGCAGGGTCCTTGGCCTCCACTCTGTGCTTCACCACCTTCACTTGATTCCCTATAGATATCAAAACTCGGTTAAAAAAATGTCGTGCGCGGTATAAACTTGCACCAACTGCTGCTGATCAAGCAAATTAGATGTGTATGAATGAAGGGTTACATACCTTCGTCGGCGAAGCAAGTCTGGAGGATGCTACCAACGCCACCATCGCCCTGAACGATCTCGCTCTTGTACTGAGGCATGAAGTTGGGGAAGACGGTAGGGGAGTCTTGGATGATGGCTTTGTACATCCTTGGGGCTGGGATGGAGGACTTGAACTCGTGGGTTGCTGTGGTAACTCCCATTTTGTTTTGAATGGATTAGCTAGCTAGGGTTGGATGTTTTAGAAGGGGATTAACGAGTAGTATCTAGCTAGAGGGATTGATGAGGATGCAAAGAGCTAGGGTTGATTGGCTGGTATATTTATAGTCTAATGCAGAAGGCACTGTTTGATTGATTGATTAGCTCTTCCCCAAAATTTCAAGGGCTATATCATTGTAAATGAAGACTAAATTTTTGAGCGGCATCCCTTTGTTGAAAACGACTGCATTGATCATCTTTAGCACCATCTAGAATTCCTGGACTAGCTCCAAAGGTCAATGTGACATCAATATTGACCGACTGTTTGGACTTTGGATCAATTGCCATGCGAATACACAAAAACATATCTAGTTAGTAGGGTTGGTCCAATATTTAATACTCATATATATTTGGCTGGATTTCGAGCCAGTCCAAGGATTCTAGATTGGTGGTCATTTTCAACATTAATATTTTAAATATCTAATGATCTAATTAAGTTCGACAGACCTTTTCCCATTTTAGCAAATCAAGTGATCAAGACCATTAACATAGCTGGTGAACTCCACTTGTATCCGGTGGCGTAACAAGGATTTCGGCTACTATGAGTTCAAATTGGGGGAAAAACTGTCGATACTGGTTATTTAGAGATCTGTGGGTCCAACACATATCTTCAAGGTTGGGATCAAAGATGAGTTGGAGATTTGTGTTGGAGAGATAGAGATTTATTTTAATTTATGTAAAAATTTATAGCGTATTATATACATTAGAATGTATGCTTATATGAGCACGTCTATGATGCACCATAAGCATTACAAATGGTGTAAAGATTTTAAAATATATAAAATTAATTTCTTAATTGTAAACATCCATTTGTACCGTTAATGGAATATTTTTTAATTCTTACAAATGATTTCATCACCATTTATAAATGATAATTATATATTCTATGCACCCGAAATTTGACATATATCATAGATGCCTCCTCATCTATATTTAAGATAACTTGTAATTGATTGATAAATACGTGACATGATAATAATGAGGTTAGCATGCAAATCCAATTTTACCATATTATTTCTTATAATTCCTCAAATTCTATACCAAAACTAAAGTGTACCCCGATCCAAGATCTCGAAACCAACCTCTCTCCCCTTCGGCTACGAGAACTTCACCTTCTGGAAATCAGGGATGGTAAATAAGAGGTCATAATAGTCAATTTAAATTAACATTTTTTTTATTCTAGAAACTTCTCATTGTGTCGTTCAAAAAGTGATTTAATTTGCATTATCTTGGAAAATATACCTAAGTGACTTGGAATTTAAACTAGCCAATGAATCGATGGTTCAAAGGCGACTCTGTATATTGGCTGCATTTTTTCCCGCTTAGCAGTTTATTGTCGGAATTTTTAATCGCTTGAATTAGGTCAGCCATGAATTCTAGGCATATTAAATTTTATCAACGACTATATAAGTTAATGACGGAACACTAAATGTTTTAGATATTTGTTTTCTCATCACTATCAAGTCAATCTCGAGTTAATAGAAACTTATGATTAAAAACTGACGTAAAGTTCTCTTAATGCAAAATATTATCTCCTTTTTGTTCAATAACTAGATAAACCATATAGTCAAACCGTTTATATATTGATCATCCAAAACTCTTCACCTTGAGTACATGAAAGACGAATGAAACCAACACTTTATTACACGAAAAGCACAACCAAGCACTACGCTTAGAGTAACAAATCAAACCACACACTCCACAATTACGACCACAAACTAATTAACCACACATGCAACTACTTCCTCAACATATGGTATACACCTCCATATTCTTATTATTTTGTTTATTGTGGATTAAGTAGTTGCTTAAACACTCCACACGAAACTTGATCAGTTGACCAGAATAACTCGATTAGGCGCAAACGGTGGGGTTGGCCAAGAGGTAGTCCTGAACAGCCTGGTAGACGCCCAGAGTTTGCTGTCCAATGCTCTCAATGAAAGCCTTGTCGGCCTCTCCCTTGGTATGGTAATGGTTGATTGCCTTGACGACGCACCCATCGCCGGCCGGCTCAATCTTCACCTCGTTCACCACCGACTCCACGTTGTCGCTCAACGCGCCGCCTTCGATCAACGTGTACTTGCTGTAGAAGCTTGCCGGGTCCTTGGCTTCCACCCTGTGCTTCACAACCTTCACTTGGTTCCCTACACATCACCATATATCAACCCCAAGCTTACACATTAAAATTTGTAACAATTAAGAAAGATGTCAGTATGGACTTCCACCAAACGTTTCAGATGAAAGGATATATACCTTCATCGGCGAAGCAAGTCTGGAGGATGCTGCCGACGCCGCCATCGCCCTGGACGATCTCGCTCTTGTATTGTGGCATGAACTTGGGGAAGACGGTCGGAGAGTCTTGGATGATGGCCTTGTACATCCTTGGGGCTGGGATGGATGACTTGAACTCGTGGGTTGCTGTGGTAACTCCCATTTTTTTGCTTTGGATGAGTACTTAGCTAGCTAGGGTTGGATGTTTAGAAGAGGATTGAGAAGAAGAAGCAGTAGTAGTGGGTTTAGCTAGGTTGGGTTGATGGTGAAGAGAGTGTGGGTTATGGCAGTGGGAATTTATAGGAGAAGGAAAGGTGGTGGAGATGATGAAGAGATCAACAACGGATTTGCTTGTTTATGCGAAAAATGGTCGTGCAAGTTTTTAGTCGGTGATTATGACCTTAAGCGCATCCAATTTTGAATATTCGCATGGCCATCTAGAATACGTGGACTACCCGGATTTAATGTTTATAATATTAGCATATGGCCTTAAAATTCTTTCTTTCTTTTCTTCTCCTACATTGGAAAGACCCCAATTCATATATGAACATATATGCATGTTTGTAGGCCAATGATATCTCATATAATAATATAGTGGTCAAATTCAAGTTTTGTCGCGATAATAAAAGTAGTTATAATTCCTCTTTGTCGCGATAATAAGATTGGATAATATGAGGTTTTCTTATTCCATGAATTATTTTTTGAATTAATTATCCTAGTATATTTTTATTTATTTGTATTTTATCTAATGTGTAATGTTAATATTTGGTAATACGTTAGTTGAGATGATAAACCACAAGTTGTATATATTCTTAGATACCATAGATACTCGAAATTTGATTGGCCAGGAGTACAATTTTAATTTACTACATGAATCTTGTATAGGCATTGATGAGGTTATTTTGGGTTTGAGTTTTTGAGATTAGTAGTTTGGGTGTTTAGTTTAATTATGGGTCTAGTATATTAGTGGGCTAGCATGAGGTTTACGTGAGCTATTGGTATATGAGCTATTAGCTTAGTAGTTTGGTTAGGATTCTTCTCTTGGTTGCCGAGTTGTGAAGGGTTAGTAGCTAGTCTCGGCTGAAGCTAGAGTTTACTTATTAGGTTTATTTCTTATGTAAATATGTAAGTTCGACATTAGTTCCGTATCAATCAAATATATCAAAGGTTTATGGACACCAACGTCTTCTCTCGTTTGTGAATTACAAGCAAAACCCTAGAACATAGGGAATCTGTTCATCACATATATATGAATAGGTTGATGAATTTCACTATCCGACTATCTGACCTTCAACCGATGGATTGTCATCCCTAACGTATGTATAGTATTGTTCTTCTATTTCTCATAAACAATAAAATATTATCTCTTCAAGATTTCGATTGACCAAACAAACATATTCCATTATATAAAGTTTTGAATTCCAAATTTGACTAACTAAGAAATAGGGAATGCTTCAAGTTTTTCTAAAGTAGAATTATCTTTTACCTTGTTTACATTGGCTTTTAAAAAAAAGCTTATATGGTTTTTTGAATAAGAGAGAAATTCATCGCAGACAGTAAACTTTGGCATTCATAAATATCCGACAATTACATAAAAATAGTGTAGATTAACAAATAGACTTGTCGTGTCGGTGGCGATCATAAGCATAACACACAAATATGAAATAACCCATAATCATTCTAAATTTAAACCTACCCCTTTACCGATCTTACCACTCTATGCGATGGTTAGTTGACTTTATATTTAGAGGGATAAGCTTAAATCACTACTTCTGAAATCGCGTCTGGTTAATAATAGTGGTATGTCGACTTAGAGATAAGATTCGCTTAATTAGCTACAGCCAGGTGTTATCTCAAACCACTTTTTGTTAACCGAAAGCATGTATGTACAGGTCACAAATTTCCACAGCAGCAGTCTTATCAGGCCAGACAGGGACAACCATTCAAGCAGCAGCGACGGTTTGCCCAACCGACAACAGCTCCAGCACAGGTCAAAATAAAAAAGGGTTAAAGACACATTTGGTCACTGAGATTACAAAATCGGGACATGTTTAGTCACTAGAAAAAGTTAATATCAAATTTGGTCACTACAATTACTAAAACTGGACGCATTTAGTCACTCGCCGTTAGTCTCCGTCCAACTCCGTTAATGAAGTCCGTTAAGTGCTGATGTGGCAAACAGAATTGCCTAATCAGCCGGATATAACCCAACAAAAATAAAACCCGACCCGCCACGTCATTATAACCCGCCACCTCATTAAAACCAACCCAACCCAACTCATGACCCAACCCTTCTTCCTCCTTCCTCCCCAACCCAATTTAGGGTTTTCCCCCAACTCAATTTAGCAGTTCTTTCATCAACTTCGCCGCACTTTCCTTCTTTTCCTCTCCAGATTCGACCTTCTCGTCGACAGAATTGCCGTGTTTCGGACAACAATCCTTCTTTTTCTTCTCTGCTTCAACATTGGTCTTCCCCTCCGGCTCCGGCCGATTCTTCTTCCCGGCAGTCGATTTTGCTTCCTTCCGAGTCGGAATCTCGATTTCACTTCCTTGACCTGATTTTTGCTCGCTCCTTCCTCTCCCTTCTCCTTCTCGACGAAATCGTACCGCTCGTACGGAGTCGCGTCGAAGAAATTCAAAAAGTCCCACGCCGACGAAGACCTCGGCTGCGGCGGCGACGGCGTTATCCACGACCTTGCCACCGGCGCAAACTCTCCTCCTCCTCCTCCTGCTACTCTTCCTCCGCCGTCTCCGTACGAATCGTACTTCGAATACGCAGCGAAGTCGGAGTCGGAATCAGAGCTGGAGCTGGAGAATTCGCGATTGGGAGAGGGAGCTTCGGAGGAGGAATTGCTGTTACTGTTGCTCTTACAGTCCCCGTCGCAGGTGCAGTTCTCCGACTGGGAATCGGAGGGAGGAGCGGCCGCGATTTGGGAGGCGTGGGTGCGGAGGAAGGAGAGGAGGGCGGGGGAGAAGGAGCGGAGGGAGTGGAGGTAGGCGGCGTGGGAGTCGGCGAAGGCGTAGCTGTGGCGGAGGGAATCGTCGAGGAGGCGGAGGCTGGGTTTCCGATGCGGCGTGGGTTTATGGGTCGGTTCATGGATACCCTGCACCACTACTCCGCTTTGTACGACTCGCTGGAAGCTGGGTTTCCGATGCGGCTCCGGCAAGGTCGAGTGCTCCGGCGGAGGAGGTGGGAGGCGGGAGGAGTGGGTGGGATGGGGAAAACCCTAAATTGGGTTGGGGAGGAAGGAGGAAGAAGGGTTGGGTCATGAGTTGGGTTGGGTTGGTTTTAATGAGGTGGCGGGTTATAATGACATGGCGGGTCGGGTTTTATTTTTGTTGGGTTATATCCGGCTGATTAGGCAATTCTGTTTGCCACATCAGCACTTAACGGACTTCATTAACGGAGTTGGACGGAGACTAACGGCGAGTGACTAAATGCGTCCAATTTTAGTAATTGTAGTGACCAAATTTGATATTAACTTTTTCTAGTGACTAAACATGTCCCGATTTTATAATCTCAGTGACCAAATGTGTCTTTAACCCAAATAAAAAAGAAGCTCCATTCTTTTCGAGGGAGACACATACGCAGATTTTGGTAATTTTATGACATTTGTTCATTAAAGGTATCAATATATGTGTTTTTTTTAAAGGTATACAGATATGGATATTTTATTTTATTAGAAAATAAAGAGAAAGAGAATGTGGAGAACATATTCAAATCAATAATATAATTTTGGTTTTGGTGATTGTTTGATAGGGATAGTTACAATGCATGTATTGTCCACAAAGTAATGTTTTTTAGAATTTTCTGCACAAACAATACATGCATTGTTTGCTTGATGTGACACAAACTATCACTCAAAATGAGTGATAGTTAAATCTCACGTTTTTTGTGAGATTGTTGAGATTGTTGGGTTATTTTTTCTTCCAACTATGTCCCTACCTTTTTATGTGTTTTACTTTTTAATATTAAAAACAAAGGGTAAAATTGACATTTCACCCAAAAAGTAATATAACTTGTTTAAATACTACAATAACTATCACAGAAACCAAACGATGTAAACTACAATACACCAATTTTCTTATATACATGCATTGATGACAATGCATCAATTTAACAATCACCAAAACCAAACGGCCCCTTAGGATATGTCCTCTTAAACAAAAGACTACTCACGAACTTGAAGTTTGGACATAAATAACATGTGCTTAAACAAATGAGGTCGTTGGGTATTTGAAAACAAAACCTCTCGATCATCTAAAATATTTATAAGATCAATATATAGTTGGAGAGAGTCTGCTTCGTGTCAACTAGTCATGATCAGATGATATAAAATAAAACTATGTGTTTGTTCGTACTTGTTCTTTTATTTTAAACACGAGTTTGTATCTTGTTATTAAAACTTACTTTGTGGACTCCAAATGTCTCGCAGTTTGTATGAACTCAAAAAAGTATGTTCTTTGAGAGTTTCAATTTTAAGTTTTTGTTGAAGGCATGAATAAGAGTTTGGTCTAGTAGTAATAACATTAGTTTTAAATTTGGATGCCACATATTTGAATATAATAAGTAGTATCTAACTACAAAAATTAAACATATATCACTCTAATTTAGAAAAAAAGTTTATGTTTGAAATAAAAAAATTAAACATATCACCTTTAGTTTTATGGTACTTCTACCCAACACCCTTCACCCTTATAATCACTGCTAACCCGTCTACTGGTAAAGAATCCAATCTAGTCTGACAACTGACAAGCTACCCAATCAGCAAGTAATTTAAACCATTAAGGAACAAATTTAACTTTGATCCACGGTGATGAATGGATCATAGGGATCATACATGCAAGGGTCGCTCTACACTACCAAGGCCAGCGGGAGGGATCTTGCTGCGAAGATATTAAGAGAACCTCGCAATCCGTCCGAATAATATAATAGAAGGAATTCTCTCTTGAGCCGCAATCAAGATTCAAGATATCATTGAGGAGTACTCCAAAGACTTCCGCTTGACTAGGATGGGAACAAAGCAGAGACTTAGCTATGTCGTCGCACACTCAATCATGAGCATTAGCAATAGCAAGCCTATACGCCTTCTTTGAAAAATATGAGACTAAGGATCTGTCACATTTCATCAATCATCTAGAAGAAGTAGGCGGTGGTCAAGTTAGAACGGGAACCCCTAAGATGAGAGGTCGATTGTGTCGAATACGCTGATGATGAGAAGATGACATTATTGTGCGTCCGTGCTTCCTCAATCAATATACTTGAAGTCACGACCAAACACAGTTTCAGTAGTTGAGTCTGGGGCAGGAGCTTTGTCTTCGAATTGAAAGAATTACAAGAGCAGCAAATGATCCAAAGATAGCACACAATCTTTCGAATATGAACATTCGTTTGTTACTATGGAGTGTTAGTAGTATAGTAACAAAAGTGTAATTTTGTTGTTTCTAGGTAGTTTCTTGTAATAGTAATTTTATAGGTACTAGATAATAATTTGGTTAACAATATATAAAGGTCGTACAGTGTAAACTGAAACTCAATGTTTTGTCTATAAAAGTTTTTTTTCTCACCTCTGTACGAAATCTCACATGGAGGTCGAAAAACCAGGACATGAAACTAGATCTTAGGGGTGGAAGAAGGTTGAGGCCCGAGATGTCCCAAGTGGCCAAAGCGTGTTGACAATAGAAAAGAGTAGAGACAATGCATCACTGATTCCGTCGGTGCATAACAAATGAGACACTTCAAATTGTGAGATCATTTTACACGAGAACAAACGCTCTCCCTAGAGAATTGCTTTCTTCGAGCACTTCCAAAGAAAGAAGCCAATTTGGGAGGGAGAGAGCTAATCCCCATGAGGCCTTGTCTAGTCATTTCGATATGGTCAATTGCTTTTTTTTCCCCATTAAATTCTTTTTTTAGAAGAGTTGACGCATTGCGTCACCATTAGATTCCTCTAAAAAATAGGTAGACCAAAATTCAAAGCTGGCCTTATTAGCCCAGCCCAAGCCCAACCCAAGCCCAATATTAGCCCGAAAGTGACTCTAGCTAAAGTGACACGTTTGGTATTCCTAAATCCTTACAATGACAACAGATTCTCCATCACAGGAAAGGAACGTTTCCGAACCGGATTCGGGTTGCTTGGCGCCCAAGGAATCCACCGGGATTTCATTAAAGCTTCTTCTTTCTCCCCTTTCATTCCTGCATTTCATCCCCTTCTTAGGTTTTCTTCACCTCTTTCGTTGTTTCATTGGCAATTCGCAGTCATGCCGAACGAGCCTTCTGTGAAAACCCTCGTCTCCGAGAAATTGATGTCCTTCTTGCGATTCTCTCACCCTCTGGTGGTCCAGTACACCGCCGCGATCTCCCAAAACGCCAATTCTCCTGAAGAGATTGTCGACAAGCTGCTCGAATATGGGGTCGATGGAGGCGACGACATTCGCTCGCTTGCCGCCGATCTCTTCCTCAGCGTTTCTCGTAGCGATAAGGCCGCTGCCAAGGGGTCGAATTCACGTCGCCATGAAGAGAAGAGCCTGGCCGATTTGGCCCGGAAGCAGAGGCAGTACCGCTTAATCGTGGCGGAGAGTGACGGAGATGATGATGATGATCATGATTCCGGCGCCGGAGGAGCTTCTTCCTCGAAGTCTGCATCGGGTGTCGTCGGCGGCGAAGATGATAAGAAGAAGAGAAAGGCTACGGATGATAGAGAAGTTATTAGGGCTTTGAGGAAGAAGTCCCGTCAGGAGTATTTGAAGAAAAGGGAGAAGGAGAAGCTTCAGCAGCTGGACGATTGGATTGCCGAAGAGAAAGTTCTGTTGGAGGGCTTGGAATTGAGTGAAGTGGAGAGGTTAGAGTACAAACACAACAAAGAAATTCTCGAGGCCACCAACAAGTTCTCAGAATCCGTCGCCGGTAGCGACGGCGGGGAGTATCGGTTTCCGGAAGCCTACGATGGCGACGGGCTAATTGATCAGCGGAGGAGATTTGGCGCCGCGTCTAAGCGCGACACCGGAGGATTCGAGAAATTAGAGTCGTGGGAAGATCATCAGTTACAGAAAGCGACGGTGAAATTCGGGTCGAAGAATAGAAAGAGGGAAGCCGATGATTATCAGCTTCTATTCGACGATAGCCTGTATAAGCTTGAAGGTCAGCTACTACCAGGTAAGTCTCTAGACGAAGAAATTACACAAAAACTCGATTATGTTTCGAAGAAGCACATTGGAGATGGCCGAAAGTGCCTCCCCATATACCAATTCAAGGATAAATTGCTTCAGATGATTCGCGATAATCAGGTTTTGGTGATAGTTGGGGAGACTGGTTCCGGCAAAACAACTCAGCTCCCTCAGTATCTCCACGAGGCAGGCTACACGAAACAGGGCAAAATCATCTGCACCCAGCCGAGACGGGTCGCAGCGATGAGTGTGGCAGCTAGAGTAGCGGTTGAAATGGGGGTGAAGCTCGGGCATGAAGTCGGGTTCAAGATCAGGTTCGAGGATTGCACTTCGGAGAAGACGGTTGTCGAATATATGACTGATGGAATGCTCCTGAGGGAGTTCAGCTCTCAACCGGATTTGAAGAACTGCAGTGTGATCATGGTGGATGAAGCACACGAGAGGACCGTCTCCACCGACATAATCTTCAGCTTGGTGAAGGATTTGGCGAGGCAGAGAAGCGATTTGAAGCTGCTGATCAGCAGTGCAACTCTGGATGCCGAGAAGTTCTCCGATTACTTCGACTGTGCACCCATTTTGGAGATTCCAGGAAGGCAGTACCCTGTGGATATCTTGTACAAGCAACCTGTGGACGAGATTTTGGAAGAAGCAGTTGCTGCTACGCTTCACATCCATGTCACACAGCAACCAGGCGACATTTTGGTGTTCCTTACTGGACAAGAAGATATCGAGACTGTGGAAGAAATGTTGAGAGAGAAGGTGAAGCATTATGGAAGCAAGATGGGAGAGCTTATCATCCATCCATTGTTTGCCAACCTGCCTACTGAGCTCCAAGCAAGGATCTTTGATCCGATCCCTGAGAAAGCTCGAAAGGTGATCTTGGCAACGAATATAGCCGAAACTTCCCTCACAATTGAAGGGATAAGGTATGTTATAGATTCTGGTCTTTGTAAGTTGAGTTCGTACAGTCCTCGCACTGATATGGGGTCGCTGCAGGTGACGGATATTTCAAAAGCATCAGCTATGCAACGAGCCGGGCGTGCTGGTCGAACTGGGCCTGGGAAATGCATTAGGCTGTATGCTCCTGATCATTTCCAGAACCAGATGGAGGACAATTGTGTTCCTGAGATACAGAGGTCCGACATTGTCAGCGTGGTGCTGACATTGAAGGCACTTGGGATTAACGATTTCAAGAATTTTGATTTCATGGATCCTCCATCAGATGAGAGCATGATCAAGGCTCTTGAGCTACTTTACGCCCTTGGTGCTCTAAACAGCAAAGGTGATCTCACTCGGATTGGCAAGTTGATGGCAGAGTTTCCACTCGATCCAAAGCTTTCGAGGATGCTGATTGCTGCTGAGAAGTATGGTTGTGCGGAAGAGGTTATGACGATTGCTGCCATGCTTTCTGTCGATAATGCGATTTTCTACAGTCCCAAGAATCTGCAGGCAATGGCTGAGAATGCGAAGAAGAGGTTTGAGGATGGTGACGTTGGAGATCATATTGCTCTTCTTAGGGTGTATAATTCGTGGAAGGAGACAGACTTTTCAAGTGGGTGGTGCCGTGAGAATTTCATCCAGGCGAGGAGCATGAAACGTGCAAGAGACGTTAGAGATCAGTTGATGAACCTCATGGAGAAGGCAGGTATCGAGTTGAACTCGAATCCGAATGACTTGGACGCGATAAAGAAGGCGATCATGTCTGGTTTTTTCCCTCACATAGGGATTCTCCAAGGTTCTGGGAGTTACAGGATTCTGAAAGGTTTACAGAATGTGCAGATTCATCCCAAGTCCGGAATGGCGAGAGTGCAGCCGAATCCAAGGTGGGTTGTGTTTCATGAGCTCGTGCTAACTCGGAAGGAGTATATGCGGCACGTTTCTGAAGTGAAGCCCAAGTGGTTGCTGGAGATTGCTCCACATTACTATGAGAGGAAGGAATTGGAGAAGTTTTTCCCTCGGCAGCTCTGAATTGAAGTTGAGCCACAAGTGGTTTGAATCCGTCGGTTTTTCCTCTTTCCGTTTGCCATTTTATGTTTGCCCATTGGTTTTGAAGCATATACAGTATGACGATGTTTTTGACTATTTTTCATTCAGCTGCAGCTTTCAGACATGCTTGACAAGGTTTATGATATCTACTCCTGTTCAATCATTGCGTATTACGATTCGTATTCATTTTGCGTATTAGTGATCTAAGGTTTTTGCATTATGTATGTAGCGAAATGTCGTTCTGGGATCCAACCAGCTTTAATGAAAGCCAAGGTTGAAGGACATTTCTTGGCGTTACAGAAGCCATTGCCTAAATCAAAGAGGAGGTTTGTATTTTGCAGCTAAGTCAAATCCCTGCTAAGGAAAAAAGAGCACTTTGTCACAGAAGTTCAAGTTCTTGAGAAAGGGGGTCTAACTTCTAAGGGAAGACGGGCAGGTAGGAGGCAAGCCCAGTATTTTCTGGTAAACCCATCATTATGTTCAGATTCTGTATAGCTTGACCAGAAGCTCCTTTCACCAAATTGTCAATCTGCAGCAGCACCAAGCGATTCGGGGGTTAAAATAGCAGCAGGGTCAGGCCTAGCGTCGTACTGAGAAACTTTGGAAATGTATGAAAAGAGTGAGAGTGAAGGAGCGAGACTAATGATACATACAACTGATATAATGATTGCTCTGTTAGGGATTCGATCAGGGAACACATTCATGTAACAGTAGTTAGAACCGCGGACATCGTGAGTTCGAGGAACCACTCCTTTCTCTAGAACTCTCACAAATTCTTCCTTCTGCAAAACAAAGGAAGTAAGAACGGTTATCAGATTTGTAATGAAGTCATGCACAATCACAACGGAGAACAATATGGATACCTCGTACGACAACTTCAATTGCTCGTATAACTCATCGACAGTGGCGCCTGGAGCCATCTCAACATATATTGTAGATTGCATTCCACGACTCTGTAAAAGTTCAGGGAAGTTGTTTAAGATTCTTTTCTTGTGAAGAATAGTGTGCTTGGTTGAAGTAATACATTTAGATCAGTTTGTTACCATTGGCATCAAGTGTGGGGTGAAACTGACTGTTACTTTAACCCCAGAAGCCTCAGATAAACCCTGTTCAATTTCCGGAACTATAGGCAAAAGGTAGAAGAAAATTAAATGCTCAATCAGATAACAATTCAAGATTCATTCAGTAAGTATGAATTAGTAGCTAAGCAACTTATTGATATCATGGAGCATAATTTTAAATCTCCATTTTCGGGCCTAGAGACTTACCATGTCGATGTTTTGTAACACCATAAGACATTATGCCTTCAGATAATTCTGTGTAGAGGTTACTCACTTTGGCACCACGTCCTGAGAAAACGTACCATAGCAAATAAGTTACTAAAGAGACCATGCACGCTGCAACATTAGAAGCAGAAATACACGTCAAGATAAGAAAATTTTAAACCTGCCCCACTGACTCCAGATTTTGCGTCGATGATGATATTCTGATCTCGGATGAGTTTAGCCTACAGCAATCAAAAACTGATTAGAGCTTGGTCGGAAATGAATATACAAACATGATAGCTTTGACCCAATCATCAAAATTGAAAATAATTGGCTCTCCTCCCAGTCAATTTATTTTATTCTATGTGGACATAAGAACACAAACCTTGATCAAAGGTACAAGAGGAAGCTGAATTGATGTTGGATAACACCCTGGATTAGCAACCAATCGTGCAGCTTTTATTTGTTCTCTGAACATTTCTGTCAAACCATATACAGCTTCTTCCTACATTCAGGTCAAGAACACATCAGCAAGTCATTTATACAATTAAGAGAAAGTACAATTTCCTTATCAAGGGTACGAATAGAACTTCGAACTTAACATTAATCTTTTGATTCAGCTGCACAATAACTTCTTCTTTGAACAATAAAATTTGTTATTTAGTATTTTGTCATTCGACAAGGACAACTCTATTAGAATCCCTTTAATGTTTCAGACAGAACACACACCAGAATATGTTAAAGTCACATAGATCGTGGACAGGAAGAAGGAGCACCTCCCTCTCATATGACTTGTGGAAAAAATGGATCGTACCTGCAAATCTGGTGCTTTATGTGCTTGGCCATACCATTGTTCATACTCCGAAATATCTTGCAGTCGAAAGTCCTGAAATTTATCAATAACAAATACTAAATTCACCAAGCAAGGACTTTATTGCCTTTGAACTGTAACGTGAAAAGGAAAAACAACATTCCGAGTGCAACAAACCATACGGCAGAAAGATCAACAATTTTCAGTCCATGTGGAAGGCCTTTAATAATTTCCTGTAGCAGCAACTCAAAAGAAAGGATATTATGTGACTGAAGATAAGGTTCAATTTAACATTGGCCCCTTCCGTGGGAAGGACTCGTTTAGTGGATCAAATGACCTAATTGAAATAAAGATGTACCTGTGTAGTTCCATGAGGTAAACAACAAAATACAGCATCCACATCTGAAAAGTCTGCATCACTAGTGGAAATCAAAGTCGGCAAATCCTGCAAGGTTATCAGAACAAGTGTTAATTTCCCTTATCCTCATTCATAGTTACTCAGAATCAAGATATACTTGCACCTTTTGGGTAACCAAGTGAGGGAACACTGATTCAATTGATTTCCCAGCATTTCTATCAGCAGTCATCAGACCAATCCCGAAGGAAGGATGATTCGCAAGAAGTCGGATTATCTGCCCCACGGAAACAACAAAACAACGAAGCGAGTTTCGCTTGTCAGTAATTCTTACCAAACATAGACATATAGGAAAGAATTTGCTCCAATTTACAGCCAGCTCAACAGATTGGACACAAATTAAACCTAATATTTATTCCAACAGATAACCCTTCCAATTTACAACAAACCATCCTAAGTCTATCCAAAATGAGGAAAAAGAAACACAAACCTCAGCACCGGTATATCCACTAGCACCTAGAAGAGCTACACGGACTTCTTTGTCCAGCTTTGAACATGAAATACTCAACCCTTTTGGGGAAACTACCGAGTGCCTTTTCACATTGAGCCGGTAATCTCCATTAGGCTTGTTGGTCTTCCAAATTTTCCCATCTCCCTAACATTCATTTATACACAGAGAGAGACGCAATGTCAGATGTTTTAAGCATTCTGTCTTCAGTTCCTTCTAAACACCAAGTTAGTCATATAAGTGGAAGAGCTCAATCCTTAAACGATACGATTTTCAAAATGTACATTTGCCTCTCATTTGACTAGACAGAAAAGAAAATAGAAAGGGAATTCGTACAGGGACAACATTACTAACCTTCCACCAGCATCCTCTACTACAGGAAACAGAGTTGAAAGTAGCAGCACTCATATCCCCTAGCTCCAAATTCTGCCAAATAGCAAACACACTTGAAACTGAACTTCACAAGGTTTAAGCAAAGATGATCTCTTAAAATCGCAGCTACCCTTAAGGTACTGAGCTTCCAAGACTGTAGAGCTCGGGACTACTTCCAAGAAAACAGCTCAGTAAAGGAAAAGTTGTTTTGTTTGTCAACAGAATTGGGAGAGCATCAATACATGGAGTTGGATTGATCAGTCTGCGCCATACTCATTTGGTATCACTGTCAAGATAAGCAAATTTATACTAACTTGTGCTTTTTCCTATAATAAAAGCTGTCGACTGTAACTCAAATTGTCGTCCTAATTTTACTGCGAATTCAACTCCGGGAAATGAGCATAATCGGATACACGATACATGTGCATTGCCATTAGCAGAAGATAAGTCGGAGAGACAGAGGCTGACGAACTTCAGCTGGAGAGAGGAGAGAGAAGAAGAAGGCCGGAAAAGGAACAAAAATTAACTTACGCCGGAGAGGAGAAAAACTAAGAAAGCAGCAGCCGCAGAGCGCCGGAGGAAAGGGGGTGAGGGGCTTCAACAGCGCAGAGGCTATACACGGCGGGAGGTGGATGCAGCAGAGAGAGTAGTCGCCGGAAGGGATCGCCGGAAGGGAGCGGCGAGAGAGAGTGTAGTATCTTCGATGGTTAGGTGAAGGCAGTTGAGACGCCGCAGTGGAGAGATTTTGCTGAGTAGGTTTTTGGTTTGTCACGCTCACGCGCTTTTTCTAATCGTTAACACACCTGTACGACCGGTCGGGCCGGCTCGGGTTCTGTCCGTTTGGAGGTTGGACCGCCAAGTCCGGCCCGAGTCTGTTGCTACCCAGGCACCGTAATTTATGCCCGACGGCGACTTTCAAGTCTCAGCACAGTCAGAGTCTCGGAGAAGTGATTTTGCTGGCGCTGGCTTTCCTGTCCTGCTTCAGCGATTTGCGGGATGGAGGGTTCAGAGGAGATGGTAGTAGCAGTGATCATGGTTGGAGGACCCACCATAGGTATTGGAATCTGAAACGAAGAACATCCCTTTTCTCTTGTTTCTTCTTTCAAAGAATCGAATTCTTAGTTGTTCAATCGAAATTCATAGTCAAGAGTATCAAATGTTGAATCTTTTTTGGGCTGTTCTCATTTTTGGTAGGTACACGGTTTAGACCACTCTCATTCAACGTTCCAGAGCCACTCTTCCCCTTGGCTGGGCACCCTATGGTTCATCATCCCATTTCTGCTTGCAAAAGGGTAAATCAGGCTTCTTTCCCTTGTGCCCTCCTCTCGTGAGGGAAATTGACTATCTGGGTTCTCATTGCTGTTGGTTTTTAGATTAGGAACTTGGCTCGAATTCTGCTTATTGGATACTATGAGGAGAAGGAATTCACTCTGTATGTTTCTTCCATCTCCAATGAACTCCAAGTTCCAGTGAGGTAAAGCCTATAAGCTCCCTTCTTGTGTTCCCAAGTTGTAGCATTGTGAAAAGTAAAATGTGGATCTCTTCTTATGTCCTTTTGCTTATTGGGGTTTGGTTCATTTCATCATTCCAGGTACTTGAAAGAAGACAAGCCACATGGTTCAGCCGGGGGTCTTTATTATTTTAGAGACATTATCATGGAAGATAGTCCGGTTTGAGTTCTCTCATTAGTTCATCTCTCTTCTTCTCTAATGTGAATATAAAGCGTATACTGATCTCTAAAAGTGGATTTTTGCATCTGTATATCTTCTTTCTTTGACAGTCGCATATCTTTCTACTGAATTGTGATGTTTGCTGCAGCTTTCCATTGCCAGACATGCTTGGTAAGTTCTATTTATTCCTGTGATCCTGTCATTTTTTGTTATTCTCAACAGTTGGCTAACTGCTTCTTCATTTCCATTTACTGAGAAGCTTGATCCCTTTAGTATACTATTCTTTCAGTAACCCTTCCTTTCCAATTTTTGGAATTTTCAGAGGCTCATAGAAAATATGGTGGGATGGGAACACTACTTGTGATCAAGGTTTCTGCTGAATCAGCAAATCAATTTGGTGAACTTGTTGCAGATCCGAATACGAAAGAGCTGTTGCATTATACAGAGAAACCTGAGACATTTGTATGTGCTTGCTGTAGTTTGCATTCTGCATAGTGTTTTGTTTCTTGGTTGAGTTAATTCTCCTATACCATCTGAATGCAGGTCAGCGATCTGATAAACTGTGGTGTCTATGTGTTTACACCGGATATCTTTACTGCGATTGAAAGTGTGTTCGCAAACCGAGAAGACAGAGGTGGTTTTGATAGTGATTAGATATTGGATTCATTGTTTAGCTTGGTAGGCGATTTTGAACGTTTATAGCTCCTAACTGTTGACCTGCGATGTTGTTAATGACAGCCAATCCCCTCCGTGACACCAGCTTTGAGTCGTTATATTCTTCCACAAGGTTGGTTATCTTATCATCAGCTTCATCCTTATTGTAACTTGCAAGGAACAAATGCTCATTGCTTTTGCTTTTGAATCTGACATCTACAATTGATTATCAGAACCAGTGTTCCAAAGGGCTTTGTAAGGTTGGATCAAGATATTTTGTCTCCCCTTGCTGGAAAGAAACAATTGTATACATATGAAACAACTGATTTCTGGGAACAAATAAAAGCTCCTGGGTAAGGGTAATCATAGACTTGATCATTCATTTAAACTCTAGCCCTTTGGGGCTTGGACCTAACGGTACAGGTTTCTGATCATAGTCTAAAATGTTGCAGGATTTCCTTGAAATGTTCGGCATTGTATCTCTCTCGATTTCGTGCAACAGCTCCAGGTCTTTTGGCTAGTGGAGACGGGACAAAGAAGGCCAAAACAGTAGGCGAAGTCTATGTTCATCCATCTGCAAAAGTGCATCCTACAGCAAAGGTACCGTTGTGCAGATCCATTATTTCTGAGTAAAATCTAGTGAGGTACTAACCAACTGCTCTGGATTGCTTATTCGTACAAATTCTCTTGCTTAAATCTTCTTCAGTTAGTCACAGGATTAACATCTCATTTGTTGGGTTGGTCATTTGTATAGATTGGTCCAAATGTCTCTATTTCAGCAAATGTTCGAGTAGGAGCAGGAGTGCGGCTGATAAATTCGATAATCTTGGATGATGTTGAGCTTAAGGTACCGTTTCTGAAACCATGAATGCTTGATTAACACGCGAAACTCTTTATCGAACAGATGACTTAACTATAAGTGGTGTACACACAATCTGACAGGAAAATGCAGTTGTCATTAATTCTATTGTGGGCTGGAAATCGTCTTTGGGAAGATGGGCAAGAGTTCAGGGTGATGGAAATTATAATTCGAAGCTTGGAATATCACTCCTTGGTATTCTCTCTGCTTGGTCTCCCTTCTTTGTCTATTTTCTTTTGATGGATGAATCCAGTTCGAAATACATGTGATGATACTTTCAAAATTGCAGGAGAAGCAGTGACTGTGGAAGATGAAGTAGTGGTGACCAGCTGCATAGTTCTTCCAAACAAGGCGATTAATGTCAGTGTCCAAGAGGAGATCATCTTGTAAAACAGGCAGTAGCAGCTGATTCGAGTTATGGGTTTTGCTTTGGGTCACTCTCGAAAGCCTAATGCTGGATCTTGTTGACGCAATCTTTCAGCTATGTCGTGGACCGGAACTATAGGTTGAAAACAGGAAACCGTTTTCTTGTCTCGTGTTTTCTCTCGTTGGAATGAGGAGTGATTCATTACATTCTGATCTTCAAAGATACAGAACGACTTGCAGAGGCTGAAGGTTTGATAGTCTGGGTTAAATTATTAGTCGTTCAACTTGACTTAAGTTACTAAGTTAGCCACTGACTAATTGTTTAGTTGCTAGGTTACGATTGGGGTGTTGATTTGATTTCAGTTTTTCGGGTTTTGTATCTGTTACAAATGATTTCAGTTTTTCTGGTTTTATATATGTTACGAAATAGCATAACAGTCCTTTCTTCGCCTACAAGTATCATCTTAGACCAAGTACAATGACTGATTTTGTTAGTGATCTTAATTTAAAGTGAAGAAAAGGAGAAAAGTCACCACACTAAAGCAAATTTCGAGCTAAAGTTTACTTTCAAAATCACCTCAATGTATGTATGAATTTTCGTAAGATCTCGGAGTTCAAACCATATCCAATGTACAAGAAGAGGGGCAACATGCGAGGGAGAAAGAAAGAGAATCATGTTCATATCCTGTCCTAGTAAGCACACAAAACTTTCTGGAAGGGAGACACAAGTACAAGTTAGGTCTCCCCAAATTGATGCCTCAAAATTTTCTTCAACCTATTGTGTACAAAAGAGAGAAAAGGAGTAGTATTTTTCCCCTCCGCACAAGGGAGAATCAATCCTGATCATTCAACCTCCAAGCTAACTTGACGTGCTACTTTCATGTACATCTCGTCCTTCCGAGAAAACGAGACATACTTGCCCTTCACCATACAGCAGCTGTCGCTCGACTGCCTGCCATGGTGGAGTATACAGGAGGACATCTGAAGCTCTGATGATCATGTTCAGAAATGGCGCACTGAAAGAACAGTAATACTCAGGACATCCTTTTCTTACTCTACAGGTTAGGCCGCAACTCTAACTTGTAAGCTTGAATCTCCATGGGCGAGATGGCAACACGACCATCCCGAGTCACCTCTCCAGCCTGATCACTATACCCTAGCATCTCGACATCATCATGAAGGAGATTCAAAGAAGTCGCTTCAGCTTTTGACACTGAGAACCCCTCGAAGATGTTAAAAAGATTGACCGGTTCATCGGCCATCCTCGTGCACTGTGACGACCCGCCTCTGGGGCAGTAGGAATCATCCCAATGCCACCTCTGAAAGATCAGAATGAACCTCGGATCTCTGACAGGCTTTGGATCTCCGCTGAGTTCATGGGAAAACAATGCTGGCCGTGCAACTTTAAAGTTCACAATGTGTAAGTCGCACGGCAGTGAAGCAGATAGAGGAGAGAATGATCTGCCGTGCGTCTGAAGAGATAATTCCTCTGATCCCTTGGAGATGAAGGCAAATAAGGGGTAGTTCAAGTGTGAATTAATGCGGTGTGAGAGAAGGGATGGGCTCAAAGGCAGTGGATTGCTGACTGGATTTGATGCGGTTGAAACATTGGACTCGAAGAGCAAGTGAAATACAACGTTCATTGGCCGGTTATCTGTCACCCCCTGCCCGAGCCCACGACCGTCATCTCGCAACAACCGACGGTCAAGCATAATCTCCAACCATCCGTCTTTAAGACTCGCCACACCTAGAGACTGTCTGGAATGGATGGAGAATCTGTGACCCTTGGGTCCTTGTATGAAGGCAAGCGAAGGCATGGGATAGTAGTTTCCTTGCAGTGGAATCTTGTCATAAGTTTCCCTGCGGCTCATCTGAAACCCATTCAAGTCCGAGTAGAATACCTTCCCATTATCAATATCCGTTTTGTACCGGACAATCAATTCGCGGTCGTTGAACTCGTCGCCAAGAAGCTCAACGTGATATTCAGTCTCTACGGCGAACTCTTGTACAGTGTCAACACCTCCATTGTAGACACGTGTACTGTGGGAGACGGGATGCCTATGATATGCTGTGTATGGGTACGAGAAAAGCTCCTGCATTAGTGGGCCTTCGGTAATGACTGTAATCCCACCGTTCTGAATGATGGATTGAGCATCTCCGATGGGTCTAAACAAGTAGGCCCCACTGCCGTAGCTAGTGTACATTGCTATTTCTTCTCCAACTAAATAGGTGGAGCCGTTCTTATGTTGTACCTTCTGCAGCAACCCATGCTTGACGTCGAAAGTGAGAACTTGTTTTCGGTTTTGGATTTCAGCAAACTCAGCTTCCGTCTTCGAACAAGCATACGGTGAGGGGCAAGAGAAGGAACTGGAAGAAGTAGAATAGTACCTGAGTTTTGCTGGTCGAGCTTTTTCACATCCCACGAAGCCATTAGCGATGTAGTATGTTTCGAGTCCCATTGCTGGAACAGAAGCTTTCCAGTGAAGACGGTGGCGCCCACTGAACACATTACTTCCATCATGCCGCATCTCAGGAGAGACTTGACTTGGAACACAAGTCCAGTTGGAGTCCAGAACGGTGACTTCTGGTCTATTCACAACAACCATCACAACCTCTTCTCTTGTTTGCTCCGTGGGGTTAAAGAGAACCACCGACTGGGCAGTTCCCTCACGAGGACTCAAGGATTTACGCACTGGTTGAGCATTGTACTTGGCCCTCACTTGTTCTGATTCAAACTTAGCCGGATTCTGATCAAGCTTCTCAATGTGCATTCCGAGAAGCACTTCAATAGCTTTCGACATGAAAATCTGCAGGTCTTGTAAAGAGGTATGCATACGTGTTCCATAGTCATGAACGACATGATCCCTAGCTGTACCGGTTACCCCATCGTGATGTTGAAACAGAGCTAAGTTCCTTCTGGCAGCTGTCAACTTGTAGCTAAACCCTGTGACCAACTTGTCACACTGCTGTCTTTGACAATGACCGACGAACAAAGCCACCATCATTTCAGTAGCGCGTAATGTTTGCTCTAGAACACGATCAACAGCCTTGAAGAAAGGCCGTGAAACATAGTAGCCACTCCAGTAATCCTTCTCCCTATCAGCATAAGTAAAGAAGTCACCTGATAGAGAAGGAAACCCTCCAACTTGACTAGATCCAACTTCCCCAGGAAGTGAGTAGTTGATTCTGTCGGACTCTTCTCGAAGAGTTTGGAAGTAATCCTCCAGAGTACCGAATTTTGCCTCAGCATTCAGACTAGGGCTGGAGTTGATGTGGTCGAACAACATTTGGTAATTACGAAATTGGGCCTCTGCTTCTTCATTGCTTATGTATCGGAAATCATCACCAAGAGGAATCAGCAGAGTATTGGTTCGGTATAATACTGACTTCTTCCTGTATTGATCTAGCAGCAATGTAGCCCTTTCGTGCACGTTTTCTGGAGTGGTCTCTTCTGGATTCTGGAGCCATGGGCATAACTCGTAGAAAAAGCCGTGGACTCGGGCAAAGTCAAACTGACAACAGATTGCAGGTTCAGGGCCACAAGTATGCGGGATATCGTAAGAGTAGAAAGGCATCATATGCACAAAGATATCAGTTGTTTCGCTTGCATCCCAGCTCTGTCGCCATACAAATTCTAGATTTTTGTGCAGAGCAAGTTCCTTCTTGAGCTCATAATGGGTCCTCTGAATCAACATATTCTCAAACCCCATACGACGAAGGAGATATGCCATAGTAGATGAATAACCAAAGGGATCAATTGCCCAAGAATTCTTCGGAATAACACCAATAGTATCATTCAACCACATGTTTCCTTCAGTAATCTGTTGCAACAAATTCAAGGAGCTCATCAGTTAATATACTTTCATATCATTCAAGCATAAGGTATGAACACAATTCATATTTGCAAAGATCTGCACGATAACACCGATTTTTTTTATGAATACAAAATACATATGAAGCAGATATTGATGTACCAGAACATTGTCATGCACAAAAGTATAAGTATACCAATGATAATCCAGACTGAAAAAGAACATCAACAGCTATCGAGCATCACAGCAACCACTTAGTGGAATACAAACAAACAAGTCCAAAGTCATGCACCAGCAGAAAATAAAGGAAATTAGTCATATCAAAGCACTGTATTTTCTGGGAAATTAATGCAAGAATCAGTACAGGTTGATTCTTATGACCCGCTAACATCACTTTATTTAACTTACGAGGAAAGAACAGCAGTAGGTTCTATTGACCATTGCTAAGATGAGGAATGGGAAAGGGATTCAAGAAAGCATTGTAGGGTTCTCTATGAATGAAATATTAGCTGGTGCTTATTGTTGAACCTATAATGCTACTGCTTTTAAAAATGCAAAGAAATAAACTAAAGAGCAAGTATCAAATGCATTGCTGCACGAAATATAAACTCAAAGTTCATTTCTTAACCTATACGCAAAAGTATCTCAAGGTAACATGGGGCATGAGCACATACCTGCTCAATTATTGAGAAGAAATGGGAATTCGCCTGCATCACACAAAGAAGCCAAATACCCATTATCAAGAAAGGGAAACAATCACCTTACTTGCTGGAAAAAAAAGGTGAAGTGGGATGTCAATCCCCAGTTATTTCAATCACGTACCTCATCATTCATCACCCAGCCACCCCCTACAATTTCTAACTGGCCATTCTTAACCAATTCCGTCAAAGATGCTCTTTTTTCCTCAGATGAATCTCTCCACCATTTCTCCAGATAAGACATCTCTTCCCATATGAACTTCCTCCGAGGGTCCTACAAGTCCCAAGCCAAATCAATCCAATAACAAAATGATTCAGAACTACTCACATTGTCACACAAACAGAAACTCATCATAAACAGCAAAGAGAAACAAAGCTAATTACAAGAAACACCCAATATACGTATAGGTTTAGGTCACCCACAATGCATTTCACCCCATAAAGTGAACACCAGAAGTTGTCATGCATTTGGCACCTGTTTAACTGTCAAGTGAACCCTCAAGCTGTCTAAATTCCCCTTAAACAGGAACCAGTTTCTCACACGTAACCAGCACTCAAATCACCTCCACCTAACGTAGAAGTTTCAGAAGATCTAATGCTCCCAAAAGTGAACCAATAATTGGATACCAAGAGGGCAAGAAGGGGGGAAATTAAAATGATCACCTTCGAAAGTGTATCAACAATGGTGTCGAGTATATGCCTGGACTGCTTCTCGTAATACTCATCCACAGTGAGCTTCCAACCAGGATCATTATGCGAATGAGGCACCACGAAAACCTTCAATTTCTCACTATCCCACTCATCCCCTTTATAGCTCACTCTCCACCCTTGCTTCCAGGGCCCGCCGTCCTTATCCTCGAACTCGATCTTATCGTACAAAGCTTTGGTAGTCAAATCCACAGTAGCACCTTTACTCACATCGTTCTCAACCGGCTTCCTCCTGACGCCGCCGCCCGTCGCCTTCCGCTGCTGCCGGACGGGACTCGCCCGCGATTTGAACGTCGTGGAGAAGAGGGGCTTGGGGAGGCCGAAGTGGACGATGGTGAAGAAGAGGAAGAGGAGCGAGATCGAGAGCGAGATTGTGAAGAAGTTGGTGAAGAGGAAGTTGATCACAACCCCGCGCTTTCTAGGTTTTCTCGATTGCAGCTTCGACTTGGCTGGAGAAGCAGAAGACGCAGAGGTCGGTAGAATCGACGATGACTGGGGCCGGCCCCCGCTCCCTCCTCCCCGGCGAGAACCAATGTAAGAAGACAACGGCATGTCTGTGTAAAAAAATCTCACTCCGGGAAACAGATGGGAGGAGGAGAGCAACAGAGATCTGAGTAATGGAGTGTCTGCCGGTGGATTAATGATCTAGCGGTGGTGTTCATCCATGGAGGATTAGACGGTGAAAAGTCCGAAGGGAAAGTGTCGGACGTCCGAGTCTTCTAAGTCAAGCGCTGCGGACGACAATCGCCATTGGTGAATTTTCTGTGACTGGCAATGGCTGAAGAACAAAAAAGTCAGATGGGAATTATAATTAACGGTTGTCTCTGTGTGTAATGAACAGACTAAGTACTAATTAGCAAATTAATTATAAATTTAATACTATAAACCGTCATTATCTATGTATACTGTTTTCTTTCAGAAAAGATATCACATTTACCCATTTTGGGTTGATTTTCCAAACAGTTCTGAAGTCCTTTTCTATTGTTTGAAGTTCTATTTTCTAGTAGTATACTGACTCGTACTTCATTTCCATATTGTGAAGGGAAAAACATGTTTAGTTATGTCAACAGAAATTATGATTTGTGATAGATACGATACCTTTTTGCAGTGCATGTGAAAGAAAATTGCAATTATTAGTTAGAATTTAGACAAACGTAGAGGAGGGGATGGTCTGTTCTTTTTATTCATTTCAGGAGTCAACTGGAATTTTTTTATTTTAAAAATGCATGCATTAAGATTATGTGATTTCTAATAATAATATTTTATTTTTACAACTAAAAAATACATTGTTTGATAAATCATAAAGAGTTAGATTTTTGGCCAATGCTTCAGGACAATATGAAACCTATTATATTTAAAATGGAGAAAATCTTCAGTGCACCGGGTGTAACACGTCACCCGTGCACCGCCCCAATAAGATACTGCCACGTATTTTATATTTTATATCCTTAATTAATATTCCAAGCAAAAGAATAGCGACAGAGAGAGGCGAATCCTCCTCCACCGCCACCGTCGACATCCTCTGCGACCTTGAACTTCGACAAAGATAAATCATCTATATGCAGTAATAAAGGAAGCGCAAGAGCTTCTTCATACGGTGTAGATGGGACCGCCACGGATTTGGAATGGCTCCGGCGTCCGGGTTCGTCGAAGAGGCTAAAGAGGTTGATCGAATAATCGGAATCAAAATACAAATAAGAATTGAATTCGGTGTTGTATTAGTGCAAATCGTGGAGACAAGGTTGAGTTCGACGGTGGACCGGGGCCGTCCTTGAAGTTGGAACAACTACGAACTTCGGAATTACAATCAATCTCGCGGTAGACGTTTCGGATGTGGAGAAGGAAGCGTAGAGTCGATGTTGATGGGAGGTGGGTTGAGATCGGATTGAGGTTCGGAGAAGGGAAGGCGATGCGGGAGATAATTGATGCGCAAAGTACGTCGGCAGTGGCGGTGGAGGAGGATTTGCCTCGCTCACTCCGTCGTAATTCTTTGCTGGGCTGGGATATATCAGACATTTAAACATTAATAAAATACGTGGCAATATTTTATTGGGGCGGTGCACGGGTGACGTGTTACACCCGGTGCACTGAAGATTTTCTCATTTAAAATGTCACCCACCTATTTTGTAATTTTGTTGAAATAAAATTATTTACAAAATAATTCGATTAAATTCCTTCCATAAGCTTTACGTAGTATATTAATTAATATAATTATTAAGGAAGACTTCCATAGACTTATTAGTTAACAACACGAATAAAAATGTTTGTGCTACTTTGTGTACTTGTGTTTTGCTTGCAGAATTAATCATCGTCATGACTTCTCGCTTTGTGGGGATCAAGTCTGAATGTAGCAAAGAAACATCAACCTCCGAAGGATGGAAGAGTAATCGAGGACCCGGGGGAAAGAAAAAACAAAGGGGACGCTCTGTAATCGTCTCTGTGCGGCTGCCGGTTCTGGTTTTTCCGCCTTAGTGCGGCTTTGTTGCCGATTCCCCCCTCCGTCTTGGTGGTGGGATTTTCGGATTGTGCTCTACTCCCTGACACATCTCAATCCAGAGCTCTCTCATTCTCAGTTTGTTTGTCTTCCATTGTGGTGGTGGTAGTGGAATTCGATGATGCGGCCATGGCGGTGGCGTTTCTCGATGTCCGCCACGGACTGCCGGTGGCACCCGTTCTGATGCCAAATTCTGTTGGAGACCATGGGAGAATTCATCACGGCGTTGGAGATACAGTTCAAGGCCGATGGCAGCCCTCAACGGCGGCGGGACGATCCGAGGTGCAGTTCCGTCGAGTTCCCTTCAGACGGTTGGCCTTTACACTTTTTTGCATTCCCCTTATCATAACTACACATTTTTTAATTGAATTTGCTGCTTTCTAAAGTCTAGTCTTTCTAAACTTCTTTTGCTTGAGAGATGCAATGGATTGGTGCTTAACCCGAGGCATTGTCTCTGTTTGTTTATGTGGTGATTCGTAAATGGTGATTCAGCGAGTAACGGAGAATGTCATAGAGCATGATCGGGGGTGGAGCAATCCTTGAGGAGGTTCGGCTGCTGAAGGCTTCGTTCACGTTTATTCGATTTGTTTGTAGAACTAACAGGGCTGCTCATTGCGTGGCGAAAACGGCTCTTGCATCGGTTAATCAGCGTTTGGCTGATTTCCGCTATTTATTTTTCACTTCATTGTAATTCCCTATCTATTAAATATCTACCTTAGTAAAAAAAAAACACGAATAAAAAAAAAAGACTATTTGTCTTCCTACGTGAGCATTTCCTATCAGCAGAGCAATGCCATTGCCGAGTGATCTAGCTTTGCATGCTAGTCAATTTGAACAAATAATTGAAAATGCATAATTTGTCTTTGCACTAATCAGTTTGAACGTTTTAATTAACTTCTTAAACGCCCCATAATTGTGATTTTGAATAGGAAGAATAATGAAGAAATGAATGCCTTGAAGGAGACGTTTTCACCCTTTTCCCCATTCAAAACCCAACAATGATGTGCCTGCAGCAATAAACCAACCAAACTCTCTTCCTCTACCAAGGTCCAAGGTTCTTCTTCTTCTCCATCATCTATCCTAGCTTCACTGTAGCCTCTAAATTCCTCCTTCCCCTGTGATTCTCAAGCTGAGTGTATCCAAAGGTCGAAAAATGGCTAATGACAACAAGAAGCCAGAGCAGTTACAGCCACATCCAGTGAAGGAACAACTACCTGGAGTCCAATACTGCATCAACAGCCCTCCTCCATGGCGTATGCATCTCCCCCTCCCTTTTTCCTTTCTTGTTTCCCAAGTTTTCTTAATCCAAATTGTCCAAACCGTGTGTATATGTTGACAATCTTGATATAACTTGCAGCTGAAGCAATTGTGCTTGCATTCCAGCACTATCTCCTCACACTTGGCATCACTGTCCTGATACCCACCTTGATTGTTCCTCAAATGGGCGGCGGAAATGTAACTCTCTCCCAGTAATCATCTTTCTTCCTCATTTGATGTCAATGAGGGACTGACGCTGTTTTTTCTTTTGTGTGCAATGTAGTTTGAGAAGGTGAGAGTGATACTGACATTGCTGTTCATATCAGGAGTGACCACTCTCTTGGAGACACTATTCGGTACCCGGCTTCCATCCATTGCATCTGCTTCCTTTGCCTATGCCATACCAATCACCTCCATCGTCACTGCCGATCGATTCCAGTCCATTGCAGACCCTCATGAGAGGTTTCTGCAAACAATGAGAGCAATCCAGGGTTCTCTCATCATCACTGGCTGCTTCCAAGTAGTCATGGGGTTCTTGGGTCTTTGGAGAAACACTGCCAGGTTTGGCTGCTGCTTCTTCCTCTCTTCTTTTCCCTTGTAGAAATTTCTTCCGTGTGTTTCTTTCTCATGGATTGATTATCTTTATCACAGATTTCTTAGCCCACTTTCTCTTGCTCCATGTGTTACTTTTTCTGGGCTTGGACTCTATTATCTTGGTTTCCCTGCTGTAAGCAATTCTGAAATCTCTTTCCATGATATAATGCATGCAATATTGGGTCTGAATCTCTTTACATTGGTAGTTCATTCTTCACCTTCTATTGTAGTTGGCAAGATGTGTGGAGATTGGGCTTCCACAAGTCATCATAATGGTGTTCATCACTCAGGTAGATTATAACTTGTTCCCATCTCAGTTCAATATTCCCTTCTCCTTCCTTCACTGCTTCACATCTACAAGCCAATTACTGCTTTCATGACAATAAAAAAAATTGCAGTATCTTCCACACTATGTGAAGTTTAAGAGGCCACTTTGCGATCGATTCGGGCTGCTATTCTCGGTCCCTATAGTATGGCTGTTTGCTCAGCTCTTGACATCAAGTGGAGTCTATGACCACAAATCTGTTGTCACCCAGTTGAGTTGTCGCACTGATCGATCTGGATTCGTCTCTGCAGCTCCTTGGTAACTACTCAAAACCAACTAAGTTTTGTGTTTCTGGTACTGGTGTTTGACACTCTTCTTTGGCAGGGTCTTTATTCCTTCCCCATTTCAATGGGGAAGCCCCACATTTAAGGCTGGAGAAGCTTTTGCAATGATGGCTGCTTCCTTTGTTTCTCTGTTTGAGGTGAAGGCTGGAGAGACACACCCTTCTCTGTTCATCACCTCTGTATTAGAAAAAATCTAACGAATTTCGTGTCCGAATTGCAGTCAACTGGTACATTCTATGCAGCAGCTAGATATGGCAGCGCCACACCTGTCCCTCCTTCAGTTGTCAGCCGTGGCACTGGATGGCTGGTGAGTTTTTACCTTCTTTACTTGTCCAACTTCCACTTAATGTTGATTGAAGGGTTCTTATTGTTGGGATTCTTCAGGGATTTGGAGTCCTGCTGAATGGAGTATTTGGCAATGTGACTGGCTTTACAGCATCAGTGTAACTATATTGCAGTCTATAATCAACCTGACACCTCTAATTACCTTTGTAGCTTTGATCTCTTTACGTCCATGGGGTTTCCTGAGTGGGAAATTTATTGTTGTTATGAAGGGAAAATGCAGGGTTGTTGGCTCTTACTAAAGTTGGGAGCAGAAGGGTAATCCAGATATCAGCAGGATTCATGATTTTCTTCTCTGTATTTGGCAAATTTGGAGCCTTTTTTGCATCCATACCAATGCCAATCATGGCAGGCACATACTGCATCCTCTTCTGCTATTTCTGTAAGTACAAAAAACCCAAGCTTTCTTGTTTACTCAACATTCAACCTAGGCTGCTAAGCTTTGACAAATTCTATATCAACCTGATCACAGCATCAGCAGGGCTTGGCTTCCTCCAATTCTGCAACCTCAACAGTTTCAGAACAAAGTTCATCCTGGGCTTCTCCTTCTTCATGGGCATCTCCATTCCACAATACTTCAGAGAGTACTTTCAACTCACTTCTCATCCTCACTCTGGTTCCAGATGGGTAAGTATGCCCACCGTCCAGTGATATTAGTCGTCCAACGATATCAGTACGTGCTAGTTAGACCCAAAATTCAGAAGAGAGACTGACTTTTTTTGTGTTTTTTTTTTTTTTTGTGACAGTTCTATGATATAGTGGTGATCATCTTCATGTCTCACACAACAGTAGCTGCCTTGATCGCCTTGTTCTTGGACTGCACTCTCACAGGCGAGACCACCGACGAGGAGACGAGGAAAGACAGTGGGATGAAATGGTGGGACAAGTTCATTCAGTGCAGCTCGGATATAAGGAGTGACGAGTTCTATTCCTTGCCCTGCTGCCTTAACAAGCTCTTCCCAGCTCATTAGAAGCATGAACTAGCTAGACAGACTCACAGACATTTGTTCTTCCCTCGTTAAAAATTTACATTATTTTGTATCCCACACAAAATTTCTTATGATATTGAGTTTAGATAAAGAACGTAAATTTGTTTGAACCCAAGCTTTATATTACTCACTTAAAACATGGGAATGGACAATGTTGAGCTAGGAGAATAAAATATCGCTTAAAATTATTTTTTTTCTTCATTTTAGTCTAAATAAATATGAAAATTGATAACTTGTGAAAAAATATAAATATTTTAAATCAAAAAATGCCGATTGGATAGCAATGTGGGTGTGGCTGATTGTCCGTTAGTTAATAATCTTGACAATCCAACATAACAATCAGCTCTCAGATTTGACTAATTAAGTAAAATTTAGAGTTATTTCAGACTACACTATTATAAATTTTTTTTTTGGTGAAAACTGTTATAAATTTATAAATTTGAAAAAAATAAGCAAAAAGTTCTGACCGGGGATGGCAATGGGTCGGGTTGGGGCGGGTTTTGCCAAACCCAAACCCATGGGTTTATCTGCCAAAAAAACCCGGGGTATCCGCGGGTTCGTGGGTACCCGTGGGTTTTTGTGGTAAAAAATTTACAATAACAAGTTTCTTTCAAAATAAAAGTTTAACATTAATTTTCTCATACAAATTATTCATACAAAAAACACCAATCTAGAGTATAAAAGCAAACCGCATATGATCAATACAAATTGTTCAAAATTAAAGATAAACATCTATAAACAATAAGATTAATTGAAAGCTTCTTACTCGTCAACTAAGTTTCTTCACTCTCCACTTTATAATATCAACTTCATTCTAAACAATTAGAAACAACAAATTATATATCTCCACAAACATAAAGAATATTAATTGTTTAAGGAAGATATATTATTTAGAATATTAAATATACCGAGAAAGTAATTATATGTGTGTGGGCGGGTACCCATGGAGTGTGTTTACCTAAATCCAAACCCAACCCGACCCAGTGAATAGTGTAACAGGTTTAAACCCGAACTCGGCCCAAACCCTTCAACACGGGTTTTACCCGCGTTGACCAGATTAGGTCGGGTGGGTACCCGTGGTTTCGGATTTTGTTGTCATCCCTAGTTCCGACTAGCCAAAAATATTAACTAGTCATACCCAAGTTACACAGTAATTACTAGGCCCGAAATAAGTACGAGCCCATCAACTTGCAAGCCCATTTCACTAGTTTTCACGGCGTTCCACCTTCTTTGCTTTCCCTCGCGCGAAGCCAGTCACCGCCGTCCGCAACAGCAGAGCAAGTTCCCTCCTTCTTCAATCTTCATCCCTCGCGCGAAGCCAGTCACAGCCGTCGAAGCTTTTCTGTAGTGTAGGAGAATTTCGAAGTTTCCGGTTCTCAGATATCAATATTTTATCTGTTGAGTTCCGGATTTGGCACATTTGACGGACGAATGGAAGGCGCTAGTGCCAAAGGAGATAGCATGGAAGAGCTCAAGGGACTTCGAATTTCTTCCCTCGACAGTGATAGTGAAGAAGACGCTGCTGTCGTGGAAGAAAATCGCAAAGCAGTGGACGTGGAAGAGGAAGACGATGAAGACGAGGACGAAGACCTAGAACCAGTCATGCTTGGGTTTCTGGAGAAGCCTGAGCATCCTTGGTCTCTACTCCGGCAGTCATTCCCTAGCAAAGCTGGGGGTGCGCCGGTACGTTGGTCATCCTTAACCTAATTCTCTATCTCGCTGATATTCTGCTAGAAACTAGAAAGTTCGGATTTTTAACTTTTAAGTGCTCAAGTGGAAAATGGAATGGTTAATTTTTGTCACAGGCGTGGCTGGACCCTGTTAATTTACCCACCGGGAGGCATTGTGTCTGTGATATATGTGGAAAGCCTCTTAGATTTGTGCTCCAGGTTAGTTGCTTATGCTCACCTTCATATGGTTTTGTAAAATTGGAACACTTCATTTTGCGATGGTTGTTTTTTCCTGTTCTTCCTTGTGACTGTATAGTATCTGTGATTGACTGAGTAGGTCTATGCACCGATAACAGAGAAGGAATCTGCATATCACAGAACGTTATTTGTGTTTATGTGCCCGAAAATGTCTTGCCTTCTCCGTGATCAACATGAGCAATGGAAGCACAAGCCTGAGCAGCCATCCCGAAGGTACTTAATTTCATAACCCATCATTTGTCCATGTTACATCCATTCACATTCTTTTTAATGAAATACATAGAATTTAAGTATATATTTGTCTGGTGACACGATGTTTTTCCGAAGTGTGAAGGTTTTCCGCTGCCAAGTGCCTCTGTCTAATCCTTTTTACTCGAGTGAGCACTCGAAAAATGATGGTACTGATAGACCTTCTTCACCTGGAGGTATTTCATTTCTTGACCTAGAAGTTTACTCTCTTTAGTATCTCTTAAGCGTGGGCAAAACTGTTTTTGTGTGGATCACGGCTCTTATTGTATTCTGATGTATGCTCCTTATCCCTTATTTGAATTGATTCAGCTGTTCTCTGTGATCGTTGTGGTACTTGGAAAGGGGATAAACTTTGTGGTCGATGCAAGAAAGTACACTATTGCTCTGAAAGACACCAGGTAATAAGATATTTAAAGTAATTTTAAAACCTTGCTAAACAGCTAGATGCTCTATTGGTGACTATTTTTTACTCGACATCCGTACAGCGGAAGGATTGGAAGTCTGTTCATAAATATGAGTGTCGGCAAGTGGACAATTCTCTACAACTATCCAACGCTGGCTCTAGTAATGGTGGAACCATCAAAACTAAAGGCTAGTTTTTATCACTTGACTCTGGGAGGCTATGTGAACTCATGTATACTCAAAGATTTCATAGTTTCAAGCACTTTTGGGAAACACATAACGTTTTTATCGCGCTCTCTAATCATAAATGATCTTCCTGTGGTGCACACAGAATGAATTGCGTTCATTGCTAGTTGACCTTTGGAATTCGAAGTAACCATTTTTAACTGGTATATTATTCACAATCGACCAACATTTCATGAGTCAAACAAACCCAAGGGTTAGAGATGCCAAAGGAAATCATGAAGCATCTTGTGCCAATATTGAGCTTTATCTTTGGCCAGTCTGGTGAGCTTCTCTCATAAATCATAATAACAGTTTTCATTTTATGTTACACAGTTCTTACCAAAAAGCTGTGGCCAGAGTATGAAATAGTAGATGAGGATGAAGGTGAATTTGGGGCAAAGGTGACTGATGATTCTCAGAACAATGCCATGTCACTTGTATCCAGGGGCAAAGCGGATGACTCAATGGATTCCATAATCGACGGGTTTAAGGTTTCAATTTCTTCCCTTTTCGAGTGAGATATGTTGATCCTTGTATTATACCTGTGGGGTGACTTTATTTTTTATGAGCAGATGGATATTGATAAGAGGACGTTTGCAATTTTTGAAGAGCGCAGATCCAGAGCTCCCGATCAAGTGCTGAGGTATTACGATTTTATCATTTGAAGTGAGAACTAGAGTTCCATAATCTGATTTCTAGATGCCCAATGTCTGAACCTCCTTAACTGTAGCATGGTTCCATTCTTCCACACGAACTAAAGTTTCCTTGTTTTGTCTCTGGAACTTTTATAATGGTGTCAGAACGCTTGTTCTATAATCATCATCCATAATTCAAGGATACTCTGCAAGTATGACTTGCTCCTTTGAAGTCGATTCTACCTGTAAACAATGACTAGACGTGTGATTAGAATTTAGAAGTCGTAAGTGTACTATCTATCCTTGATACCGTTGAGTTGAATTTAACATTTGATTCTTGCATAAAGCCTTAGCCATAGCTGTGTTTGTGTACTTTCTTGATTTGCCATACTCTTACACTTAAGTTGACTTGAACCCTAGCATTGTAATTTGAATTTCATATTCTAATTATTTCTTTGTTTCCGAGTTGATCGTGAATGGCTTTCTAGTGTTAACTGTGTACATAATTTGCACTACGATGAAAAAAGGAGGGAAAAGTCTGATATATGTGGATTGAAATGCCACAGGTATTGCAGGAGTTCGACTGCAAAACCCCTCTGGCCGATGTTCAGTGGTCGTCTACCCAAGGCTGATATTCCCAGTTGCAAGCACTGTGGTGGCCGTATGATCTTTGAATTTCAGGTGCGCCAGGACTTGACCATCTGTAGCTCATAGTTGGTTAACTAGTCATTCTCATGTCTTGCTCTTGCCGCGTGATATTCTCTTGTTCATCACTTATCACTTTTTATTACTTTGTTTCTGGGTTCCAGATCTTGTCTACTTTGCTGTATTACTTTGGCGTTGATAATGGGAGGGACTCTCTCGACTGGGCTACCATTGTGGTCTACACTTGCGAATCCTCCTGTGATGCCTCTGTTGCGTACAAAGAAGAGTTTGTTTGGGTTCAACTCTACTGATTCCCGCACTCTGGCGTCTTTCTTAGAGCAGTGTGTTGATAGCTCTTTCCCCCTCTTAGCTCTGCTGAATTTTCGAGGGGAGAGATTACCACCTCTGACTCTGAGCCTCTTGACGTTGTGTCAGCTTGCAACTTCCCCTCTGAGAAACTATTCCAAAAATTGCCAGATTTGGGCTTTCGTTTCGAGTTGTACGTTTCAATCGTTGGGCTGTTTACCATAACAACTTTTTACTTCCCCTAAAAAGACCTTTGAGTTCTACTTACTAACACACCGGACACGGTTAATGATCAATATGGTCAATGTACTCAACTATATATCCAGAACACACAAAACGCTGAATTCTCATTTGGGATAACTGAAGTATTGAACCTGTATACAGTTTTGGCTTGGCTTGGCTTAGGCTAGGCTAATGTGTATCATACTGTAATACAACATATATACTCCATTGTGAAGAGCTAGAGGGTGCATGGGTTTTGGCTTGGTGGTGCACTGCCTAGAAAGGAATTATATTATTACTAGGTAGCTAGGTTAGGTGGAAGTCCATCTCATCACCAACCCACTAGAATATTATATAGTAAGGGAATTACAATGCAGATCAATTTATCATTTCTGATTATAGCACATACATATTCTTGTGGCACACAATTAAACAAGGTAAGAAGTTAGTGAGCATGACAACATATATAGTGTTGTTAAGTATATATATGTGGCCACCATTGCATTACAATTTACAAGTACATGCAGCGAGAGACCAGACACGACAGCCGCCTCATCATCATGTGACATGTGCCCCCTCGAATCGAATGTATGTTCTTAAGAATAATATAAAAGAACAAGAATCCTAATGGCCATGCGCTAGAGAAGACGAGAACCTAAAATACACGCACAAATTAAACTGGAAATAGTTTTACGTTTCGATAATATATTTTGTTTTCGTTTTCGGTTCTTTTGGCTTTAGGGCTTGGCTGGCTGGTAGCAGGGTTTTCTCCTTCTTGCTTCTCGACGTATCGAGACTTGAAACGGCATGGTGCAACCGTGTGTAGTAGTAGTACTACTGCTGCCTGTAACGAAAGAGTACGTTTTGCCATCTCTTCTGCTGCATCATCTTCATTTCTTTTTCCTTCTTTTCTTGATGAGGTATATGATTAATTAGTACCTCTGTGCAGCTCTGTTATGTGATGGAGGGGCGTACTGCATGTCGTGAGCGTAATTAATTCATGTTATTGGACTGAATGTTTGAATTAATTATCATATATATTAAAAATTATAAGGACTTGAACATCAGATTTTGCGGTCAAATTAAATTGAAAGCTGATCAATTATTATACCATTCCATGAATCGGTTCAACTAATTAAATTACTTGAGTTGTGTTGAGAGAGAAGCAAATTTGAATACTAGGAGATCGATTATTATAGACGGTAATATATACCTAAACCCTCGTTAACAATCAATGAGTTCATAAGAGTAGTTTAAATACGATGATGGCAATTTCAACATGTTTCGTTAGGTATTACCAGACTTGACACATGCTAATTCAACGTGTGATAACGTGAGGCAAGACACGAGTACTACTTCCGTCCTTCCCCCATCACGCTCTGTTCTTGACCCATGCTATCTTAATTTGTCTCGATATCTATTTTTTCTCCTATTTTGACTTATATTAACTCATATTTCCACACAATGATACTTCAAATAAGGACATCATTTTTCAGTGAATTGAATTCAATTAATCTACTTATTGTCGCTCTTTTTACATTTGATGTGAGATATATAGGATAAGTATTAAGGTGACCACTCCACTCCATTGCGAGCATTGTTTAAAGCGAAAACTGATATTATATATCCCACTATCTTTCTTCTTTTATTCAAACTATCTTGTCTTTTGCTTCTTTTTATATTATATATAATGGTGGTGTATTCGGTGCACCCACTTTTTCGGGTGCACTCAGTACACCCGCCTCATAATTGTCATTCTGACCATGCGATTCCTGTTAAAACGGTATCAATTGTTGCTTATGATATTATGAACAAGAACCACATGAATTTGAAAAAAATTCATTCAAAATTTACTTTAATTCGAAGGATTTAAGATTTAGGGATTTAGGGTTAGGGTTTAGGTTTACAATTTGGGATTTTGGGTTGGGATTCAAAATTGAAGGTTAAGGGGTTAGGGTAATGGATTGATTATTATGATTCTATGTCATATCATCATATTATATTGAGAGTACTAATTAAACTTAAGATTTGATGTATTATGGACACTTTTAGAGTTGGGTGCACTGAGTGCACCCAAAAAAGGGAGTGCGCCGAAATAGCCACCATAATATAATAATTATTCTTTATCTTTTCCTTTTACTAAATATCATATATGTGTTTAATCAAAATGGAGTATGTTTTATATATGCAAGTTATCATATCTGGGATGTCTATTATATTGCATCCGATTACCCTTTCCATCTATGGGATGATGAGCACGTAGGTACGTACCATTATACACTGGGTAATTAGCATAAATGGTAACAAATCTTTGCACTTAGTACAAAATGGCCACAAATCTTTAATTTGTAACAATACGGTAACAAAAATTTGAAATTGTATAAAATGGTCACCGCTATTTAATTTATGACCGTATTGTTTTAAGTGCAAAGGTTTGTTGCCGAATCGTTACAAATTAAATGTTTGTCATGTTTTGAGGTCGGGTAGTTTGTTCGTTAAGTATATGACACTAACCACTTGAACGACATATAAGATGTCAGGTCATGTGTTCATCGACATATTTGCTTTGCCGAATATAAGAATGCCCTCAGTTGACCTTTCAATTTCGATACCAAGAAAGTAAGAAAGTAGACATAGTTTTTTCAACTAAAAAGCAGTCTGGAACCCGTTTGTGAGCCATTGAATTCTCTCATTGTCCTATTTATACACCGATAACTAATAACACTATAACAGTCCTATTTATGTGTAAAACATACAATTTTTGATAGCTAGCTAGGCTACATGCAGCCTTACAGTAAAAAATTAATTAAGGTTCTAGCTAGCTAGCTACTCAATTACTAATAACTAGTCCTTATCTTAATAATTAACATGCAGTTTAATATATATAAAGTGAAAGTTAGATTACTGTTGCCTAAAACATTTACATTTTATACTCAAGTTTAATTAAATCACAACTTAGTCACTATAAAGTAAATTTTACATTTTGATACCCCAAAATTAATTTTAATGTAAAATCATTGAACAATTATGTTTTGGTATCTAAATTTTATGAGATTTTCGTACCTACATTTTTTTTAAATTTACATATTGGTCCAATGTTTAGATTTCACTTGAATCTATGAATCCAATCCATCAATCCTTTTGAACCAATCCATGAATCCAATCCACCATAATGCAAAAGTATAAATTTAGTTTGTACCATACAAGATGTTGTATCACTCAACTCTCAGAGAGGATTCTACCATTTTATATTTGCTCATTACGTGAAACATTAAATAAATGATAAAATAAAGACAATTCTAAAATATGGCAAGAGCGAATTTATAAGCCCATTTAGTACATTTTGCGGGGTACTAAACAAACTCATACTAACTACATGTAACAAAAATATGCGACATCTACATAACCAAGTGTCAATAAATTGCTACGGTGAAAGGGTTGAATGTTGTATTGACGACCAACTAAAAGAATTGGTCAAAACCTTTCCATCATCTACTTTCTTTTCGTTTCATTTTTTACTCGCCTTCCATTACCCTTTCTTTATTTCTTTATTTGCCTTCTTCGTCTAACCCTAATTAGTATACTATTTTTTTATATATTCTAATCACAAGTATGAACGGGTCCATACACGACTCACCAATAGTCTAGAGAACTAATATTTGAACCATGAACCACTAACTTTTCCAGCTCAATGTCGAGTCCAATTAAAAATAAATATACATGGTTATTACTTATAAGAATCTCGTCATTTTCCACTATGGGATTTGAAGGCGTGAAATTTTAAACGAGTTCCAGTTTGTATTCCTTTTACTTCTCTCTAGAGTTTTGCCTTTTCACCGGGCTAGAATTTTCAACAATTATACATGGAATGTTTGGCTAGGTATCTACACATATCAAATAAATAGTTTTCATTGTTCTATACAAAGATAAATAATTATCATCTCAAATACATCACCACAAAAGGAATTAAGCCTCGACTATGCAAATTATGGTTATATAGCTCAGGGGCGGAGCCAGGATTTCGAGACCGGGGGGGCCGAAAATAATTAAAAAAATTTATGTAACCAATGTGGATCAAACCCGTGTGCTATAATAATACACAAGTTAAGCTTGTCTACCATTAGACCACATAACTATTTGATGATATAATTTACAAAACATGTTCTACTTCTAAAATTTGTACGAAATATCCTTAAGAACCTAGGGGCCGGAATTAATCCCGGGGGGGGGGGGGGGGGCCACCCTAGCTACAATGTAGCTCCGCCCCTGATATAGCTAAACTTAATAGATCTTTATATTTATTTTTGGCATATAAGTCCTCAAAATATTGATTGAACATTATATTTTATTACTTAAAATTTTTGTGTATTACATTTTGGTACCTAAACTTTTGAAGTTCTACAAATAAGTCTAATTTTTGTATGTGTAATTAAAACACCCTTGAATAAATGGGTATCCATTCCCAACTAATACACATTTAGATTATGAAACTAAATATCCATACCCTTCTGAAACCCATCTACAAACTTGCAAGCCCATATATACGTCACCCGTCACCCGTACCCTACCCAAAATTTTCAAAAGTTTTTAAAATGGAGTTGACCGTCATATATCTCTTCTCAGTCAATATCATATTGTCAAGTCAATATTACTAACAAAAACTAATTTTAGGCTAATTATACTAATAAAGCACAATAACGGACCACATAATGCATGCTAATAGGCCATCTCCGCCTCGCGACAAGGCGCGGCATCGCCACCTAGTATATATATATATATACACATATTAATTAACAATAGAAATATTTTAGTTAATAATCGTATAGTATATATATATATCAATTTATTTCTGAAAAATCCGAGATATTATTACAAAGACAGATGAACACAAATCTCCAAGTAAATCACATCAACTATCAATTATGAAATTATTAGAAAAATACTCCAAGCATTAATTTTATATCATTTTCTCATTGACCTCCTAGCTTTACGGTCCAAGTCATGGCAACAATACACCCCACCAATCATCCCTTCTAGTGCTCATTAGAAAACCCTAAAACAATTATGCCAAAATCTTATAACAAAAGGGTGCATGTACGTGGTCACTGTTCACTAAATAATCAAGTTCTATAAACAGTAAACATTAACTCGAAATTCTGTCAAATCCACGTAGGCAACGTACTGATAGCACCAAAGCTACTGACGCGGAGAAAGACAAGAGAAAAAGAAAACAGATAAAAAGGAAGCCAGGAAACCCTAACCACTTGGACTTCGTGCCTTGGACCAGCTGGACCATATAGACAGACGAAAGTTGACGATGATCGGTCATCATGGCCATGCTGAAACAACAAAAAGACTGCCAGAATTGCATGCCACGTATTGGAGCAGCAACAAGCCACGTGTCCAGCATTGTCTGTCTACCATGGAGATGCACACGACGACTTGTCGTGTGGAAATTAAAACTTGTAGCAGAGAGCACAATGTATAATGCACAACAAGCTGACTCGAAAACCGCTGACGTGTGCATATAACTCCTGCTGCGCACTATCCTGGCCTGGCCTGGGTGGATGGATGACTGCTAATCCATTTGGCTAGACAAAAGTTGGTGTCTTCTTTTCCTCGCGGTCGCGAGGAAAATTAACCCTCGGTTTCCCCGACATATATGCACACTTTCGATCTTCATACAGTTACTTAATTAATAGCTCCTGTGGAACTGTAATAAGCACAAGCCTAGTGTAGAAGGAGTTTGAATATTATGCCGGCCATGCAATCTGATAAGTCTTTGACCCTTAATTTGTTTCACGTTTTTGAATTAATATGGCTTGGCTCCTAGAGTCTCGTTGGGTTGCTGAGTTGGATAGGGTTTGTGGTTGTTCTCGACTATAATTAGGGTGATGTATTAGGTTTTCTTACCTCTATATATATATATATATATTTGTTTGTGACGATGGTATTAGTCCGAATCAATCAAATACCAAACAAATAAAAAAAATTTGGCATTTTACATTGTATTCTCACTTGTGAGTTACAAGCAAAATACTATGATGGTGTGCTACGGTTCATTGTTATGATATTATCCATAAACCAACGGATATCATAGTATTTTACAAAATCATCATTGTTTTCCCGCAGTAGTGCCTTGTCCAAACCCCGAGTCCAATAGAAGCAATCTACATTTGTAAACAATCTCGCGTGCTAGCGAACGATGAGGGGAATCAATGGAGTATATTGTAAGCGTTGGCTTATTTAGATGGAAAAACCCTATAAGTACATCCATGGTATCATGCATGAGACTCATGCAGTGGCAGATCCATAAAACTCTTTAAGAGTTTTTAAATAGTTTCGAATTCAAATACTACCATCACTGGAATAAAATTTTACACAAGTTTTCTTTCCAATATTTTTGATTTAAGGTTTTTCAATTGATAATTCATTCATGCACTTAGGTCCACCCGTGGATTCATGTGTTAGACACCATAGCAATTTCGAAGATAATGTTATATCATTTGTGGATTTCGTGATATCAGCTAGTGTATACATATAATTTCTATCAACAGGATATTGAATTGGACGACCTTCAGTTGTTGTATCTATATGATCACAAATTTGAAAATAACATCACACATACTAATCCACAGACTAATATCCCAAAAACAAAAACCCTGATGATATCAATTCATGCATTCAGCACTGTCGATCGACATAGTAGTAACCAAGTCCCATACGTTACATAGCTAAGCTAGATAGAAAGAGGAAAACTGCTTTTCTTCAAGTGGTGGGTTTTGCTTTAATTATTTGGCCACTCCATTCATTCTGATGAGGGAAACTCTAAAGAAGGGGATATAGCTAGTGATGTGAGTAATGGTTGCGGTTGTGAACTTGTGGTGGTGGAAATCAAGAGAGAGAGAGAGAGAGAGAGAGCGCGGAGAGATCAAAAGATGGTTGATTAATTGTGCATCATGCTTTCTTGAGTGAGTGTCTGACGAGTATGACTCCATCACCATATCTTTGCTTTCTTTATACTTTGTAGTGTTTATGCACCCCTCTCCTATGAAACGTTTACATAACGTCTGTTGTTTTCATTTCTCATTTCTTTCTTTCTTTCTTTCTTCTTTCTATAACGTTTCTTTGTTTTGTTTGCCCATTACAATGCTTTTTCTATCTCTATCCCCCTTTGTAGTACACCCATATTGATGTCTTTCTATTGGGTTACACGAAAAATTTCCTAATCATCTTTTCATCAATAATCTCCACTTTATAAGATGATTTTCCTTTTTTAATTCTTGAAAAGTAATTTACAATTGGACTATTCCAAGAAGTGGGGTGATCTGTTTTTAGTAATACACTGTTTTTACCTCAATCGTGAGTTTAAGAAGATAATTTTATTTACAATCCAACTTTTTTCAATCCACAACGTCATAAAAGAACTAATCATCGGGAAAAAAAAAGTATATTAAATATGATTCACAAATACTATATGTAAGAACAAATTCACTATGTGTGGCGAATATAGATTTCATAATAAAGTTATGCAATACCTTTTAATCCTAAGAAACTTAATTCTAGACTAGAGTGTTGAAGAAGGTACTTATAGAACAGTTCTCCAAAACCTTACACGAAAAATAGCCCGACACAAGACAAATCCAACCTGGAGAATAGATGGACAAATCTCATAACGCATATTCAATACATCCTAAAACACACTATAGTTGTACGCTCCTACAGTTAAAAGAAGGAGAAAAAGGATAAGCTGAGAATTCAGTAGAGTTCGAATCCGACCGCCTCAAAATTGTCATGATAACGGTTGACAACACCACTATTATTTTATAATCAGGAAATTAAAAAGACTATTTTCTTCACACGTACATCCATACGCTTAAATTTCAATATTTGTGATATTGTATCATATATGTACTTGATTAGATTGGTTAAACTCATTTATACTAATGATGAGACCGATAGAATCTTACCCTATTGTGATGTTTTACGATTTCGACATGATTCTACTAGAACTGTTCACCCTTATCGTTACAATTTTTCTTATACGATTTTTGGATGTTTAGGTGCATATTCCAACTGAATACCTTTGCTACTTAATCATTCATGAACCAAACTTTGATACTGAGTACTAGATACCATATTCAAATCTAATCTCCTAAAAATAAACGTATCAGAAAAGCATTGCACTTTCCTCGTGATTATAAGCCCACAATCTCAACAGCAAACCACAACCAAAAAACCCAAAGAAAACAGTTACTTCCTTTTACTATCAAAAGCAGAGTCCCGCCAGCTTTGCCAATTTAACGGTGGAGCATTCATTCTTGTCCTCTACTGCCCCAATTTCGTAGCTCCGGAAGCTCCGTCAGACTTCTGAGGTGAAAATCCAACTGGGTTCTCCTTCCATGGCTGGGGAGAAGAGAGGCAAACCAGGGCTCAATAAAGCATGTTGCCTTCTCATCGGTAAGTCAATCAATCAATCAATCAATCCACCAGACTCTGTTTTAACTCAATTTTTGGAATCATGGTGAAAATGGGTTGCTCTGTTTTTCTGATTACTTCAATGGTTTTACAGTGATTGCTGGGATGGAGCGGTTTGCGTTCAAAGGCGTGGCATCAAACCTCGTAACCTACTTAACCGACGTAGTTCACATGAGCAACTCGTCGGCGGCCAAGACGGTGAATAACTGGTGCGGGTTCACTTCCATGATGCCACTACTTGTGGCGTCGCTGGCCGAGTCTTATTGGGGTCGTTGCTCTACCATCTTAGCCTCCTGCGTTCTTTACATTGTGGTAAGCCCCCATTTCTCTCTGTTTCTTCACCTCCCCTGTTTTTTTGCACCCTTCCCCTGTTTTTTTTACCCCCTTTTGCTTTGTTTGCCTTGGACTCATGCGCTATTTGAGGAAGGCGGTTAAGCTTCGTGTTGGTTAAGCACCATTAAGCTAAAATCTTGTGGTTGGGAGTTTAAATAGGTGAGACCAAATCCTCCACTTTGTTGGAATGCCCGGGAATTGAATACCGGATGATTTGGATTCATAGAAATGTGTTGGGGGAGTTTTTTCAAACTTGATGAATCAAAGCGAGTGAAAAAAATGATCAATCATATAAGATTTTGAAGTTTACATGGAATGATGAGTTTGTTAGGTCGCCGAATTACTATGCTCTATTTTTTTTCCATGATTTTGGTGTAGTTGAGTTATTTCAATAGACCTTCATTATTTTCTAGATCAACGAGCTTAATATTAGTAACGAATTAAGAAAATCTCAAGTCTCACACAAAATCTACATGATTCAATAAGTTTAGTGTATCATCAAAGAGTTTAATACTAATGATCAATAAAGAAAATCCCGCATACAAAAATCATTTGAAGTTTAGATAATTTGATAGATTTGTTATGTCGACGAATTACTACACTCTCTTAAATTGTTCCTCTAATTAAAGCATGAAGAAAAGGCTAATGTGGGGTTTAATTTCTGAAGGGACTTGGGGCATTGACATCTACAGCACTAACATGGGGACAATACGATTCAAACAGCATTGGCTACTCCTTCCTCTTCGGCTCACTCTGCCTAATCTCCCTCGGCCAAGGAGGATACAACCCATCTCTCCAAGCCTTTGGAGCAGAGCAATTGGACAGTGAAGACGAACTCCCCTGCACCATGGACGACAAGAAGCCCAACCTGAAGAGCTTGTTCTTCCAATGGTGGTACTTCGGGGTATGCGCGGGGAGCTTGATGGGGGTGATCGTGATGTCCTACATTCAGGACACCATTGGTTGGGTGTTGGGTTTCGCTATCCCAACCTTAGCAATGGTTGCTTCCATGGCGTTGTTCTGCCTCGGAGGAAGCATTTATAGGTATAGAGAGGACGAGGAAGATGCCATCTCCAAGAAGTCGTTCCTTGAGATCTTGAGAAAGGTTAAGGATGTTGTTTGTAAGGTCAAGGTTTGCAGGATCAGGTTGTCTGATGAGAAGACTGAAGCTGCTGAGATGGAGTAAGTTCTCTCTGAGTTCCTCTGTTTTCAATTTTGAAACTTCTTACCTAGAGCTGCTTCAATGAATTAGTAACCTGATCCACCCATCAAAATTCGCTTGATTTTGTTTGAAATTTTAAGGAAGCCTATCCTGCTTAGTTAGGGGTGGGCAACAGTTAGATCCCAACACTCTACATCATACTATATAGACTTTTATCGATGGTTTGAATCGAGCTGGATCATATCAATGTTACGTGCATTTGACACAAATGCATTTTTGTCTTTATCTATTTTAGATCCTCATTTTGTTGTAAGTTTCGATCTTGTCCACCAATTCGGTTAATCCTAAATCTTAGTTCACAATATCTGTAGATATATCTTAAACTATTAAAATCCGGATTGTCATGACCATCTCTCTCTGGCACCCACCTCCTAAGCAGCTTGACCATAAAACTCGAAATGACTCCTAACCTATTCAACCTAAATTTCAATTAGAGCATAAGTTAGTTTGCTAACCAATAAATTGTGTAATCCAATTGACATGTGAACCTACACAACTCAAAAATCAACTAATTCGTAATCCGATCGGGTCACTCACTCGGTTGACTTGTAATCCAAAATTCACATGTAACCAATCAACCTAATCTTGACCCAACCCAAACCACTCTTTACTCTTTACACATCTCAATGCCTAACTTTCAGCCTTCTTTTTTTGGCCATACAGGATGCAAGAGAAGCCTCTCCAAACTGACAAACACAGCACCCTGAAGCCAGGAACAGAGAAGCAACAACAGCAACCACCATCAACCAAATCCAACACCAACTGGATCCAAAACGCCAAAACAATACTCAGACTCCTCCCGATCTGGGCAACCCTGCTGACATTCGCTGTCATCTTCCAACAGCCCGCCACCTTCTTCACCAAGCAAGGCATGACCATGTCCCGAACCATCGGTACCGGAAAAACCAAATTCATGATCCCACCGGCGACCCTGCAGAGCTCCATCACCATCTCCATCATCCTCCTCATGCCGCTCTACGACAAGCTCCTCATCCCCTTCGCCCGCCTCGTCACCCGATCCGAAAAGGGGATCAGCGTCACACAGCGGATGGGGATCGGGATGTTGCTGTCGATCGTCGCGATGGTAATCGCGGCCTTGGTCGAGGAACAGAGGCTGGAGCAGAGCAGGGGATCAAAAACAGAGGAAGAGCAAAGCAGGGGAGCAAAAACAGAGGAGGTTGTTGTTGGGATGAACATATTCTGGCTGTTGCCGCAGTACATTTTGTTGGGGATTTCGGATATATTCACGGTGGTGGGAATGCAGGAGTTCTTCTACGGGGAAGTTCCGGTGAAGATGAGGACTCTGGGGATTGCGTTGTACACGAGTGTTTTTGGTGTGGGGAGCTTCATGAGTGCTTTGTTGATATGTTTGGTTGAGGTTTCCACGCGGTGGAGGAATGAGGAGAGCTGGTTTAGCGATGATATGAGGGAAGCGAGGCTGGATAAGTATTATTGGTTGCTGGCCATTTTGAGCTCGGGGAGCTTGGTGTTGTATTTGGTACTCTGCAAGGTTTTTTACAGGGGAAGTAGGAGTACTGGTGATGAGGTGGCGATGGAGGTGGTGGAGAGTGGTCGTAGTAGTACGGGATGTACATGAGAATTGAGATGATGCTTAGAATGTTTGTTTGAATCAGGGTTTTGGGATCCATGAGGGAGGGAAGTTTGAAATTAATTAGGAGTGTAATGTAAATATTGGATTGATGATAATGAGCACCATGTCTGAAAATGACTCGTTTTCTAACCGTGGATTAGACTTTCGGGTTTTGACAATGTGTTCTTTCGATTGATAAATGATTTAGGATTATATTGCGGAGACAACAAATAGGTGTTTGATAATTATATTCGATTTTAAAAGAAAATTGCTTATTAATTACAATAATTAGATTTGTACGAGAACATTTTTTTATAGGTATGCAATGTCGCAGAAGTCTACAAATAATTTGTCTAGTCTATCAGACCAACCGCTTCTGATAGAGGTTCATCAACATTTCTAAATTTTCAACTTCGTCAGAATAAAGGAGTAACTGAAAGGAAGAAAATTATGTTATTGGAATTTGTTTACTCGTTGGCTCGGCCCGGCTCTAGAGTCTGTTTATATTAGTGACCAAACATGTGTGATAACCCTAGTAGGAGCCTTATATAAACCCTACAATTGAGGAGTTGATATTACAAATGGATGATGATAATACATTAATTTGCATGGCTGGTTTCCAACTAGGGAGTATCTAATTAAGGTGAAATCCCCTAAATATTTTGTTATTTTCATATAAGTGTTGTTTATAGAATCTTAGATCTTGTTGCGTTAAAGAAGTCTCACTCTATATGATCATTCATCCAATTGCAACTCGTACATTCTAATAATCAAACTCTCGCGATGGTCGGGCAGACGAAGGGTCATCGGGCTTCCAGGGGAGTGTTTTCAGGGTCTCTTCCGGGGAGTGATTTGAGCGGTGTCAGCGAGTGTTTTCTGTCTTGCAGGTCCGTGGCGTCAGGGTCGGAAGGCGGTGCGGGCTCGGCGGATGGATGTCGACGGCAAGTGCAGATGGGGACGAAGACGGTTTCGTGCAGCAGAGAGTCGGTTGGGGCTTCTTGGTGGTATAAGCTTCAGGTGGAAGAGGGGAACAGGAGGTGGTTTGTTCTGATGGATGAGACTCAGATCTCTTGGTTGCAAGGAGTGCTGCAGACTGCGGCCAGGAGAGACTGGCGCTTCCCTTTGGCCTGTGTTAAGAGGAGTGGCGGGCGTGTCATTCATGTTGGCAGAGGTGCGAACCGGTTTGGGGTTTTTCTGCAGGTCTCGGAGAACATCAGCAGTGGACGGATTTTCAAAATATGTATCCCCTCTGAAGGTCGTGGGGGTGGCTGGCGGCGGTTGATTATTCTTCTGCAGACCTTCTACTCGGCTGAACTCCAGGCCAGGATCAGGTCGAGCTATGGTTTGGGCGCGGGGGAGATTCCTTCTCCCCCTCCCCCTCCTCCTTTGGGTGCGCCGAGCAGGTCGTACGCTGAGGTCGTCAAAAGTGGTGGTTTCTATGCGGCCGGTAAGTGTGAGATCAAGAAGGTTGGGAACAGGCGTATCATTGTTGTGGGAGAAGAAGGGGTTAGGGAACGGGAGGAACTTTTGGGAAGAAGCTTGGTGCTGAATTTCTCTTCTAGGTCGGCTGCGTTCACTAGTTGTTCGGTGCAGGCCTTCCGTCGCTGGGCGATTAAGGCTTGGGCTATTGATGAAAACTTTATCTTGGAAGACAGGAACGACGGCAGCTGGTTCCTGATTTGCCCGACCTTTCAAGAGGCTTTGAGGATTAGGGGCTTTGATCAAGCTGTGTTTGAGAGTTTCGTCATCAGTATTTCGTCTTGGAATGAAGAGGGTGCCTCGTCCTCAACTGGTTGTACCTGGATTTTGGTTTTCGGCATCCCTCTTCACCTCAAGAGCGTGGAGCTTATCAGGACCATTGGCAAGTTTTGTGGCTCTCTTGTTGACATTGACTGGGGATCTTGGTGCTTCCCCTTTGTGCGAATTTGTGTGAAATCGGGCTCGAGGATCCCCCATGCTATCACCATTTCAGATGGTTCTCGCTGTTTCTCGGTCTCGGTGGTTTGTCCTCCGTCGTCTGTGTCTGGTCGGCGCGGGGGAGAGTCGGTCGGAAGGAAACACAGGGCTCGTGTGGTGGGGAAGACGAAGAGCCATGTCGCAGGCCTTGGCGTGCAGCCTCGTAGTCCCACATGCATGAATGCTTCGGTCGGCCAATCATCGGATGCCTTGGCTTTTGGGCATGAGAATGTTCTTTCGGCGGACTCTAGGGCCGGGTCTGGTACTCTTTCGGGCAACTCTTCGCGGCCAGTCACTAAAGTGTGGGTGAGAAAAGCTGGGCCGTTGGCACGTCCCGCTCTGGTTGGGCCGACTCCGGCTCGGCCCTCTCTCAGTTTGTCTCCCCGGGCTTCCTTTTCTTGGGCATGCGATCAGGGCCTTTGGTCACGGATTCTGGGCAGGCTTCCTTCTCCTCTCCTTTCCCTTTCCCCCCCCACCCTTCCTAGCGATTCAGTCACTCTCTCTTGAGCTCCTCGTCTCTCTGCCTAGTGATATCGGACCTCTTCTTCTACACCTCCCCTTCCTGTCACCCCTCTCTTCATCAAGCTCCTTCTCTTGCTCCTTGGTGTTGTCTCCTCTCTTGTCCCCTGTTCGCCCCTCTGATCGATCAAGCCCCAGGAGACAGGTGTGCCTTAGCTCAATTGACTTCGATGAAGCTGGCGAGGATTCTTTTTCTTCCCCGTCGCTTTCGGCTGTGTCACCAGCAATTGTCACGCCTAGTGTTTCTGTTTCTGATTCCCATTCTGATGATGACCCGCCCTTTCCTTGCCCAGAGGACCCCCCGCTCGTGTCGTCACCCTCGTGTCTCATGGATAAGGGGGCTTGCTCTTGGGATCTGGATGCCTTCCCTTTCGATTTGGACTCGCTGAGGAACAGGAGCCTTGATTTGGGGAGAGTGTTCTCGCTGGTGCACGAAGATGGTCAGGATCGGACTGATTCTATTATCTCCTCGATTGCCTCGGACACTCACAAGAGGAAGGTTCATAGCTCGCGCTCGAAGCTTGATATGGAGATGCGTCGATTGGGCCCAATCGCTGAGCCGGTCGTGGGTCCAAGGAAGAGGAAGGTGAGTCTGGCGGGATCTCTGCTCTCTTAATATCATGGGTAGTGCTGTTCTGATTTGGAATGTTAGGGGTCTGTGTGAGATGGATAAGAGGGCTCGCATCAAGCGGATTATCGGCCGGAAAAGTCCTGGTATAGTTGGATTGGTGGAAACTAAGTTGACTCAGTGCTCTGATGCTTATGTTCGGGGTATCAGTGGCCGAAGGGATGTCGGTTGGGTCGCTAAAGATTCTGTTCGGAGTTCCGGTGGCATTCTTGTTTATTGGGACCAATCTTTGTTTCAGTTGATTTCTAGCAGGGAAGGCTCTTATTTCGTTGCTGTTGAGCTTCTTGATCTCACTGCCGACAAAGTTTGGCACCTGATTGTTGTTTACGGGCCGCAGGACAGAGTGGACAAACTCAATTTCTTGGCCGAACTCCTTTCCTTTTGTGGTCATCTGAATGGCCCCTTCTGCGTTGCCGGTGACTTTAATCTTGTGAGAGGGCACGACGACTATGTGGGAGCTAGACGCAGTACAGATATGATGGTAGAGTTTAATGATTTCATCGATAGCTTGGGCCTTTTTGATCTTCCCCTGGGGGGTAGCAGGTTCACATGGAGCGGTGGTTCCGGTCATCTTTCCCTGTCTCGCATTGACAGGGCCCTTATCTCCTCTGAGTTTGATTCCATGTTCCCTGAAGCTACCCTTTCTGCTTTGGAGAGGATCGAGTCCGATCACAACCCGCTTCTCATCAAGTGGGGCTCGCGTACCAGGACGAAAAGACCGTGGAAGTTCGAGATTATGTGGTTAGAAGATGGTCGATTCTACGATGGGTTGGGGAGCTGGGTTCAGGAGCCTGTCCGCGGCATTGGTCATGTTTTTCTTTGGGGGAGGAGGCTTCAGAGTCTGAAAACTAAGATTAAAGAGTGGAATAAGGCTATATTTGGCAACGTCAATACTAAGGTGGAGGTAGGGGTGGGCAACCGGTTCGGTAAACCCGAACCGAACCCGACCGAACCGAATTCAGACCGAACCGAAACCGAAATATTGTTGTTCGGTTCGGAATTCGGAAGAAGAATAGGTATACTTCGGAAACCAGGTTCCTCTCGACCGAAACCGAATTCCGATCACCGAACCGAACAACCGATTTCACAACCAAACCACCCACATATCAGACCTCACCCTCATGTCTTATAGCCTCACCTCAACTGGGCCTCGGCCCAAACATCTCACCCACACACAACCCACACTCTTTGCTAACCCTAGTAAAATAAAGAAAGAAACATGCAGTAGGAAAGCTCTCCTACGGCCGCCGCTCTCCTACGGTCCTACCCTCTTGCTCCGTCACCTCTCATTTCAACCTCTTGCTCGCTGCTCCTGGATTCTTCTCCTTTCAATTCTCTTCATTCACTTGTCCTCGCCCTCCATTTAAAGTTTAAACCTACAAAATCAACAAAAATCAAAAGCTCAGATTAGCAAGCCTAGAAAAAAATCAAATCAAACAAAAAGACGAAAAATGTTGAATCAAACTTACCCAGGAGGAGAGATCCGGATCTGCTCCTGCTGATCGTGGCCATGCATGTGTCGTTGGTGGCCTCTGCCGCCTTCACCCTCCCCTCCCGTTGTCCATCTCCATCACCATCCTTCGTTCCTCCCTGAGATCAGAAACCCAAGTCCAACCATAAATACCACATGCATCAGAGGGAGAAAGAATAGGTCGTGAGGGTCTGAGGAGGGGAACTGAAGACCCTTTTCTGAGAGGAGAAAGCGAAGAAGAAGAAGGAAAATCGAGGTGGTGGGATGGGAAAGAGGCTCGGAGACGGAGGAGAAAATTTGAGGCTCTGATTATTCTGAGGAGAAAAGGGAAACGAGAAGAGAAGATAAGATAAGCAGGAGAGAGAGAGTCGCCTTATATATAATCTCGGTTATGGTCTTAAAACCGAACCGAACCGAGCTATAATTCGGTTCGGATGTACCGAACCGAATTATAGCTCGGTTCGAATTCGGTTGGGGTGCTGGCTAAATCGGAAATTCGGCATGTCCTGGTTCGGTTCGGTTTAAACCGAACCGACCGAATGTCCACCCCTAGGTGGAGGAGCTTATTGGGTTGATTAAGGAGCTCGATAATGCAGAAGAGTCTTTTATTCTCTCCGATGAAGACAGGGAGCGCCGATCCAACCTGAAGCTGGAACTTGGCAGGGTTCTATTCTTGCAGGAGATTAGCTGGAGGCAAAAATCGCGTGAAGTGTGGCTTAAGTTTGGGGATTGTAATTCTCGTTATTTCCATATTGTGGCCAACCAGAGGAGAAGGCTTAACACCTTTGACACTATTATTATTAATGGCCAGCGGGTGGAGGGCAGGGAGGAGCTTGCGCAGGGAGCCGTTTCCTATTATTCGAGTCTCTTCCTTGAGAGCATTTCGAGGCGGCCTTTCCCTTCCCTGCTGTTCGACTGGGGACTTACAGATTCCGATCGCAATATGCTGGTGCGCCCGTTCACTGAGGAAGAAATCAGAGCTGCTCTGGCTGATTGTGATGGCAGCAAGTCACCGGGCCCTGATGGCTTTCCGTTCGAGTTCTACTTGAGGTGCTGGGATTGGGTTAAAGGTGGGGTGATTGAAGCTTTTAAAGAATTTTTTGATACAGGCTTTCTCCCCAAAAGCATGGCGCACTCTTTCATTTGTCTTGTTCCGAAGAAAGATGTTGTCGAAGATATCCGGGATTTGAGGCCCATTAGCCTCATGGGAAGTTTTAATAAATTGGTTAGCAAGGTCCTTGCACTTAGGCTGCGGGGGGTTCTTCCTGGTATTGTTTCCCATTTTCAACATGCTTCTGTTCAGGGGAGGCAGATCTCTGATGCGGGTCTGATTGCCAACGAGCTTGTTGACAGCCGTAAGAGAAGTGGGCGTCCTGGGCTCATGTTCAAGCTTGACATCGAGAAGGCCTTCGATAATGTGAACTGGGGATGCTTGTTCAAAGTTCTTTCTATTCTTGGTTTTCCTCCTATTTGGCAGAAGTGGATGAATGGTACTATGTGCTCTCCGATGCTTTCCCTTCTTATCAACGGCGAGGCTAAAGGTTTCTTCCCTGCTCATAAGGGTTTGCGCCAGGGGGACCCTCTCTCTCCCGGGTTATTCGTTCTGGTCATGGACGTTCTCTCTTTTTTGCTGTCTAAGCTTAAGGAAGTTGGCAGAATCCGCGGATTTTTCATGGATGAGGGTAATGGGCTCGGGGAGGTGACCCATCTTCTTTTTGCAGACGATACTCTTATATTCTGTGACGCATCCCCCGAGCAAGTCTTGGATATCTCAGCTACCTTAGTTTGTTTTCAAGCTATCACCGGGCTTAGGATCAATCTTGACAAGTCCACTATGTACCTGGTGGGGGACGTTGCCGAGCCTAGCTTCTTTGCTGATATCTTTGGTTGTAGGTGGAGTAAAGATCCTTCCATCTATCTTGGTTTCCCTCTTGGAGCCAAGCCTAACGCGGTCGCCATTTGGGATTCTATCATATCCAAGTATCAGAAGAGGTTGGAGGGGTGGCGGGGTCGTCATTTATCCTTTGGGGCTCGGGTCACTCTGATTAACTCGGTGCTCTCGAGTCAGCCGGTTCACCTCTTCTCTCTGTTTAAGGCTCCTAAGTTGATCATCAATATTTTGAAGAGGACGCAGAGACGCTTCCTCTGGAGTGGCTCGGGCGAGGCTTCCAAAATGCCCCTTGTTAGCTGGGACGTCTGCAAGGCTGCGAAGAAGAATGGCGGGTTAGGCATAATTGATTTATCTTCTTTTAACAGCGCCCTTTTGGTTAAGTGGCTTTGGAGATTCGGGACGGATAGACATGGGTGGTGGCGAGTCCTCATTTCGCATAAGTACCCTTTTCCAGCGTCGTCTTGGCAAACAGGCTGCATTAGAAGAGGGAGTGGTAGATCGGTTTGGGTTAATATTTCTAAGGAGTATAATATTTTCTGGAAGGTTGCCTGTCTTGATCCAGGAGGTGGTGCTGATGTCTCTTTCTGGATGGACTGTTGGGTTCCCAGTACAGTGCTCGCCATTGCGTTCCCGCGTGTTGCTGCCGCCGCTTCCCGGCCTTGGGCTCCGGTCTCCAGCATGCTGACTCGCTTAGGTGAGAGGGTGGGGTGGGATCTTGATCTTAATGTTGTTTTGCGAGGGGGGGCTGAGAGAGATAGAGTCGAGCTTTTGAATCTTCTTAATTCCTCCTGTACTGACCGAGTGACCAGCGGGCCTTGTAGGCTCGTGTGGTTGCTCAACCCAGATTCCTCTTTTTCAGTTCATGCCATGTACAGGTTTCTTGCCGATGCTCTCTTTCCGGGTCGGCCGAACTTCCCTGTCCAGTCGGTGTGGAAGTCAATCATTCCTACCAAGATTTGCTTTTTCTTGTGGACGGCCTGGCACAAGAGGATCCTCACTCATGATGTGCTGAAGAGGCGTGGGATGTCGATTGCTAGCCGGTGTGAACTGTGCAAATGCTGCGAAGAGTCTGCTGATCACATTTTTGTGGATTGTAGCTTTACCCAGGATCTGTGGCGGGTGATCCAGAGCGCCAGTGGTGTGGACAGAGCACCGGATGGTAACATCAGCGAGTCTATTCATAGCTGGCCTTCTGACCCTCCCGATGAGGTTGGAAGTTGGATCGCGTTCTGTCTCCTTCATGCTGCGTGCTGGCACGTGTGGCTGGAAAGGAATGGTCGGATTTTCGAAGGCCGGGCTCTTCCTGTTGTGGTGCTAGCTCGCAAGGTCTGCAGGGTGGTGGTTGAATGGTGCGTGGCTCACGGTAAAGTCGAGAAGCAGGCTGGTGGAGCTTGGCTTCAGCTTTGCCTCTCCAGGATTTGACTTGCTGCGGTTGCCTCGGGTTCCCTTTCTCGTTGCTTCCAGTCTTGGCCGGGCTCCTCCCTTGCCGGGGGCGGTGTTGGCTTTGGCTCTCGTCTGTGTCTTTGTCTCTGCTTGCTTTTCGTCCTGGCGCGCGAGCTCTTATCCGCGTCCTTTCTTTCCATTTTTTCTTTCTTTTTCTGTGGTGAAGGCGCCTCTCTCGGCTTTGCCTTCTGCCCCTTTTTGCTTTTTGTCTTCTCTGTAGGTCAGCTACTCCTTGTGGCTTCCCTGTACTTGTTACTTTTTTTCTCTTCTCCTTTGATTTAATGCATTTCACCCTTATCAAAAAAAAAAAAAATAATCAAACTCTGCCAACAAAGACTTGGTCTAGTATCTTTGATGATTTTCAACTCTAATGTTTTAGGTTTAAATCTTAAAATGGTCTTTCTCTTCCTCCACATACCCATTTAATAAGATGTCAATAATCAAACTTAAGTTACGGCGAATGAACGAGATCGATTACTGTACTCAAGGAATCAATACCGGAAATGGAAATGGTACATCGGCATTGTAATTTGTAACCAGACAACATACAATCCTGAAACATACATAAACCTTACTTTTATTATTTTATTTTATTTCATTTTTCCATTACAGAATATGAAAATTCGTATACAAAGTATGAACTGAAGTCCAATTACGTACGTACGTCTTCAACAGCTAGCCGATTATTTTATTCCATACACCTCATCATTATTTGTCTTATTGCATGCAACTCTCGGACTCCAGCTAGCTCGTGATCAACGACATGATGACGACCATGCATGCACCATACCGCCGCTATCTAGCTAGTTCCCGGCGGCAACAACCTTGCCAGAGTTATAACCGGCGGCGGCCGTAACGTTTCCGGCGGCGACATAATTAGTCGTAATATTGGTAAAAGAGTTGGGATAGGCCTCGGGGGGAGGACAGTTGGGGCGAGAGAATCGGTCGCAATCAAAATCGCACCAGTTGGGACAACACTGCTCCAGGCCGTCTCCACAAACTCCGCCCTTACTACAGCAATAACCCTCCCCGCACTGCCCGGCGCCGTTGCAGTACGCATCTGCCACCGCCGACACGGCCAGCAATACCGCCGCTGCAACAACGGCCGCCACCTTCTTATTAGAATGCTCCATGCGATGAATCGATTGATCGATATGTATTATATACTACTATTATATATACCTCTTGATCTTTCTTTCTTTCTTTCTTTCGTCCCTTTTTTCTTCTTGTGGTTTTGGTTTCTGAGAGTTGTATGGCCTTAGTAGGTTGCATGGGAGAATTTATAGGACTCTAGCTAGGTCGGGGATTCGGCCGGTTCTGATATTGCCGGCATTGTGCGTAGTAATTCTTTTGAGTTAATAAAGATAAGGGTATGATGCTGGGTTTTTTTTAATATATACGTCCTTGTGCTACCAAGTTCTAATAAAAAAGAAGTTAAAAGTTCTCTTTTTGTTAATCATCATTACATCCTCTAATCTTCTTTAATTTATTCTCTATATTGACAAAATTTCGTCGGAATTTGGTAATGTAGTTGTGACTAACGGTTAGTATAAGTATGTCAGTACTTAATGACGGATCATCACAAGGCACCAAAGAAGTTGGAAAATTTATCTTTTGCACCTCTCTATATATAGCACAAAACCTTTAACTTAGGAATGATAATTTCGAACTGACCCGTTTTACCCGACCTGTTTAATTAGTTTTGGGGCGGGGCAAGCATGGGTACCTCCCATTGATCTGACCTGTCCGACCCGCCCCATTCTTGACTCGTTCTTCCCTAAATTACATGTAATCTTAGTCAAATTATTTTGAATTTTCCTTTTATTACCTCATATCTTAGCTATAATAAACTTGTAAATAAGTGAAAACCTCAATTTCTACAATAATTTAACTACATTTCATCATATTATGGTTTCTTTCTTAGGCTTTTAACGAAAATAACGAATATTTCTAATGTTTTCACATAAATTAGATACCCATTAAGTCGACCTACTCCGATCAGCGCCCCATGATATAAATACCTGACCTGAACCCGACCTGCCACGAGACGAGTATGAGTATCGAGACACCCGCCCGGATCTGCCCATTGCCATTCCTACTCTAACCAATCTCAAAGATGGACACACCACAAAAATGAAAGGTGTAATATTAAAATTAAAAAAGTTAATTAAAAAGAAAAACAAAACATAAAATCTCAAACGCCAGATAAATGTGAGCATGGAATTATGACTAATTTGTTTTTTTTTACAATCCAAAAATAGGTTAATTGATATAACCTAACAACTTAATTGTTAAAAGATCATAGTATATAAACCCTTTGTTTATATTTACACAAATGCCCTTAACCCTATATCTTTCTCCCATTTTTAACCCTCTTTTTTTTTTTTAATATTGCCATAGGCTCCAATTTCAAACTCTTTTATTTCAGTTTTGGTTTGTCTTGTTTTTTGGCCCGTTGCATTAATGCGGCAATGGTACCCGTACCATATAGGACACGAAGATAGAATACAACTTTGACACCCACAAGTAGTTTTTAGAAGATAAACTCAGCTCCTTTAATTAATGGGAAAAAGTTTATAGAAGAAGCCTAGCTACCAATTCTTTTTAATTAATAAGGTGGAATTTGAGCTCTAACAAACACAAACATGTGCTGTATTCTTTTGTTATTTGGCTGATCGACCAATCAATATTCCTTGACACAAAAATGTTTTTGTAAGAGTGCGGTTGTCCCAGCCTAATATGCTCGGGGTACTAATTTTATCATCATAGTTTTAATAATTATTTAATATCTTATAAATATTAAATGTTTTGAAAGATAGATGAATGTATTTTTTAATGGCAAAATACACTTTTATAGTCATAACTTTCACCCGACTAAAAAACAGATACAAAATTTGATCATCTTTTCTTTTTTGGCCAACAAAAATTAACCGAAGCCAAATCAATATGGTAGGATGTGCAACCGTTTGTTCCAAAGCAGATCGCACCAGACCAAACGGACATCGAGACAGATCAAACCGACCAAATACATATAATGCGGTATGGTTCATGGTCATATAGATTTTATCAATTTTGAAGAAAAACAAGCAAGATTGATATTTGGACAAGACCACATTGGACCACATGCAATGTTGGTCTGATCTTTGGGTTTTTTTTTTTTTGGACAAGGTTTCTCAAGATTTGGTTCGGTCCTATTTGAACCGAATCATTGCTCAATTAGTAGAACTCTTCTTATATTGATGTTGTCAATTTTGGCCACCCTCTACAAGCCGGCTGAACCTGAACTATCCATCGTTAAGTCGAAGCTAGTTTTTCTATTTTCGTCTTTTAGTTTACTCGCCGGGCCTCGCTAGCCATAGTTTTCCACAGGCGGCTGGCGAAAGTTTGTTCTTGCATTTGCATGTGTTTGGGTACGTGTTATGCACTTCCACCACTATTATGCATGCGCCATACACTTACGCATCGCCTAGTTGGTGGACCGAAACGCTAATATCTTGGGAAAATATCATAAATTCACTTGTTGTAGTTTGAGTTTGAAAAAACAAAAAAATAATGTCGTTAATCTCTGTGAATCATATCTAGGATACTGTAATTACGAAAGAACATGTTATTCATTACATTACAAATCATTTGTTGTTAATAGGTTAAAAATATAAATTATATAATTATAAACTAAAACAAAAGTCCAATTAGAATAAACGAGCTCTTATGGAGACTTTGATACCATGCTAAATTTCGAATTAGAGTTCACAGGTTTTGGCAAAAAAGATATTTGGATTAGAAGAAGAAATATGGCAAGCAGAACACTACATTTGCCGTTTGTATACATAACTAATCAAATTATTATTTGCTACCTAATCTATAAAATACAAGAATCTATCCAAATACGTCAAATTACATTTTGATACCTATACTCTACACAAATTCTTAATTCAATGTGATTGAAACACAATTTCACTATTACTTTATTTATTCAAACGAATTAATCATACAAAAAAGCCTTGAATCACCTCTAATTGTAACGAGCCAACCAGGCTAAAGGGAATTTACCTCAAAGAGAGCTAAGTTCCCTCGTAATTGAAATAATTAATCACTTTAATTATGTAGCTAGTTAGGAAAGCAAAATGACAACCTGAAGATCCTGCAGTGCTCGAGTCTCCGGGTCTACCTAAGCTAAATTTCCACAGGTGGGAGAGGTAGAAGACGGAATTGGTTCATATTTGATTTGTTCTTGCATGTGTAGACTTTTTTGGCTACCCTCCTTAAGCCGACAGAGGTCTCCCCCTGCCCATTCAACACGCTGAAATTGAACTATTCATCTTAATTAAGTGTTTGTTATTCTTCAAGAAAGATAGAGAAGGTGGGTATCAAATTGTTCTTTCAGTTAACCTTTCATTACGTTTTAAGTCAAGTCGTCTCACAAGTCGAGAAGAAGAAATCAAGGTGGGTATCAAATTGTTCTTGCTAGCTCCCCTAAGACTACTATAAATCCACCATACATCAAACAGTTTAGCAGCACTTCAAGCTCAAACCCCAAATACTTACCTTCAAAGAAATCCATAGTGAGTGGACATGGAACCCAAATCAGCCGCACTAGCCCTTTGCCTCCTCCTTCTCCCACTACTTTCCCACGCTCACGGCCATCACAACAACTCAACCTCGCCACCATCTCCATTTGCCTTCCTCCAACACCTCAAAGGCTGCCACAAGGGCGACAAGCTCAAAGACATCCCCAAGCTCAAATCCTACCTCCACAAGTTCGGATACCTCGACTACACCAACCAAACCTCCCCTTCCAACCACTCCAACGACCGATACTTTGACCACCGCCTCGAGAACGCCCTCAAGACTTACCAGGCCAACTACCACCTCAACGCCACGGGGGCTCTCGACTCCGCCACCGTGGCCTCGATGATGTCCCCGCGCTGTGGCGTGGCTGACATCATCAACGGGACCAACTACATGCAGAACCGACGCGGTCACAGCCACAGGCTGCACGCGGTGGCTCACTTCTCTTTCTTTGAAGGGAGGCCCAGGTGGAGAGCCTCGAAGACGAGGCTCTCCTACTTTATCCTCCCGGGGACCCCAGACGCAGCGGTGGGCCCAATATCGCGTGCTTTCCAGACCTGGGCTGAGAACACACGATTTGAGTTCCAGAGGACTGGAGGGGACCCCGGGAGTACCGTGGACATCACGGTGGGGTTCCACCGTAGGGCCCACGGGGACGGGGCGGATTTCGACGGAGAAGGTGGCGTGTTGGCTCACGCGTTTGCGCCGGAGAACGGGAGGTTTCACTACGATGGGGACGAGAGGTGGGGGATCAGGAACCCAGGGGCGTTTGACTTGGAGACGGTGGCGTTGCATGAGATCGGACATCTCTTGGGGCTCGGCCACAGCGACGTCCGGGAGGCGGTTATGTTCTCCGGTATCGGTGTTGGTGAGGTTAAGGGTTTGCATGGGGATGATATTGAAGGGATTAGGGTTTTATATAGTGGGTAGCTGATTAAATGTGAGGGAGTGATCGATTAGTATTTAGTAACCGTTCTTATTCCGATCGAATAATATAGTTATACGAATATACGTTGAGGGTAATACTCTGGGTCTGGGATATACTCCTATAAATAAATGGGTACGTATGAAGATGTGTGTATAAGTACGAAATTCAAGAGGAAAAAGGATGGTGTTACTTATTATCACTCTAATTTAGCAGTGATTTTCCATAGCTTTTTGGATGTATTTATTGGATATCATGTCATTTGTCAGCATGACATATATATATTAAACTATGAATGGATTGAGCCTATTGATTTCTTTTGTATGAATTCATAATTTGTTTGCCCTTAAATTATGGTCGTCCAAGATACAGTCAGTAACCACTGGTTACTGACTTGTCAGTAATAAATCCGGGCCGCAGATCTAGGAGCCCAGCTCATCGTGCGGTTGGCCGGACGCGGGAGAAGGGGAGGGGTATTTTTGTCCATTTTTTAATTTTTGAATTTTTTTTTAATTTATCCAACATTTAATAGTTGGCTTTTCAATGAAGGAGAGAGAAATAGTCTTTTCTCTGCAACTCTTCTTTCTCTCTTCCTCTCTCTTCCTTTCTCTCTCCCAATCTTTTTTTCCTGATCTAGATTTGCTCCCTTCTCTTATTCTTTTTTTTAGGACAATTACGATTGTTTAGGACAAATACTCAGTAGTTTCTCTAATTACTTAATTATCTGACACTTGCGAAAATGTTCAATTATGTCATTGAATTTCCGATGCATCAGACTCCAAGTACATGGCCAATTAATGATACGTCTAGTAAACTCTTACGATGAGTATATACTAGCTTTTACCCGACCCGTTGGTCGGATCAATTTCATTATATTTCGTATAATTTATTTTATCAATATTTATGATTTACTTGATTTGCGATCTTTAATTTTATATGATTCACGAAAAATATTTGTGGTTTTAAGAGTTGACAATGACGTAAAAAGATAGTCCAAGCTATTATATTGACCAAAATCTCAAATATTTGAAGTATTTATTTGGAATTTTATTAAATAAAACACTTGTTGATTCAAATATACAATCGTCTGTCGTGAAAGTGGGATTTTATGAAAAAAGATTCATGACTTCATAAAGAAAGAAAACCAATTTGATATTCAATAACAAATGTGAACATCGTTTGGATTATATATTTCAGTTATGTATTTGGTATCTAAATTCAACACATGCGAGATTTGTCTAACTCCTAAATTTGGAAGTAGGTGCTAAAACTCTTTCCCTTTCTAATATCTAAGTATTGCATTTAAATTAGAATTCTAACCAACCAAAATGAAGAACGCATTCAGGTAAACTTCATGGTAAAGAGAAGCAGGAAACCAACAACATATCCATATTAGTTGGAAGGTGAGAAAACGTCATCAACTAACCAAGAAAGCACTTCTTTGTTGAAATCCTAGTCATTTCTTCGCATGATGAGGAGATGGTCCCATGGTGGCTGGCCAACGCTAATAGTGATAAGCAATTCTGGAGTACAGTTTTCAATGTCTTATAATTGTTTACGGAGCAAAATCAAAGGGTACCAGTAAAACATCTTACATCCATCATCAAGGCAAAAACAATCAAGCTAAATTAGAAATCAACGTCTTATGACCGAAGACTAACCAACCACTACAACAATGACATAACATCCATTTTCAGCCAGACAAAGAGGTTTCTAAAAGCTACTAAGCCAGATAATCACTTAGTAAAGGAAAACTAACAAACCTCGTGATTAAGCAAGGCACTTTGCGGACTGCAGTGCATCTACACAACATACACAGCCATATCCCCACCAGGGTTACGTAGTGCAAAAGAGCCCCATATCGTTCATACATAGCTTATTCTTTGTGGAGAAGAACTTCCCCAGAAAAGGTTATTTATTCTATCTTCTTCTACCAACTATGATTTCAGTATAACCAAGTATGAATAGAAAACCAATGAAATTTCATAAGGAAAAAAGAGTACCTGAGTTTTGTAATTCTGAGCTCCTCATTCGACCCCTACATGTTAGACGGTCAATGGCTCACCTACTCTGCCTTGACCTGATCCATCCTATAGATCTTCTCTAACAGATCTGATCCATCCGTCAGTCTAACCGTGAGCACTCTTATTTTCGTCAAACCCTAGTTGAATCCACCTCGGTTTCAATGCTTCGTGTCTCCATTGGCCACGAATCAGGCCGATTAGAGCGAGACGGGGTCGAGGAATGGCGCTCGGTGATTCATTGGAGCTACTTCAGTCTCAGTTGGCCACCGCTACTGCTGCAACTACTACAGATACTACCTGGCTAGAGCAGCATCCAAGCACTACGACCAAGGAGACCCCCACTTTAGGCATTACACACACACAGAGCATTACTACCCACCACCTATCTCCATATGCCTACTGTTCTGGTTCTTCCTTCTTACTTCTTAGCATTCTCTAAGTCATTGTATGATGGCAAGCATAACAATTAATTCCATTACAAAGGCCAGGCCAGAAGACACTGTGATTATAGAATTAGAACGATGAGACTACTTGCTAAAATTACCCTAAGAATTGCTTCTGGCTCACATGCAGAAAACCGACAATAATCTGAAGGGCCTGGATCAATTTGTCACTCAACAGCTAGCCATCAACAATAATTTACAATCGTCTATGCTAGCTATGGAGAGGCAGATGGGACAGATGGCTCAAACTCTGGCGGATATGCAAGGCAGGATTCCTGGGACATTACCGGCTAATACCGAGAGGAATCCAAAGGATGCCATGGTTGTAGCAGTCACATTGAGGAGTGGGAAGGAGTTGGAGGATCCAAAGAGCAAGAAAAATCCAGTAGAAAAGGAGGGCAAAGGAGCTGCAGAGATGGAGGATGAAGAAAGTGCAAAAGCTGAAAAATCTGACTTGCACAGGCAAACTACATGCAATCTGCCTGTGCAAAAGCAATCTGCCCGTGTACCTCAAAAAGTGGAAAAATTGAAGAGCGAAGAGGTAAAGCCTTATGAACCTCCCGCACCATTCCCTCAAAGGTTAATGAAGCCCATGGAAGACCCAAACTTCAAGAAATTTGTGAATATCTTCAAGCAACTTCATATCAACATACCGTTGGCGGAGGCACTTGAACAGATGCCTACATATGCTAAATTCTTAAGGGAGTTGCTGACAAAGAAGCGCAAATGGGCTGATCTGGAAAAGGTAACCCTTACTTCTGAATGTAGTGCTGTGATTCAGAATAAATTACCAGAAAAGAGGGATGATCCGGGCAGCTTCACCATTCCATGTGTTATTGGAGGTACAGAGTTCAATAAATCACTTTGTGATCTTGGAGCAGGAATAAATTTAATGCCATACTCAGTCTACAAGAAATTGGGATTGGGAGATGTTCTTAAGCCTACTCGGATCACTCTTCAATTGGCCGATCGATCAGTGAAACTTCCAAAGGGAGTGGTGGAGAATGTATTGGTGAAGGTGGGGAAGTTTATTATCCCAACAGATTTTGTAATTCTGGAGATGGAAGATGATCGGGGAGTGCCTCTCATTCTTGGGAGACCTTTCTAGCCACTGGTGATGCACTCATCGATGTCGGGAGAGGGAAGTTGACATTCCGAGTAGGTAAGGAGGAGGAAATTTTTAATGTCTTTCAAGTTGATCATAATCACGATGCATTTGATGACTTTGAAAGTGGAGCTCGAGAAAGGAAAAATTCATCTTCCTGTGATAGTGGACCATCCGAAGAACTATCACCTATCCTATCTGCTCAGATTCTAAAATCAAAGCAAGGGCAGAAATCCTTGCCAGGTCACCTCAAGCATAGATATTTGGGTAAGGATTTCAATCTTCCTGTTATTATTCCTTCTTCACTAACATTGAAACAGGAAGAGTACTTGCTTGAGGCGCTACAGTACCACCTACGCCTCACTAAAGGGTCCAACATGCAAGATAAGAAGGTCATACCCAATTTTCGCACACCTGGCCCTGCAGAGGTGACTCATATGCTGGATGGAGGTTATGCGTTCTATAATTGTTCGGGAGGGTATTCTGGATACCTTTCCATACCCATTGGTTGAAAGCTCCATGAACGTCAGGCTGAAGACGTTAAACAAGCGCTTCTTGGGAGGCAACCCAAGGTAAGTTTTCTTTTCTTTATTTTTCTTTTTAGTTGTGTCAAACCCGTGCATGTTTAGATTAGGAGTTGAACATTAGGGACAATGTTTCATCCTGAGTGTGGGGTGGTGAGTCTTAGTGTTTGTTTGTCCCTATTGCATGTAAAAAAAAAACCAAAAAAAAAAAATTGCCATTAAGGTGAGTCTTAGTGTTTGTTTGTCCCTATTGCATGTGGTAAAAAAAAACAAAAAAAAAAATTTTGCCATTAGGTTGAGCACAGCCAAACTGCATGCAGTTTGCCTATGCAAAAAGCAAGCTGCTTGTGCAAAGCTAATGGCTAAAAAACACCTAAAAATGAGAAAAATTAAAAACAAAACCTTGTACTCTTGTGGTAACATGATGTAAATGACCGTGATGCCTTGAAAATGAGTTTGTGCTTGAATGAAATCATCGAAATCACCCCACTAGTGTTGAATTGCATGGTTCTTCACAATGAGCTTAAATGTTTTGACTGACTTGATATGCTTGGAATGAGCAACTCTTTTAGCAACAGTCTCTTTTGTGAGGATAGTGTAATGACTTTTGGTGAAGTAGTTAGGTGGAGAACATTGACCATTCGACATGTTTGGATACCGTGCTTACTTGCATCAATTGTGAGCTTTTGATTTGGCAACGAGTCTCTCTGTTTTGATTGTTTTATGATGGGGTGAACTGTATCTTTATAAATGAGAAAACACTACCTGACAAGTAAAATATAAGAAAGTTGCCATAATAATTAAAGTGTGGGTAAAAATGCCAAAATCGTGTGAGGCAATCACTCATTGCACATGGGGATGAGGAAAGATTCAACTGAGAATCGGTTCGCGACCGTACGATGTTGCTTATCAAGTACGATCCCCAGTTGAGTGAAGTGTCATTTGAGGATGCAATGACCCTCCACACGGACCGAGGAAAAGGAGTTAAAATAAGCCCTTATGCGAGTGCTAAGAAGCAGAAATTGCTCTTGCTCGGTCACCGGTAGTAAGAAACAAAAACCCACTTGTACTAAATACGACCACTCGGCAAGCAAAAGCAGAAAGAGAGAAAGCCTCTCCTTGTCATAAAAGGTAGTGATGTGCTTAAAGTAAAATCATGTTTGCGAAAGGCTTCCCCCATTAGTTTTTGAGACTCATGCTTAATTAATTGCTTATGATTGGTGTGAGTAAGCCAGACTGTCCTCACGAGATATGCACCTCACTGATGTGGTTAGATTCTCCTAATAACTGTTGCATCATAAGTTGTTAACCACCCACTACTGACGATCGAATTTGAGTGTTGCTATTTGAGTTTTTGGATGGATTTGAGTCAGTCATTGGTAATGGTTGCAAAGAACTTGAGTGTGGGGTGAAAGGTATGATCATTAAAGCACAACTTGTTCTTTGAGAAAGAAATAACTGATGACAACAAGAGTACAAGGAAATTTTGTGTTTTGCTTTGAGTGTTTGATTAGTGAGTCTGTGGTGTGTCATTGTTAAGGTTAGTTATGTGTTTGTGTCTTTTGAGTCGTTGCTTAGGGACAAGCAACATTTGAGTGTGGGGTTGTGATATTCGGCTTTAATATATCGGATTCTTGGACTTTATGTGATTATCTCATGGTATGTTTTAGCCAATTGGTGCTATTTTAGGGCTCCCTAACCCGAGAATGGTTGAAAAACCATTACTGCCTAGTGCCATGAGTTTGATGTATTACAGGTGAAAAAATTGATTTGGGCCATTTAATTTGGAGAAATTGGACACGCTAAGCGGAGCGGATTTTCTCTGGAGGCGGAAATTTATTGTTGGGCGGACTTTGCTTTGGCAATTAATTAGTGAGGGGGGCATTCTTTTTATTAACTTGGACCGGGGAAAAGGACGAAGGGAATTTCGAGGGGGGCGGAATTCTCTGGGAAAAAAAGAAAAGGGAGAAAGAGGCGCAGCAGAAGCATCGCGGAGCAGGGGGCGATTGGGATTTTGGCGACAGCAGCTCGGCAGTGACATCTCCCAAGGCGTGAGCTTGCAACAAAAATAAGTGATTTGGTTGGATTTTCTAGTCTGAATTATTTGTTTATTGTTGATTTAGAACATGATGATCAAAACTCTAATGTTTTATCTTAATTTCGTCATGAACTAAACCCCAATTTCTGGGGGAAACACCATAGGATGTAGCTAGTTCTTGATTTGATGGATTGATTCATGATTCTTTTCTTCCAATCTCTATTGCATGAAATTTCTTAATGCTTTGTGTTGACTGGCCACCAATACAATGAATCGTAGTTAATTAGGTTATTAGCGACAGTGAAACCCTAATAACTGAACATATTTCATGTGACATAGTAACTTATCGAAGCGACAGTGGATTAAATAAGGTACTATGAAGTCTTAAATAGGATATCGGTCTTTAGACTAAATAATTAACTCATTGAGCTACGACAGTAGGATTTGAATTAATTGCTTAGTACGTAGTGATTCCCGACAGGGATAGCTAGCACAGTAGTGATATCCTGGCTGTAGAGAGTTGGATTAAATTGATTGGAATATGTGAATTAATCTGGATAGGATAGGTAGTGAATCCCGGTGTTTCTCCCAGAGCTTCTCCCATTGAATTCCTCCCGACCAATTTACTTTGCTTAATTAGTTTAATTATTTTGCTAGTAGTTAATAATCTCATTAAACCATTTTCACCTATAGTTTGCTCTACAAAATTGATAGAACTTAAGGTTGTACCAGTCCCTGAGAGACGATACCCGGACTTTCCGGATTACTACAAGATAGGAATTGAAGCTATACGCTTTTGACCTATCAATATGATAAAACTGTGCACCTTCATGATGTTGGATATAGATGCAAGTATAGAGAGTAAAGCACGTGAAACCAAATAGTAACCCATATTTCTATGCAGAAATACTAAAGGTAATATGCATAACAATGACAGTTGGATTTGAAGTAACACATTCAACACCGAGCATCCCCTCCTTTCCAACAATAAAATTGCCATGGAATGGCTACTCTAATCATTTCTAATTCACACCAAAATCTGAAACTCTCCACTATCAATAATACACAGAAATATAAAGTGTAAATTGTACAACACTCGAAAACAATATCGCACCCCATCCTACGAACAGGGTGAAATCGAGGAACTAAACCAAAAATCATAGCTCTGAATTCAAAACAAAGGGAGAGGAAAGACGTACCAGTTGAGGCCGAGCACCTCCTCAGCTTGATACCGAGTAACCATCTCGAATACGGTATTGAAAAGGTGTCAATTACTGTCGACTCCTGGAGACGGGTTTGAAGACGATATGCATAGAAATCACACTGCGTTATCATTTTATCTACAACACGGATATTAGAGCTATTGTGACTATAGCTAATGCAGGGATGCCACCCATCCTCGCCATATGGGAATAAAATTGGATATTGTAATGCCATCAGACTTGGATGATATACGCTAATTCTTTCCATTTCTGAACCCTTCTGTTGAACAATTATATCTGGAGAAAATGATTGCTCTCCTGTTTCATCTACAATCAATGCTGCAATCTCATTCGCAGAGGGCAAATCATATTCTCTACTATTAATTTCACGCTTAGCCAATAGTTTCAGTTGAAGATCCTGGACACCAGAGTTTTGTATCCTATCTCGCGCAGAACGAAATGTACGTACCATGATATTATTGTCATCAAACATATGCTGGAGGCCTTCAACAATACATTGGCGCAACGGATTCATGGCAGGATCAGTGGAGTAAAAGTCCATACGATTCTGGACCTCGTTATCTGAATCGTGAATGTAAAGCTGTGCAAATTTCGGACTATCCCCATCACCAGGAACCAAACATCCTATTCGATGATAAATCTGACCACCGATTGAATATACATAAACTCCACGACCATCATTAATAGAGTGATTGACTTTACCTCCGAGAGAAATAAAGAAAAAACCCCCATTATAGGCTCTGATGTTAGTACGAAAGTGACGCGCTAATGGTGTATCCCCTTCAAGTATAGTTTTAAGAAATTCGGACACATCTCTGCGGGGAGGCAATTTCACTTTACCATGTTTGCATAACATAAAGGAAATGCAGGCAACGCACCATTCTATGTAGATAAAGTACTCTCGAACCGCCACATAACTGCTCCACAATGTTGACACGTACATGAAGGTGAACCAATATCAAAAAATTCAACCAACGGAAGACCTAGTGAAATAGATAAGTAATATTAATAAATTTTTGTCACAGTAATTGATAAATTGAATGAGTTTGAGAAATTGTCAAGCTCATGTACTCGCACTACATTAAACACAATTATTAAAACAAATGTTTTCAAGGAAAGATAGAATGGTATACTTCTCATTTTAAGTAAGAATAACTAAAATTTAAGGAAACACTTCAAAACACACAAATTTGTCGTTGACACATCTTAAAACAATCCACTATTTGCATAAGGTCACATGAAGCGTACATCACTAAATAATATACATGACATAAATGGGTACATTATATGTTGTAAGACCAAAATAGGGAACAAAATATGTTGACCAGAACCCTAAAACATATATCCAATGTACAAAAATTGATCCAAAATATAGATGAACCATGTCATGTATAACAGTGCCCATTAGAATCCACATACTTTGATTGACTTCTGTAGGAAAGAAACTTCGGCCACGTCTCTTTCTATGCAGATGAATACGTCGAAGTAATCGACTTTGCTTTTTTAATAGAAATCTAAACTGAGGCTCCCAAACTATGAACAACACCATAACAAATAAGTTGATAAAGAAATAAATAAAGAGTGAACAATACAAAATAGCCTAATATGTAAGACTTGCTACAAAATATAGCAAACAACAACCTTGGTGTTCAAAAGGTAAGCCCCTCCTATGAACCTGCTGTTTCAAAATATGATGTCTTCTCTTACGGGCGACTTGGGATAGCATTCGCCGAAGTTGAGAGAGTTGGAATTGTAAGGCAGCTTCTTCTGCAGAATTTAAATATAAAACCATGTATTACTCATTGAATAGATGAACTAATTATAAAAATTAAAACACAGAGAACACACCTCTCTCAAATGCTTCTTCCTCTTCAGCAGATAAAACACAACGTTGGTACTGATCTTCAGGATGAATAAAAACTGCTTGACGTTTCCCTAAACAAATGAGATTCAAGGAAAAATATTAATGTCAATTTGCATTGAAACAGTTTCGTGCTAAACTATGACACTCACATGGTACAGACGATCGATAAATCTGTGGTTTGGCAGATGGGATGACATTTGCACTATCCATATTTAATTCTCCAATAACCTGACGCAATATGAAATAGGATATGGTTGTTCATAAAATCAACTTATATGAAAAGGAACACGAAAAGTGAATCGACGATGCATAGACAAAGACATGATAACCTACCAATTCAAAGATTAGAGGCCAGAATACCTTAGCAGCTATTAAATTAGCATATGACAAACTCTTCAGCAAATTGGATGACAATCTGCATGCAGGGAAAGTATCTGGAAATTGTGTAACAATAAGGAACATGATAACATGAGAATTTGGGGAAGCAAATGGTACCCTGCCTTTTCGATTCCTGGCCAGAATGCTGCTACCATTATATGCTCATGACCCGGCCAGAATCCTGGCCGCAAACATCACCACACATATCATCTGTCTTCTTCGGGCAGTAATGGCCGCCATTCTCAGCCATCATCCACCATATTTTTTTATCTCTTTCTCACCCCAAAAAACAAACACATTCGTAACCCACAAACCAAATCAAAGTAAGGCAATCAAATTTCCACTCCCAACACGACAACAAATAGAATCGAGCAGCTCAATGACTCCTCCTTCCCTCTCCTCGACTCCGTTGCTTTCACCCTCCACTATCAAATTTTTCCGTCCTCTCTCCAAACACAGTAGGCAGATTTCTAGATTAGGCTTGCCTATCCCCCCAAATCCCCCTCCGCTTCTCCCCACCTCCCTCCACAGCTAGCCGCCCGACGAAACGGTCGAGAGAGAAAAACTCAGATTGGAAAAGAAAAAGGGAAAAATCAAAAAACCCCTTTTGATCCCTAGAGAATCCAAATCAACAGAATGAAGAGAAAAATGTAAGAGAGAAGAAAGAAAGCGGAAGGAACCAAAGCCAGCTCTGTAAATTGGTGGCAGATGTCTCAATCTCCTCCCTTTCACCCTCTCTCTCTTTAATCAGTAGAAAAGGTGGGCTTATTTCAGCCAAATAAAAAATAAATGCAAATTAAATGACAACATGGGCTGGCAGGAAAAAAGGTGGGTAGTGGACTCCTATTTTTTTTTCCTGCGTAACCACCCTGCCACGTCAGACTCCTAAAATCACTCTATGCGCAGGAAAATTTGAATGGGGTTGCAGTTTTACTTTTCAGCTATAAATTATACTGTTGATCTCTATCTTGTTCTGGGCGGAGTAAATGCCCTACTTATGGTGTTAGTGTTGATGGTCGGGCGTTTTATGTGATGTGAGAGAGCTATCCGAACATATTGTAGGTCATGTCTTTTACACGTTATTATCAAATCTAGCATTATCATGAAATTTACATATGTACCTGAAATATGGGGAAGACAAGCTTATGTCAATCAACCCTTTTTCTCCTACGTACTTGCTCTTATTATGCATGCATGTCATTCATAACACCTCGGCCATGGATCTTATTATATACAATATCAACGATGATCATCTGTACTCTGTAGCAGAATTTACATCGACCAATTAATTAAGTTCCCTTGTAATCGAAGAGTTAATAACCAAATGTAGCATTGTAGTTAGCAAAGCGACATTGACTTGATGTAGTTTAGTCGCCGGCCGGGTCAAGCTAGCTAGCCTAAGTTTTTCACAGGCGGAGAAGAAGACGGAATGTTAATTAATTAATTAGTCCTAGTTGAGTAAGACCCATTTATATTCGACGACCATTCTTTGATAAAACAAGTGTAAAAGACCGTTCCCTACCTAGGAATCTTCTTCTTTCTCTTGCCATATTGAAAATTCGTAGTATATGAGTATTTCTCTTTGTAATTTATTCTTGTACTTTATCTTTTGAATAGTTGTTCGTGTATCCGCAATTGATAACATATTAATTGAGATGATAAAGAGAAAACTATTATTATATGAACAGAATTATGATTTGATATATCTAATTTGTTGTTATTACTTTAAGTAAGATTATCGGCTGTCGACTGGAATTAAGTATAGTAAAACTGATATCTCCTGTTCGTGGACGTAACTAGCACACATCGTATTAGTGAACCACGTACGTAAATTTGTGTATTTTTTTTTACTTTCTTACATTATCGATTTCTCGCTTTCTCTTACAATACAGATCTTGATACATTTGCGGATTAGAAATTTAAATAAAATTCAAAGTAGTTATAATAGCCAAAGGTATAGCAAGTCTGAATCCTTCACCCCTAAACTTTTCTTATAGTTGATCTCGTCATTTTGCACCACCCACCATTATAAGTCCACGAAGTCTTCTTCCGCCCGTGAAGGACGCCAAACCTGAGCAGTCCTTGCTAGTTTTAAATAAGCCAAGTCGTCTTTCGACAAATGTGGAAGAAGTGAAGAAGGTTATCAAATTCTTGCCGTTCCCCGATGGATATGGAGGACTATAAATTAACCATTCGCCACAAAAGTTCAGCACCAACCGAAAAAGAAAAAAAAGAAAAAAGACACAACCCTTTGAAACGTAAACCCTAACGCAGCCATAGCGTCCAATATGGAACCCAAAACACCCTCACTCGCACTAACCCTAATAACTTGCCTCCTCCTTCTCCCTCTATTTTCCCACGCTCACGTCCTAACCAACTCTACATCATCACCTTCATCTCGAGTCGCCTTCCTCCAACACCTCAAAGGCTGCCACAAAGGAGACAAGCTCAACGACATCCCTAAGCTCAAAGCCTACCTCCACAAGTTCGGATACCTCGACGACTACACCAACCAAACCTCCCCTTCTTCCAACAACTACTTCGACCACCGCCTCGAGAAGGCCCTCAAGACTTACCAGGCCAACTACCACCTCAACGTCACCGGCGCCATGGACTCCGCCACCGTCGCCTCCATGATGACACCACGCTGCGGCGTGGCTGACATCATCAACGGCACCAACTACATGCAACCCCAACGACGTGGTGGCCGCAGCCACCACAGGCTGCACACGGTGTCTCACTTCTCTTTCTTTGAAGGGAGACCCAGGTGGAGAGCTTAGAAGACGAGGCTCTCCTACCAGATCCTCCCGGGGATGCCAGAAGAAGCGGTGGCGCCGGTGGCGCGTGCTTTCCAGACGTGGGCTGAGAACACGCAGTTCGAGTTTCAGAGGGTTGGTGGGAACCCCGGGGACACGGTGGACATCACGGTGGGGTTCTACAGTGGGGACCACGGGGACAGATTTCCTTTCGTCGGCAGGACGGTGGCCCACGCGTTTGCACCGGAGGACGGGAGGTTTCACTACGATGCGGACGATAGGTGGGGGGTCAGGGAGCCCGGGGCGATGGACTGGGAGACGGTGGCGCTGCATGAGATCGGCCATCTCTTGGGGCTCGGCCATAGCAACGTCGAGGAGGCGATTATGTTCGCCAGTATTCCTGTTGGAGCTGCCAAGGGTTTGAATGCGGATGATGTTCAAGGGATTAGGGCTTTGTATAACGTTTGATCCATGCACGTACGCTTACTTTGGTGGGTAAGCTACGTACGTGCGTACTATAATCTAAGTATACCGTATATACCGTATACGCAGCCTGGGATATGTATGCTTCAATAAATAAATGGGTACGTATATACGTACACAAATGGAGAGAAAAGGCTGATGTTACTTATCACCCTTTATAGGCATTTTCCATAGCTTGTTGGCGGTTTTCGCGGGATTTCCTTTTTGTCATTTAATTTGTCGGCACGGAAATTATATTAAACTATTATGAATCAATTAAGCATGTTGGATGCCTTTGTATTCAATATTCATACTTTGTGTGCACTTGATATGGCATAACCTACCTATTCATCAGTATACATGCTCCGCTCCGGCAACTTTCCAACAAGACAAAGAAGAGAATGGCCGGCGGCCGGCCACCTCATCAAATCAAATCCCCAAAATCATCCTCCTCCGTAGCCCTTCCCGTCCAATCAATTCCCACGCCCACAAATTTTATATTAAAATTCCCGCCAGCCTCTCTTCCTCCCCTTCACTTGTTCCATCCCAATAATCTTCTTATCTTCATCCATGGCGTCAACTTCCTTCTTTCTTCTCCTTCTTCCCCTTCTCCTCCTCCTTCAAACCCTCCCCTCCTCATCAAACGCCCACTCCACCGCTACCTCCTTCCTCGACCACTTCACCGAAGCCCCCAAAATCGGCGACCGCCACCCAGCCATCGCCGGCGTCAAAACCTACCTCCGTCGCTACGGCTACCTCTCCGTCGACGACATCGACGACGACCACTACTTCGACGTCCTCCTCGAGTCCGCCCTCAAGACCTACCAATCCAACTTCAAGCTGGACCCCACCGGCCGGCTCGACCCGCCGACGGCGGCCATGATGAGAACCCCACGCTGCGGCGTCCCCGACGTGCTCAACGGCACCAACTGGATGGCGGCGCCGGCGAAAGTTACTCACCACCACCACAGCCGCTTCCGAACCACCGCGCGGTACAATTTCTTCCCCGGGAACCCGACGTGGCCGGAGGGGAAGCGGAACCTGACGTACGGGTTCCTCCCGGGGACGCCGGAGATGGCGAGGAAGCCGGTGGCGCGTGCGTTCAAGAAGTGGGGCGCGCACTCACGCGGGCGGTTCGCGTTTGTGGCGACGGAGGATGATCACGCGGAATCGGCGGATATCAAGATCGGGTTCTTCAGCGGGTACCACGGGGACACGGGCTCGTTTGATGGGCCGGGCGGGTCGCTGGCCCACTCAAGCCCACCGAAGTCTGGGCTCCTGCACTTCGATTCGGAGGAGACTTGGGCCGTGGGCTCGGTCCAAAAGGCTTTCGACGTCGAGACGGTGGCTTTGCACGAGATTGGACACATTCTCGGGCTGATGCACAGCTCGGTGCCGTCGGCGATTATGTACCCGGCTGTCGGCGACGGTGTGACGAAGCAGCTGAGCCGGGATGATGTTCATGGCTTCAGGGCTTTGTATAAGGTCTGAAATTGGATTGGAAAATAGTCTAAAATGTGTATGTTTACTTTTTGACAATGAAAGTGATCCATTTGTTCTGAAAATCAAGTAAGTATAATGTATACATTTTTCTTAACATATTAAAAAAAAATTAGTGTAGCACAATATCTTAATTAGCAAATCATGAGTGGCAGTACCTCTCGTAATATCATACAAAAGCTAAACAGATGAAGAAAATATGATTAAAAATAACTGCAGTACTCATATATGAAATTTGACTTTGCAAAGTAAAGAAAATATTCATTCTGCAATTGATCAAATGATCAAGAACGTATGTGAGAGAGAGACGGACTTGCTAAGAGATAGGAGGCAAGTAACTCGCCTTGATATAAACAAAACTCAAGTAGGAAAACTAGAAATTGTACCTCACATATACACAAAAATCTAGTTGGAAAGTTGAAAAATTGTATCAGGTGAATCGTGATGGAAGAGTCAATATGTGTTGAAGTACCTTTGTAGACCTCATATCCCAAGCCAGTCAATAACCACACGAGAATCTACCAACTTGTTTTTCATAATTGTGTCTAACTCTTATGTCCTCTCTAAAAGTTTTGATAAACAAGTAATCGCTTCTATACTATAATGTTTGTATTTGAATGTTTTTACCATCACAAGATCTTCACCCAAAATGCAATAATTGTTGTATACTTTAACGACGATGTAACACCGAAAGGTGTTACAGAGTGTTTCCACCGTTTACCATCTCATTTTTTAAATTTCATGGATCACCTCCTTGCTCAATCATATGATAAATAGTGGTGATTGAGCAAACCTTTGGCACCAATAGGCAATAATAGATTAGCCGTTCAGATAAAGATCATATGCATGGAATTGGAAAATGTAAAATATATATATATATATGGTGGCGTCTTCGGTGCACTCATGATCTAAATAGCAAAACTCAAACGGGCGTACGGTAGTCTAACATACGTCCAGGCGTACGCTAGCCTGAACCATATATATATATATATATGGTGACTACTTCGGTGCACTCACAAAAATGAGTGCGTTTAATGCACCCAACTCAAAAACTAGTCTTAAGGTGTCGGATTTTGAATTTTAATTTGTAGAATTAGTGTAATATGATGATATAACATATGATAACAACTAATTAGTGGATTACCCTAAGTCCTAAACCTCCAATTTGAGTCATATCCCTAAACCCCAAATTGTAAACCCTAACCCTAACCCTAGATCTCTAAACTCTAAATCTTTCAAATTAAAGTAAATCTTCAATGAATTTTGTGCAAATTCATGTGCGTTGTTGTTCATCACATCATAAGTGATGATTGACATCATTTTGACATAAATCGCATGTTTAAAATGACGGTTTTGAAGTGAGTGCACTGAATGCACCCAAAAAAGTGAGTGCACCGAAGACGCCACCATATATATATATATGGTTCAGGCTAGCGTACGCCTGGACGTATGTTAGACTACCGTACGCCCGTTTGAGTTTTGCTATTTAGATCATGAGTTAACTGGAGTTTTGGGCATGATACTATACCCTAACTACTAATGGATAAACCCCAGTCAATAGTTTTCTAACCCAAATCATGAGATTCGTTTAATCTTAAAATGAAAATCAACAATAATTTCGACGAATCAGAACCATTGATTTTCATTTCAAGATTTAATGAATATTATACTTTGGGTTAGTGAATTGCGGACTGAGGTTCATCTATTAGGGGTTAGGGTATAGTATCATGCCCCAAACTCCGGTTAATTCATTATCTAAATAGCAAAACTTAACGAGCGTACGGTAGGCTAGCGTACGCCCGGACGTACGCTAGCCTTTGCCATTGTTCAGGCTAGCGTACGCCTGGACGTATGTTAGACTACCGTACGCCCGTTTGAGTTTTGCTATTTAGATCATGAGTTAACTGGAGTTTTGGGCATGATACTATACCCTAACTACTAATGGATAAACCCCAGTCAATAGTTTTCTAACCCAAATCATGAGATCCGTTTAATCTTAAAATGAAAATCAACAATAATTTCGACGAATCAGAACCATTGATTTTCATTTCAAGATTTAATGAATATTATGCTTTGGGTTAGTGAATTGCGGACTGAGGTTCATCTATTATGGGTCAGACTGGCGTACGTCAGGCGTATACTATACGTCAGGTACTACTAGTGAGATATCTCTATCTAGACCATGAATTAAATCAAGTTTGGGGTATGATACTATACCCTAACCTCTAATGGATAAACCCCAGACACCGATTTTCTAAACCCCACCTCGAAGTTTGATTTAATGAAAAACAAAAATTGACCGTTGAGATCGGCCGGAGCTCATCTAAGCAGAGTAGTCAAAATCCCGATTTAAATCCTAAAATCCTACGGTTTTACGATTTTACTTACCTATTCCGATTCTGATTTCACTATAAAATCTATGGACCTTAAAATCCTACACTATTCACGATTTAAATCCTTAAAATCTTTAAAATCTTACGATTTTACGATTCAAATCTTGAGTCAATTTTACATATTTCCCCTAGAATTTGCAAAATTACGCCTCTTTTTCTTCTCCTTCACCAGCATCATCTAGTTCTCTCACACTAATCACCATTGATTATAATCAATTCACATCAACGTATTAATCATCATCGGTTCACCACCTCTTAACATTAACCTTGATAAATTGGAACATTAACCTTGAAAAATTATCATTGTAAGTGTTATGTGCTTTTGTGTTATTCATGATTTTCCTTACTAATATTATTTCGTCTTCATTTTTATATGTACCTTAAAATCCTACGATTTTACGATTCGATTTTACGATTCCGATTTTACCCCCATTTTCGATTTTACGTAAAATCCCGATTTTGACTGCTTTGCATCTAAGTACATCTAACGGCTAGATCACCTGACGTATAGTATACGCCTGACGTACACTAGTCATCACCATATATATATATTGGAAGAGACAAGCCTCTCCTTTTACTCCCAGCATATGTGATGATGTTTTCTTTCTAATATAGTAATGAACCACCTTTCTTTTATGTCCTCTCCCATATTTCTCCCTAATAGGCTAATACAGGAATCTGCGTATGAAACCTTTCCGTTATACACCATAATCAAGTTAAACAACTCACCATTGTCAGCAGCACCAAAGCTGCCCAATTGGGCAGTAGATGATGGTGGCATTCTGGATGACTTGTGGGACCAGCACAGGGACCAGATCCAGATTAAGAAATTCATTCAATCCCAGTTAGGCAGTTAGCAATTTGTCTGTCACTGAATCTAAAATTGAACCAACTTTCATTGATCATTCAGGCATTCAGCATGTGAGTATGGTCCATGAAATTGTACCGTACCGACGGTTCAACCACGAAATACCAGTATCGGAGGCTAAACTGGAAGGCGATATTAACGGTACTAACGGTTGAACTACGGTTAAACTACGATTTTACCATAAAATACCCTACCACTGACTTTTCGGGTACGGTCTCCGGTACGATTTCATGGACCGTGACTACATGAAGAAGAAAAGTTACACAATCTACCGAGTAACAATAGGCCAAAAGGCAGTGATGATATCAGGAAGGGGGGAAGAACAAGGGAGAGAAATTTGACCAGAAGTAAGTTACAAGCAAACATTTGGCTTGTTCCAGGTTAAAAACATTCCCCCTCTCATTCTCAATCATCTCCACTTTTCCCCCAAAATGATGAGTACTTCAATATACCATGACATTTTGATTTGATAAGAGGATTTAGAGGAGTGATTGATCTTGTGCAGTGACACTCCACCTGCAAGTCACTTTCCTACTCTCTGGTTTATCATTCATCACACCCAAATGATTGAAAAAAAAAGCGACTTCCTTAACTAATAATGGATTCTCTCTAGCACAAAAGATGGCAATAATCATCCCCCACCCCCATTATCTTTACAACCCATGTAATGAACAAACAAAAAGGAAGCCATCCACAGAGCATTTCTAAGAATTTCCAAACTCTGAAACCATCGTAACCCATGGCCATAATCCTTGATCACAAAAGGGATCAGAAAAGCTGGACACCACTAATGATTGTGAGTGATGAAAAAGTGAAGTAATGAGTATCAGGTTAATACACCCCAAAAGGGTGTTCATTCATATCATCTCTCTATTGATTAACCACAAAACTTATATCCATCTACAGAACAAGAAGAAGAAGTAGAAAAATGAATTCCTTTTGCTTTGAGGTTGCTTTGAGGTATAAAGGAAAAGGGGAACCAAGAGAGGTATATATCATTCACCTTTAGTCATAAGAACCATGACCATTAGCACCTATTCTCAACTCCTTGTTCCCATTCTCCTTGTTAGAATATGACTTGAATTTGATTTGAGTTTATTTTGTGTTTTATGCCTATTCTGTTTGGGTTTGGGATTGAGTTTTGTTTTGACCTTTTCCTTGTAGGGTTGGAAAAGGTATTTGGTTTTTTGTTTGGGATTAGGAGAAGAGTTCTATAAATACTCTTCATCACCCTAGTATGTAGTAAGGTCAATCAGGTTAGTTTGTTTGGTTTGTCCGTTTGGAATTTGGTTTGTAACCTGTACTCTCCTCGAAATTAGTGAAATTTGTTCTCCTCTGCCCGTGGATTAGCTAGCACGCATTGTGTTAGTGAACCACGTTAAATTTGTGTTCGTTCGTGTTGATCTGGATTATCGATTGCACGCTTCTGTTCTGACAAGTGGTATCAGAGCCTCTGGTTGCGGTTTTGGGAATTTGGCGCTGGACTAAAGTTTTGCTTTGTGGAGTTTGGTTGGAGTTTGTTTGATAGTAAGAATGGCTGCTATCAGTATGAAGATTGAGAAGTCAATTTGGAGTTGCAGGTTTGGAGTTAGTTGTATATCTGATGTTGGTGTTATCGATGGAAATAACACCAAGTTGGTTATGCATGGCAAGTCCCAACATGGGTTGGACTTGCTGCATGTTTTGATTTGTTGATCGCCCTTAGGGGCATTTGGAGGCAGGGGAGATTCTGGTAAAGCTGGTTTGGAGGAGATTTTTGTCACATTTGGAGATTTGGAGAGTTTGTTATGTCTGGCAATTTTGATTGCATCTGAATTTGGCGATTTGCATCGCGTTTGAGTTTGGCGATTTCGATCGCATTTGGATACGTCTGGCGATATGTATCGCGTTTGGGTACATCTGGCAACTTTGGTTGCGTCTGGTACATCTGGAACCATTGGTTGCGTATGGTAAATCTGGTATTTGAGAGAGAATTCAAGTCAAGGTGGAGATTGTTAGAATATGACTTGAATTTGATTTGAGTTTATTTTGTGTTTTATGCCTATTCTGTTTGGGTTTGGGATTGGGTTTTGTTTTGACCTTTTCCTGATAGTAACCACCCATCTTCCTGACTATACTCGAGTACAAAGCAGAAGCCAAGACCACAATCAACACGAGATGGCAGTTAAACTGAAGAGTAGCAATCCCATTAGCCCTACGGTACTCAGGATTAGGGGTGGGATTCGGTCGGTAAACAATTTACCGTTTACCGAATTTACCGGTTTCGGTATACCGAAGGTGGTCAAATTGGTTACCGATTACCGATACCGATTTGTAACCGGTTTACCGATTACCGAATTACCGGTAAACGGTTACAAACCGGTATTACCGAAATACCGTGAGCAGGAAACCAATTCGGCAGGAGAATGTCAATTGCCCAATTCACTTTCTTCACCAGAGCAGCATCCTCCTCCTTTCTCCACCGAACCAATGCCCGCTTCAATCACTTCACCTTCTCTACGCCCTTCTCCACTGCTGCTGCTACTTGCACTCGCAAAAAGAATGGGAGACTTCCTGTCTTGTCAGCACTCGAACTGGGTGGAGTCAAGATTGCTAGAGTCAGGAGGCGAGGACGGCAAGATGGCGGGACGGCCTGGCGGCGGCGGGGAAGCCGGAATGTGACGGCTGCGTCGCGTCGCTCGTCGGCGACAACTGGGCCTGGGAGAGACGAGAGTCGGGGATGGCTGGGGAAGCGCCCTCGTCGTCGTCGTCACTCGACGGTCGTCGCCATCGGCGTCAGCAGAAGGAGAGGAAGACGAGAAGAGGAGAGTTAGAGAACGAGTTGGGTGGTTGCGCGACGGGTCTCTTCGAAACGAGGTCGGGGGCGGTTCGCTGGCATTTGGGTAGGGTTTTTAGTTTTAGGGTTTGGGAGGCCAGGGAAAAACGCAGTGCAGCGGCAGAAATGGGGAGGGGGATTTCGGTATCGGTAATACCGATTTACCGTTGGTATTTACCGATACCGTATCCGATAAACTGAGTATCCCAATTCACTGCTCGGCTAACGATACCGCCGGTTACCGGTTCGGTAAAACGGTAAACCGTTTACCGGGTTACCGTTTACCACCCCTACTCAGGATGGCCTGTACAAGCTATGGTATAGTTCCCTCTACTCTTGGCTCTCAAGTGGCATCCCTGAACAATAAAATTGGAGTAAAAGGAAATCCCCATTTGCACAAACCACATCCCGTGCAGAATCAACCCGAACCCACGGCCCAATCTCGAGTAGCAACTCGATTCTGATTCTGACCCAGATTGTTTCAATTCCAGAAGAGTTGAAAAGATGCAAATCGCGATGGGAACGAGGAGGAGGTCGAAGTACCTGTTCTCAATCCCGGTCTTGTCCTTCTTTTGCAGGTAGTAGAGCAGGAATTCCTCGACGAAGCCGAAGAGGGTGATTAGATTGAGGAGCTTGGAAGGGAACTATAAAATCGAGAATAAAACGAAAGAGACACGAGATTTTTACGTGGTATCCCTGACGATTTGTCAGGACTAATCCACGGGAGAGATCAGCCTCTCCAGCTCTGATAATATTATTTACTGCAAACTTGTACAATGGCCGTTTGGCCTACATCAACATTATATAGTTTTTGTTCTGCTTGCCCTAGTTGTACACGAACAGGAGAAGAAGAAATCCTTGTCGTGCACGTACTGGCAACATTTGTTGCTGTGGGCTGGATTGACAACTTGGGCTGCTGCTGCCCCTCTCGGCTGGACTGAGTCATGGGCTTGGGCCGCTGCTCCTCTCGTCCCAATACGCCCCCGCAAGCTAGACGGTGAAGATCACGAACGTGCAGCTTGGAGAGCAAAAAATGAAACCGATCGGCACCCAGACCCTTGGTAAAAAGATCTGCAATCTGATGCTCGGTACTAACCTTCAGGGGAAGAATATCACCAGAGACAAACCGTTCACGCACGAAATAGCAATCCATCTCGACATGCTTCGTGCGTTCATGAAAAACCGGGTTGGCAGCAATGTATAGTGCATCCTGGTTATCGCAGTAAAGGCGAGTAGGGTTCGACTGAGGGACTCCCAACTCTTGAAGTAACCAACGAAGCCAAATGAGTTCACTCACTGTACTAGCCATGGAACGATACTCCGCCTCTGCAGAGGATCGTGCAACAACCTTCTGACGCTTGGTCCGCCAAGAGATAGGCGCGGATCCAAATGAGATATAGAAACCTGTAGTAGACCGACGAGTGGACTGACAGCCACCCCAATCAGCATCACAGTGTGCAACAAGCTCAAGTGAATTCTTGGCAGGGAAGTAGAGACCCTGACCAGGAGAGGTCTTTAAATACCGGAGGATACGCATAGCAGCATCCATGTGTGCTTGAGTAGGAGCATGAACGAAACGACTAAGTATATTAACCTCATAGGCAATATCTGGTCGCGACACAGTGAGATAGAGTAACCGGCCAACGAGACGTCGATAAGACGACCCATCCAAGAGCTGAGCCGAAGTCGGACAACTGAAGCATGTAAAACCAAGCAAAGTTGAATCATGGTTGGTTGGATTTTCACTATGCCTTTCCTTCTCATTACATCATCTGGGAAAGCTCAAGACTAATTTAATGATTGCAAGGACAAGGAGCATTTCTTTAATTTTTTCTAGTGATGGAGGCTTCGTCCTTGAAATATTATTAATAAGTTGCAAATACATTAACCTATGTACAACATAATCCTTCCTTGGTCCCCTCCCATATTGTTTTTGTTCAATAATGAGAGCATTGGCACAACCAAGTTCTATTATTTTCATAAAAATCCTAATCTTGTTACTCACTCATAACCATAGTAATCCTGGCATTCTTTACCTTATTGTTGTAAAAGCTAATCATACATAACAAACACATAAGATAAAATCAACTTGGCATCACATTGCACAGAAAATGTTGAGGAAAAAAAATATAATATGTTGACTTGGATATCAAGTCATCCATATGTTCTCCAATCAATGAAGTGGAGATCACTTTTACAATTTTGTGATGTTTACATTTCCCAAAACTCACAGCAAACACCCTAAATGACTGGTAATGGAACTCAATTTCGAAATTCATAACCGGTTACATAGTGATTTAGCTTAAACAAGAACTAGCAAGCGAAATACGACGGAGATTAATCGATGAATGGTAATCTCCGATAGATCCTTTTGTTGGAAAGGAAGAGCGAGTCCCCTTGTACCCACCACCTTCCCATCAACGAAGAGCATAAATTAGTTTGCCTTCTCTGCCTTTTCAATATTTCTGGCATGTGGAACCACTCCACGATCATCACTATTATCGGACCGACGATGTTAAGGGGTGGGAGATTGGTCATTTGAAGTGAAACCGCCAAATCAAGAAAAATTACCATTACTCATGCTTCTTGCACTTTTACTTAATTACATTTTTTACTTGTGCTCGTTACAACTTATAACACCTTGTTGATTATTGCAGACAGGGATAGGATGGGAAACCAACCCTACTACTCTCCTGCCGCACATCCTAATTAGTAATTACTCCCCCTTCTACCTTGTTCTAGCGGCAAACAAACAGCTCCGACGATAATTAAGAAAAATAATTAACATTAAAATAGAAAATCAGTTAAACACGTGGCTTGATGGGGTCCGCTGTAGACTGACCAACGAGAAGTAGACACCGGCGGGCCCTTTTGCCAACAAGGACGAGTGGGTCCCTCTCTCCACCACTCTCCCCTTATCCAACACCGCAATCGCATCGCAGTTCTGAATCGTGCTCAGCCGGTGAGCCACCACCACGCTGGTCCGTCCAACCATCACCCGCTCCAGCGCGTCCTGAACCACCTTCTCCGATTGGCTGTCCAACGCGCTCGTCGCCTCGTCCAAAAGCAAAACCGCAGGGTTCCTTAGCACCGCACGCGCGATCGCAATCCTCTGCTTCTGCCCGCCGGACAGCTGCACCCCTCTGTCCCCGCACCACGTGTCGTACCCATCCTTCAACCCGGCCACGAAGTCATGCGCGTTGGCCGCCTTCGCCGCCTCCACGATCTCAGCCTCGCCGACGTTCTCCGTCGCCGCGCCGTACGCGATGTTCTCCTTGATCGTCCCGGCGAACAGCGTCGGCTCCTGGCTCACCAGCGCGATGTGTCGTCTCAGGGATCTCAGATGATACGATCGAATGTCACGGCCGTCGATCTTTACGGAACCCCTGATTGGGTCGTAGAACCGCTCAATCAGCCCGATGATTGTCGATTTTCCCGATCCGCTCTGTCCGACCAAAGCCGTCGATTTCCCGGCCTCGATTCGGATCGAGAAGCCCTTGAAGATCATGACATTAGGTCTGGCCGGGTACGCGAAGTCGACGTCACGAAGCTCGATCTGGCCATTGATCTTCTCCGGCTTCTCCCCGCCTTCCTCGTCCTCCGGCTCGATCTTCGTATACCGATCCAGCACGGCGAAGACGGACCCGATCGAGTCGGATCCTTTGGCGAGATCCGAAGTCATGGCTCCGGCATCGGCGATGACCCGACCCGTGCTGACCAAAATCAGGAAAGTCTCGAACAGGGCTTTGACCGTGATGTGGCCCTGCGAGATCAGCTTGCCGCCGTACCAGAAGTCCAAGGCCCAAGTTAGCGACATGAGGCTCTGGGAAGTGCCGAGGCCCAGCCCGGCGTACCAGGACTGGCGGATGCTCTCTTTCCGTGGGCCCTGCATGGCCTGCTCGAGGATGCCCAGGACGCGGTCCTGGGAGGAAAAGGCCGTGATGGTGCGGAGGTTGGAGACGGCCTCGGCGGCGACCTTGCTGCTCTCGTCTTGGGCCTTGATGGCCTTCTGGGACATGGATTTGAGGAGCACGCGGCGGGTGTAGAAGCAGACTATGATCAGCGGCTGGACGGCGATCATCACGATGGCCAGCCGCCATGCGATGACTAGACCCATCGTGCAGGCGATTATTACGGCGGAAATGGTTTGCACGATCAGCGCCAGTCGGTCTCCCACCACGGATCTCACCTGTTCAACAAGCACAATCATTTACCTCCATTAGAGTGTGGTTGTGTAGATAAACACAATTGACTTGAAGCCTCAGCCCTCAAGTCACATCAAAGTTTGGTGATTCTTTTTACTTAAAAGTTAAAACGAATCAGATTTGAATAGGTTTATATCCATCAAGTGTTGGATTCAAGTTCAAATAGGTCTCATGTATGTACACTAGACATACTCATCACCATTATACAAAAAATGAACACGAGACATACAAAATAATAAATGGAAATCTTACATTAACCGACACATCGTTTATGAAGGAGAATAAACATGTACTTACACCAACCTTATTTTCTATTCCAAATTCACTAAGAAATAATCTTTTTACGGATTTAAAATTCAATAATAATTCTGTCTTCACTTCGTAGCATCTTAAATGGTTCCTTTTCTAGTTAGAGCATCTTAAATTGTTCCCTTTCAAAATTTTCATTATCTGACAAAAACAAAGATTGCAACACAACCTATAAAATGCAAAGAAAAAAGTGTCATCGGCTAAGGATTGGTCGGCCGGAAAAAAACAAGTTGAATAGAAGAATTGTACGACAGTGAAATCATAATCATAATAATTTTCATCTAACTTAATACAACTCGCTTTTGCTAATCCTCTGAATAAGGACAAGTAAGCTCTTATAAAAAAAAGGACAAGTCAGCTATAATTAATAATTGGTGAGGTGTTAAGGACAAAGTAGATAAATTATGTGACTCTTTTGTTTTTCTGTTATGTTTGATTAAGCATCCTAACAACCACAGGACATAAACTGAGCTAGTACTATGCATATTATTAATTAATTATTATTAACCTTACAAAACTTAATATTTTAATCAATGTCAAACTTTATAAAAAAGGTGATATTGATAAGAAGAAAAAGAAAGACAGTTACGTTTTGGAGTTATAAATTATTAAAAGAAAAAATTGTGACGCCAGAACAAAACATAATTAAAATGCAACCATCAATTAATCATTGTACTCCAGATAGAGGAGTTACTCTAAATATTTTTTTTATTGATTAATTAACTGGCAAATAAACAGAGAGGCCGAAATTGCTTACCACATTGGCATCTTTGGCGAGCCTGGAGCAAACTGCGCCACTGGAGTTCTCGTCCTGATCGAACCAGCCAACCTCGAAAGTCAGAATCTTTGAGAACATCCGCTCCCTGATCCGCTTGGTCAAACACTCCCCAACGTAAGCAAAATTGTAGTGCTGCACAACATTGACAATCATGGAAACAAAGGCGAGCCCGAGAAAGCTTAGCGAGTAGATGGCCGTCCTGCGTTTGATCTCGTCATGGTCGGGCAAAAAAAACATAGATATCATGGAACCCATTACGAAAGCGTAGAGAGGCTGAATCCCACCGAACAGAACCGCTCCCGAGCAACCCAGAAGCCCTTGCTTCCATTCAGGGAGGTTCAGAGCCATAAGCCTTCTGAATGATGGCACCGGGAAGTCATGCTCGACGGTCAGATTGTTCTGGTTGTCTCCGGCTACCGAGCCTCCTCGACTATGTGTGGCCACGGAGTTTGCCGAGCTTGACCTGCTCACCATGGACAATCTCCGGCTGCTGGTGTTGTTCATGTCGATTGACAAGCGAGCAGAGGATGCAATCAAGGTTTGGGGTCCAGTACTGTGATCATTAGTGTCTTCTGTGTCGTTTTGTGTTTGTTGGAGGTGGACTAAGGATGTGTAGAGTCCGTCAGGGTTTTGGATGAGCTCGTCGTGGGACCCTGTTTCCATGACCTCGCCGTTCTGGACCACGGCGATGACATCGGCGTCCCGGACTGTGGAGAGGCGGTGAGCGATGATGATTGTTGTCCGGCCTACGGCTGCCTTGTCTAGTGCTGCCTGGACGACCCTTTCGGATTCGGAGTCCAGTGCGCTGGTTGCTTCATCGAGGAGGAGGATCCTTGGTGCTTTGATCACTGCTCTTGCTATGGCTATCCTCTGCTTTTGGCCTCCTGACATTTGCACTCCTCTCTCACCAACCTGCGAATCATGCACCACTCCAAATGGTTCATCAATTTTGTAATTTAACAGTTGGGAAAAGGGTGCTAAGACTAAGGAAATGGAGTACCATCAATTCTTGAAGTCTCACAATAATTGAACTACTAAAACAAATGGACTCCAAATATGAAGTTAGAGCTTAATTTACCGACAAATATGAGCATGATGATATTATGCAAACTTCAAATTCATGATCTAATTATGTTTTGATAAGACATATGGAGAAATGATATAAATTCATTTTTTTCTCTCTTTAAAAAAAACTCTAGTTATTATGATGAATTGATTCTTCATGTTAAGCAACCCTACATAACCAAGTTCTTAAATGTGTATCTAACCTAGAATATCATTCCAAAGCCAAAAGCCTACGTGACAAGGAATGATTGAGGTACATGTTACCCTATCCCTTGTTGGCGACAACTCTATCAGTACTACAAATAGAACATGCCTTCTAAAGCTTATAATATTTAAGATTCTGCCGAAAATAGGCTATAGGTAGAACATGGAAAGAAACTTGGGACCAAAGGAATGGTTGGTAATAGTTCCTTCAACGTGCCCTTTCCAATGTATTTTTAAACAGAAAGTACAACGAACTTATACCAAATGTCATGCAAGGAAAGAAAATTCCGCCATGGCTGCTCATTTCAAGGTCTAGGGAAAGTAATTCCCACTTGCAACTTGCAAGAAAGGATAACCGACAAAATTTAATTCTTAAAGGGGACCAGGAGACAAGCCAGAAACTAAACTTTAGGGAAGATGTATAGGTAACTTACAGTATGATAAGCGGCAGCAAAGTATATATTAATCAAATGACACACCGCTTATAGAAAATGTTATGAGTTATGACAATATAGTATTCAACTAGTGGCAGGTCAAAGTTTGTTTACAGACCCATCAAGTCACCAATTGCGTATGGTTTTTGACTTTTTTTCCTAACAACATATATAAACAGTTGTAAACAAAAATATGTTATGTTAAGGGTAAAAGACAAAGCAGAAGCAAACTAACCTGAGTATCATAGCCCTGAGGTAACTGACAAATGAAGTTATGAGCATTAGCAGCTTTACCAGCAGCAATAATCTCATCCATGGAAGCATCTTCCTTCCCAAAAAGTATGTTTTCCTTGATGGAAGTTGCAAACAGTGCAGGCTCTTGGCTGACCAACCCCATTTGTGACCTCAGCCACTTAAGCTGCAACTTGTCAATGGCTACCCCGTCAAGCAGTATCTCACCACCCAGTGGATCATAAAATCTCTGCAACAGTGCTATCACTGTTGATTTCCCAGATCCGCTGCCGCCCACTAAAGCTACAGTCTTCCCCGATGGAACTTTGAGGCAGAAATCTCTGAAGATTATGCTCTCTGGCCTTGATGGGTATGCAAACTGAACATTCCTCAATTCAACTTCACCCCTCACGTTTTCCAGGATTTCCCCTTCTGGGTTCGCTATATCTATCTTGGGAACTCTCTTTATCACTTGCTGGATTCGTTCTCCTGCTGAGCACCCTTCTGAGAAGTACTTAAGGTTAGAGAGCCCTGCCCCAAGTGCCCTGTTCAAAACAAGAAACAAGATTAATAAACTTCAAGAAAATGAGAACTGGAAATTCAGATGAATGTTTAAAAAAACTTACAATCCACCAACAGCAATGGCAGCGCCAACTGCGAAGACAGTCCCTCCTTCAGCGCCATGGTACATGACCATTCTGCTGCCGTAGTAACACATGAATGACCAAATAGCAAAAACGACACCATTGCTGCCAATAGCAAGTCCTTTCGCCAGACCTTGCTTCAAGCCCAGTTTTACGGAGAACTCAAGAGCTGCTGAGTACGCTGCAGTAGTTTTATTCTCAGCAACAAAGGCGTACACAGTTCTGACTGAAGAGATGGCCTGTTCTGCTATGTTTCCTGCTTTGTTGTATTCATCTCTGATCTTTCTAGCTAGCACCATTAGAGTTCTTCCATACATTATCCCGGGAATCACCAACAGGACAATGAAAGGGAACCCCACAAGCGCCAACCTCCATAACATGACCAAACCAACCAGGTAGCAGGATAAGAACATGGAGAAGTTCATCAAGAAATTGGGCACCTGGGAAAAAACTTTGATTTAAGCTTACAAGAATATCATCATGTGAGGAGATAAAGAACAGAGAAGAAGAGAGCTACTACACTACCCACCAACCTTTTCACTAAGAACATCTTGAATGACTAGACTGTCATTAGAGACACTCGTGATGACCTCTGCTGTGCTTGTTACATGCAAGTCGAAGTACCCCACTTCTTGTCTCATTACTGCTTTCAAATACCTTGCTCGCATTCTTGAAGCTTGTCTTTCCCCCGTTCTAGTCCAGCAATATCCCTCTACAATTACAGGAAGAGCGGAGGAAAACCATAAGACCAATTGAAACAAAATTCAACACTACAGTAAAAAAAAATTCCCTCTCAGGCAATTCAACAAACAGACAAAAGGCATCAATAAGAAAACCCACTGACCCATGAAACAGAGGACCCATTGCCCAACAGCCAAGTAACAAAGCGCCTGCGCATTCTGCATCAACCCAGGAACAAACAACACGAACATGAACAATCAAAATCCGAAATTCCGTTAACTTCCACATAATCAATTTAAAAGGCTTAAACCGACCATGTTAATGCTATGAAGAAAAGCTTCCTTTGACCCGTTTGCAGAGCCGCCCATGTTGTTCATCACCTTGCTAGTAATCAACAACATGAGCGGAGTAGTGAAGCCATCCCCAAGCGAGCCAATGCAACCAAACAACATCAGAAGCCAATCGACCCCATCCGCATGCATAAAAATCGACCTTATCGACCCTGTCTCGCTCCCCTTCTCCTTCTTCTTCCCCTCTTCTCCTCCCATTTATCCGACTCTTCGGAACTCTTAATTTTTTTTTGAAAACCAGAGCGAAAAATAGCGGAGAGGTAATTCTAGGTTTTAATGATTAGCTGCCTAACTTCTTTTACTTATATGGCGACTGGGAGATAGTAAGTGAGCGACCATGGCACACTGGAGAAACTCAGAGAGAGCGCAAATGGAGGGTACTGTATATATAGGGGAGGAGGTAAGGAAAGGGAGGCGCGCCGAGCTACTACCAATAGAGAATGATCGACTGGGGGCGGGTGTAGAATATATAAAATAAGCGCATGGGAAAATGAACATGCGACTACCGATGATTATGCTTATTTTTTTGGGTTGACTTTAATCTACACTCTCGATAGGCGTCACCAATGATGTTCGTTGAGGGGGTTTGTGTTGGGTCCCACGCTACTCAGGGTATGGACACGTGGTGGGAGGTGTTTTATGTTGCCTAAAATATGAATCTCTCTCTTGTTAAACGGTAAAGGATTGTGAAACGTATATATGAAAAGTTGGACAATAGAATATTTTTTGTACTAAAATTATAGTGAAATCATTTACTATCTAAATCATCTATCATTTTAGATCAGATATTTGATATTTTCTGCCCGACTAATCAGTACGATAAGGTTTCTTAAACATACATGTGTTCTAGTATTGTATGCCATTATTAAGCAAGAAGCGGTTGCTTCTTCTTTAAGTTGATGATGTTGATGGAGTAAACTCGATCTTGGGATATAAGTGTAGATTTAGTTTTCATGGCTATGGGGACAATAAAATCGCTTTTTCTTATATGGAAATAAGTGGGGAGTGACGTGACATTTACGTGTCTGTTATATCAGTATGTGTTAGTTGAGTTATTGATAATTGCAATGACAACCAGTCTAAAGGCCGGGCCAATTTAATCTTGATAATTCTAATATTTTAATGGGTTTAACTGCTTTGAGGAACAAGAGTTATACGTACTTGTCGTCAAAGTTTAGGTGATTTAAGATATTAAACCATTATTTAAAATGAAAACAAACATATGTATATGTGATATTAAGGTTTATGAATTATGTTTTAAGGTGAGTGCACTTTATTCACTCTTTTTGTGAACTATGTTGTATTGTCGCGGTCATTGCTTTTGCTTTCTTTCCTTCGATGTTAGTATTAGAGGAAATACACAAATATCATTTGTCTGATTTCATTATATTCATACTCCATGCTCGTTGGACATTTTCCAATTTGAATTCAACAAGTGAATCCGAAAAATGCTCATGGAGTAAAAAATTCGACCTCACAAGTCACAACCCATAAGAATTTAATTAAGGAGATCAACTTTCCTCTCGGAACCCCTAACTCCCATAGGGCAAACCACTCTCAATTTTCCTCAAGGAGATCAAATCACACAACAATTTAGGGCTGGTTTAGAACTCTTTCTCTTAGCCTGATTTTTTTTATAAGGGTGAAAAGATACTTAGCCTGATTGTTTTTTTTTTATAATGGTGAAATAAATTGAATAAAAAAGAGTCCTTACAAGAGGGGAAGGGAACAAAGGAACAAAGGCAAAGCAAAGAACAGGCAAGAACAACATACGTGCCAGCGCCCAGGAGCCTAACAGGAAACACAAACATACTTAGCCTGATTGTTTGAGAGAGAAATTTGAATTTTATTGAGATTCACTCTCTTCGTGTGTGTTACTCAACAAATTTGAAATATTGAATAACAAATCATAATTAATATAACTCTCTTTTTTCAAAATGATAGATAGAATGATTTTTTTATTAGCCAAGAATCTCAGCCTCACGTGCCACTTTGTGACAGCGGGTCCTACTAAATCTGGGGTCACCTGCAATCAAATTTGACACCGACTGGACTTTGCCCCTAGCAGCCTTGTACCTCCGAAAACACCAACGAACATCGCTTGGATTCAATCCTGGGATCTGCAACTCCCAAACCTTCACTATTGCGGCAGTTTTACCGTTAGACTATCTTACCTTTGGTGAATCGAATGATTCAACCAAAAGAAAACTTTATTCTTTTTTTGGAATGAAACTTAAATTTATACAGTTTAATATATAAATAAATGTATCCTTCCCATTCTTGGTTATTTCAATATTTTATTAACCTCCAGCAGACGATACACCTTTAATTTATTTTTTAATTGAGTAAATTCATGCTGGAGTTCTACGCTTAGGTTTTTTTTTTATATATAAATTAGTTTCTTAATTGAGTAGAAACGTGCGACACAGAAGGAGAATACTCATGCTTTTCTATATAAAAAAAAACACAATACAGAGAGTTGACATAATTAGTACTCGATATATTCTCTATTTATTCGTTAAAACTATATTGACTGGAACTGTCACAACTAATTAAACTAGTTAATTATACGGAAGACCTTTAAAACTATATTAATAAAAAATAATCAGGAAAAGGCAGGCAACAACGTACCCATCCCAGAAACTAATTTAATAATGATAAGCTATTCTTCTTCTGGCATATTATGGGCATAACATAACCTAATCTCACTCTCTACCGCCGCTGACTTTGGCCCTTGTTTCTTTCTTTCTTTCTGTAAGTAAAATGACTCGAAGTTCTGTTTAACGTCATCGAATACGTAATTTCGTGTTTGTTTCTGAATATATATATATTATCATAATCTGTGAAGTCTCCAACTGGATAACAGAAAGAAAAAAAAGGAAGCAATGGAGTCATCTTATGCAATGAGTAAAGACAGCGCAATTCAGGTATTTAATATAGTTTATGGTTTATATTAGTTAGCGGGTTCTTATAAGAAGTTAACCTTTCGATCTGTGGTGGGCGCAAGTGGCAATTAGTCAGAAGACTTGCATAGTCTGGCATACATATATATATATGCTTTGGTGGTGATCGTTTAGTTAAGGTTTATGTTCTGGGCTAGAAATGGTGAGGTGGGCGGGTTACTATAAATCATCATTATATTCATTTCGTAATTCAAATTTGTACTCATTTTATATTCATGCGGTGAGAGATTTTGCAACTCCATTTAGAAATTCATTGTTTTTGGATACTAATAAATAATAGCCGTCTTGTATATCCAATATTATTATACAGAAAAGTAATACAACAAAACTAACTAAACATGTATGTTTTCGGTTAAAACACCCAATAGAACTAATAAATCATAAATTCAACAAAGATATGATCATTGTTAATTCAAATTCAAAGCATCCAATCCTACAATATCTATTTGTCCATAACACAATCACTATTTTTTAGATACATTTAAACTCACATAAAGATATCAATATACTTCCCATTTATTAATATTAAACATGTGTTGTAAACTAGCAACACCAACGTGTTTGAGATTGAGATTGAATCTCGTGGAATTGCCTTTGTCGATATATTCCTTTCAAGAGCACAACTAGCTACTACTCCTCTAACATCTTGTATTGGTAAAGGAATTGACCATCTGGAATAATACAAGTAGTTATGAATTATTCCCGTACGTTAAACAATGGGAAGAAGAGATGCATGTGCAAAGCATTTTGCACGCATATTTTCCAGAAATATTTCTTGGTTGGCCACAAAAATAGCACGCCAGTTATGTTGCGACGATTGCACTTGTCCTTTTCTCGTCCATATCCCAATTCTGATGAATAGTTGTTAGAAACGGAACAACAACAAGATGAGGATACCGAATCTGGAGCTGAGTCGCGGACTAGGTCGCTTTCTTTAAGATGTTCGCGGCACTGCCCTCGATGCGCACGGCAGACTATCAACCGGTCGTCTCCAGGATAAAACAGCTCCTCTGTGTACTCGCGGTTTTGTGCGAAAACCGGAGCTCTCTGAACACTCTCTCTATTGTGTTTATGCTCGTTGTGGTGTGTTTAGAGGGGCTGGGGAGACGGCTATTTATAGGAGCCGAACCCCTAGGAATATACCCTCTTGCTTGGGGAATAAGTCGGATTAATTAAGGAAGATAATTACTTCCTTAATTAAAACCGTCGGCTAGGATAAATCCTGCGGAGATTATCCTTCGAATATTCCTTTTCAATCGATTATCCCTTGGAATATTCCTCAGAATAACCGATTAATAATTAATTTCGTTCGGAATTTCTCCAAAAAATATGTATATAGTCTCAAGCCATCCAACCGACCGGACGGACGGACGGCGCGCGCGTGTGTGTGGTGGTCCGTTAGGTCCTCCCTCTCCCACAAAAGTGGGTCACCCCAAGGGGCATGCCCTTAGGAGAGAGGCTCCTATCTTTATACTCATTTCACCAAGTAAAACTACCAATGTGGTAGTTTTTCCACTTGAGACTCTATAGCTTTCAAAGCTATTCATACACATTTCCAACAATAGTCAGTATCGTGCGTGCCTGTGGTGCCGAGCGAGGAGGAACAGGCAGGGGAATGCGACCCTTCGTATGAATAGCTAGTATCGTGGGGGATACTGGTCATGAGCAATGCAGTCAAAATCGCGTTTTAAAACTTAAAAACTTACGATTTTACGCTTTTAGGTCACCAAAACGCTTTCGTTTCCATATAAAAACTTAAGTGTATAAAATCGGACTAAATTGCGCTTTAAAGCTTAAAAGCTTACGCTTTTACGCTTCTAGTTCACCAAAACGCTTTACGTTTGTACGCTTTTAGTTCACTAAATGGGTATTATTTTTATGAAATTAATTATAAAAAGTAATATTTAAAAGTAAATCACCAATAATATGATGCATTTGAGATGAAAAGATAAATACCAAGTACTTGGATGCATTCTCAATTTCAATAGAGTAATCTAATTCACCAGCTAGGCTCTTCCCGAATTCATTAGCATAGAGGAAAAAATGGTTTATTGTTAAATTTTATGTTTACGAACTTATTATTAAGATGCTATAAGCTGCTCTGCTTTAGACATGAAGTGCATGTATTTATTAACTTATCTAAATTATGTGCATTCATATTTTACATAGTATGTGTCTTACTTAATAGATTTTTAGTTATTTTTCAGTATGCGTCAAAAACTTACGCTTTTACGCTTTGATTCTACGCTTTACGATTTTACCTCTTTTCCGCTTCTAGGTAGAATCGCGCTTTTGACTGCATTGGTCATGAGGATTTAATGTACTTTAACCCTTTTCACTTCCGAAGAGCACGAACTGAACTGGACGTCCCTTTCGGCAACGAGGACTTATCCAAGGGAAAAAATTGCACTGCAATGAAAACTATGATCCGCGACCAGGTAGACGGTCGAGAAAACAGGGATAATATCTTTTTTTTTTTTTTTTTTTTTTGATAAAGGTGAAATCAATTACTTAAGGAGAGGAAATTAGTACAGACCAGCAGAAAAAAGAAAACGAAAGGAAAAAACAAGAGCGACCCGCGGCCGAAAGCGGCGAGCCACCGAACAGACCGGCCAGACAAAACCGGCGACACCGCCCAGCCAGAGCCAAGACAACAAGACAACCAGGCCCAAAGACTACAAAGAAAGATCGCAATCACGAAAGAGGCGGGTCTGGGAGCAACACCTCATCCCAAAACAGAGCGAAACAAAAGGAGAAACCTGCAGGGCAGCACGACTCAAACAACACCCAGGGCGCCTCCGAATCAGAAGGACCAGACAAAAAAGCTCCAAAATGAAATCTCCTTCCGGTGAGCACAACCTTACACCTGGAGATCGCCAGCTACTCTAGGCAAAACTCGGTTCTTCAAGCCTCTTAATCAATTTTCAGCAACCATCCTGTCGACCTTCCCGTGGGCGCAAAGCCAGTCCACCATGTTGCGGCCAATCTTTACGCAGACGACGTTGGCCATCTCTTCTTTATCTCTAAAGACTCTGCTGTTGCGCTCTAGCCAGATACGCCAGCACAAGGCATGAATGAAGATTCTCGTACACCAATCCCGGGGGCAGACCGGCTCCTTTCTGCACCAAACTCTTAAGACAGAAGCAACGCACGAGGGCAGACTCACAGGGAGCTTCACAAAACTTCTCATGACCTGCCACACCCTCTGCGAGTACCTGCAGAACAGGAACAAGTGGTCTGTAGTCTCCTCTTCTTCGCGGCACAAGGCACATCGATTAGGCAGCATCCACCCGTGCTTCTTCAGGTTATCTTGCGTCAGAATCTTGTTGTGGTAGACCAGCCAGATGAACACACAGACTTTGAAGGGGGCACACTGTAGCCAGACAGCATCCACGGGAAAATCGGAGTCCGGGTTAGCTTGTTCTTCAACAAGCTTCTCATACATGGACTTCACACGGAACCCGGTACTTGGAGCCGGCTCCAAAATTAGTCTCGAAGGTCCTGCAGAAAACAAACTCATCGGAACACTATGTAAGTAATTTAAAAGTTCAGTTCTCTCACCCTCAGCCCCACCCCGAAGACGGTGGCGAAGGGTTAGATCCCAAGAGAGCTGCCCATCCTCGCGACGCAGAACTTCAGCGATTGTACAGCGATGGGACTCGGCGGCAGCGGCCACTCTTGGAAAGCTCACGGCCAGCGGGGGTCTTCTACAAACCCAAACATCATACCAGAAGGAGGTCCACGCACCTCCCCTAGGCTCCACCCACGCAAGATTCCAGAACTCCTCCGAAGTCTTCAAAATTTGAGACAATGGGCTACAACCCATAGGACCCCTAAGTTCCCCCGAGATCCACTCCGAAGCAGAGTGAGGAAACTTAATATTGATCAACTCCTTCCACCACTCACCTCTCTCATGGGCAAACCTCCATAACCATTTAGCCAGCAAAGCAGTGTTACGACTCTTTAAATCCGGGATACCAAGACCCCCAAATTTCTTCGGCACCTTGCAAGAGTCCCAAGACATTAGGTTTCTATGCGTGTTGGGGTTTTTTTTTTATTATAATGGTGATACTCTTATTAATTAAATTAAAAGAACAAAAACCAAATCCTACCACTTATTTATGGAGGTTCTCCATCAGAACGTACTCCATCCAAAATTTCCAGCAATCTGAGTAATTTTAGGAGGGATATTTTTGTCACTTAAATTATTAAGAAAATTTGTCGAGCACATTATTATTAATTAACTAACTTTAATGAATTTTAATGAAACTAAAACACCCAAGTTCCCTATTTTTTCTATCCATTCCAATCTTCCGTAAGGTTCCTCATTCCTCAATTTTTTCCGTACATCACTTGGGATAATTAATAAAATCAAGGTTAATTAATCATTTGGGTTAACTTATAGTTATCTTATTATATCGTCAGATAAAATATTTCTATTAATATGTCACTAAAAAAGAGAATGGCAATTCAAAGTTAATGTTTATATGAATTAAGTCAGCCTTAGAACGAAAGTATCCTCCTCCAAACAATATAAAGATGTTCTCCTTAAGAACCCACTCAATTGATTTTTTCCTAACTTCTGCGCATAACAAGGAAGGATTATTTGGTCATGGCTTAAAACTCTCCACTTACTAATTAAAAAAATTGGGACTCCAACTAAAAAAAATCATCCCTTTTTAATTAAAAGTAATGTTTATGGTTTAGGTTGATGTGCACTGTACGCCTGTGTTCACACTTCACCACGTGAAAATTTACTATTTAGACCAGGAATTAATCATAGTTTGGGACATGATACTATACCCTAACCGCTAATGGGTGAGCCCATGTCTCTAATTCTTTAACTCGAACAATAAAATTCATTTAATCTAAAATATAATAACTGACGATTCTGATACATCAAAATATATCAAAGCACATATTGCAAGTGTGAACTCACGCCTACGCTATCCATTGATATATATGGGTGATTCTACGGTACCCCGGGTGAAATCCGGGGTACCGCATACTTTGAGTATGAAAACGCTATCTAAACCTCGAATTAGCAGGATTTTTGGGCATGATATTATACCCTAACTCTTAATGAATGAACCCTAGGTCCTAATTATCTAAATCATAAACTATAAACTCTAAGATGGTGCATTGATTTTTTTTGCCTATATTAGGACGAATCATAACCGTCGATTATTGTTTCTAATTAAATTGATCTTGAAGTATAAGATTTAGAGAACTAAGACCTAGGTTTTGATCTTTAAGGGTTAGAGTATAGTATCATGTCCGAAAGATCAGTTAATTCAAGTTCTGGATAGCGTTTTCTTACTCAAGGTATGCAGTACCCCGGATTTCACCCTAGGTATCGTAGAACTCCCCATATATATATATGAGCTCATCTACTATGCTTCAAAGTATTGATTTTTGCATATACAACTTGAATTTGTACCATAACGTTAAAGGTTCAGTTTGTACTGCAAAGTAATTTGTACAAAAAAATATCGGTACAAACTGTACCATAAAGTTAAAGGTACACGTTCAGTTTGTACCATAACATTAAATGTACAAGTTCAGTTTGTACTATAAAATAAATTATACAAAAATGAGTAGAAATAAACTAAATTTTACTATAACGTTAAAGTACACGTTCAATTGGGATCAGAAATAAATATGGTTTCGTAAATAAAATCACTGATAATATGAAGCATTGTAAAATTCTTCTATATTATTAAAATTATTATTAACATCTGTATTTTATTGTATTTGATTTAGATTATTGTTAGTTTATTAATAGATTAGGTATATAATTAAAGGTGCATAACTAATCCTTTATTATTTTTATATTAATCATATCTCAGTTTTATCATTTAAATTAAATTAATTAATTACAAATTAATTAATTATATTTTATAAAATGATATTCTTTTTGACATATTTGAGAGTAAAAAACCTGTTAGTCTAACATTCTATAACATCATATATAATAGTATTCAGGAACTATCAATTCTTCTATAATAATACCCGATCTCTACAACAATTCTTAATTGTATACTCACCATCAAATTTTCATTAGACTATTATGAGATGGAATGTTTTAATGTGTGTCCAGTGTTTCTAAACATGTTACCATTAGAGATTGGCTTCCAATGAAAAAAAAAAGTAGGAATAGTCTACCATGAAGAAAAATATTACTTTAAAAGGCATTGATAATTGTTGGAGATGATGGTGCTTTAGAAGGCGGAGGTAGACTGATCACAAAAAATTCAAAATGAAATTTATAATAATTATTGACATCGAGTAGCAAATATTTTTGTCATTTTATTATAATTTCCGGGGGGTCAATTTCCTCGCATGAATTTGTTTTTTACTTTGAGTAAGTACTTTAGTAAATAAATCGGGTCAGCATTGTTAAAAATTATATGAGTATCATAGTAACTAAATTATTTGAAATTTAGGATATGAAATAAAATATGTATTGCTTCGGAACAATTACTAAAATTATTTATATTATTAACGAAATTCATCCGGCCAACGGGCGGGCCCTAATCTAGTTACAAAGACACGACAATCCCAGCGCAAATGAAGCAAATCAACGAACAATTCATGTGTTTTTGACGATATGACAGATGCTTTGCTTCCACGAATGTTTTTGTTGTCAAGGAGTACATTCTATGTAATAGGTCCTCGACGAAGCTCTTTCTCGACATGATAACAAACTACTGAGGGGGTCGTTTAATTTGGAGAATATGAGTTTAAATCTATTGATTGTTAACAATCTAAAAATTCTAACTCTTCAGATTGTTGAAAATAGATTTTAAAATTTTTACTGTTTGATAACTATGATTGTTAACATTCAATAAAAATAAAAATAAATTTTTTATATTAAATAACATATTTATTCTTAATAAAAAAAATTAGAGTGATTCGAGAAATATTAAAAAATTTGTTGATAAATATATTTAATATGATAAATAAATAAAATAAAGGAAGAAAGAGAAAAGTAGGAGAAAAATCTCACGAATCAAAATATAAAATCTCTTTGATTATGAGAGATTTAATATCCGTAGATTTTAGAGATTTGAAATCTCTAAAACTAAAATTCACAATACAAAAAGCAACAAAAAAAAAACACAATTTTCTACAAAATCTAATGATTTAATGAATTCACGCCATAACTCTCGTTCTCCACACGACCCCTGAAATTAACTTGGAACTATGTTTTTATACCGCTTTATTGGGTCAAGCTGTGTGAGTTTAATATGATAGGAGAAGTAGGTAGAAAGCGACACATCTCTCTTTATACCTGACAAATTACAACCCGACCCATTAACCTTATCGGACCCTGCTCTAAAAATAGAAGTTTTTATAACCCAAAACTCAAATGACTCGAATCCAATTAACCCATGATTTTTGGGTTGGGTGAGTTAGTGGGCCAACCCGTTAAACCCGTTCCATTTCATAGTCACTACCAAAATGATAAAATGACTTATAAATTGGTGAGATGTTTAAAAAAATTCACAAGGATTTGAAAGACATGTTTGGTAGTTTAAGGGTAATCAAATATCATGTGTTTCTTGTATTACTATTACTCTTGAGATTGTATTTTGACTATTTGTGCAATTTGAATTTCATTTGATTAGCATGGGAGGATTTGAGAATATGTTAATTAACATGTGTTAGGTAAATTATTGTCATGCATATGTGAATTTTGATGATCTTTAAAAAAATATGAGACATGTTTGATATTGTTTTTGAGAGCACTCATAACTCGAAACGACGCGTAACCTGACCCGAAACCCGATGGGTTCAGTCATTATTTGACACAAAATCAGGCAACCCAACATGACCCAACCCATAACCCAAGGAAACAACCCGAAATTACCCAACCCGACTCGATTGCCAGGTCTACTTGTGTTTCATAAAATTGATCATTTGACATGATTATACATATTCATTCGTCTAATATATTAAGACAAAATTGCAATAAAATTTTCTCACAACATTGCACAAATTCAAAACATACATATCTCTATGCATCTAAATTAACAATCAGGAGTTTCAATGTTATCAAAGCATAGGACTTACACAAATTCTTTAAGTATGAAATTCAATATATAGCGATCTGGTGCCACAATCTAGAATGAGGAGGGCTAAACATAAACAATAACGATAACCTCGTGAAATTAACTCAAATATTGAATGGAGCTGATGATAACCCAAATAAAATTATCGTATGATCCACATTTTACATGTTAAAATCAATTACTTAGTGAGCTACACAGCCCACCCTATCGAGTTGCAGTTATCTCCTCCACTACACTACTGAAGATCATCAAAATTCAACTTACTACAGATATGTAGATGATGAAGTTATTGGAGGGGTCTTGTCTTGTCCTACTCCTCCAGCAGCAACAAAAACTAAGGGCCCTCTGAAAACTATTGATAAGTCCCCTTTTCTTCCTTGTCAGAAAAACAATCACGCACTACAACTGAACCGTATTGAAAGACAGCAAATGAAGGAAACAAGAACGGATCGAGATCATGATCGACAATGCAAGAAAGTAAAGAACACATAGATTTATATATGTTTCACTAACACAATACTTGTTAGCTAGTCAATGAGAGAGAAAATCAATTTCATTATACTTGAAGAGATACCTATTACAAAAAAAACTGAGAAGTCTATATAGTACTTCTCTCGTTTAATAACTACAGGTGATCTGATTGAATTCATAACAACAACAAGCAAACCACTAGCTCTCTCTTCTCTTCTCATCAACCATTGCTGAAAAAGGCAAAACTGCATGGGGGAATACAAATTCTACACCTGTGGTGAAAACTTCCATTTTTCAGTTAGGTTCGTGTCTGCTGGGAATATGTCTCTCGATCGACCTGTTTTAGTTCTGATTGGAACCAAAATGTCACCTATCTACTTGCTGGAAACCACTTGTCCCACGTACCAACCACTCTTGATTTGAGGTTTTTGGACTTGTATCGTCGATATGATCTTCTTTTGCGGCCGATTGTATGTGATTTTGCTTACACACCCCGCATCATAAGTGTACTGGAAAGGGCTTTCCTACAGTGATATCAGTTTTACTTATTTATTATGGTGGGAGCACAATCCTGAAGTTATTGGTTTACACGGTTTGAAATGGCTTATGAATTATGATCAGTTTCATGTAAAAGGATTTTAGATGCTATATACATCGTTAATTTTCTTTTTAGTAAATAAATTCCAGAATATTGTATGTTATAGACGAAGCTGAATTGCAGAACCAGTACTGTTAGCGACGATTTGGCACAAAGGGTCAGAGTTGATCAGTTTTTGTTAAGTTAAAGCCGTTGTACTTTGCATATACAACTTTTGTGACTGTAAACGTGGTTGCTAAAAACCAACACGACGATCGCGCCAGAGCCTTTGGGAACCATTGTTTTCGGATTGCTAAACGTTACCTAAATTTATTTAAATCGCCCAAACATAATATATAAGATTACCTCTGTTTCCTATGCATTTTTCGTTCTTAGAAAAATACAAATACAAAAAATAACACAAAAAGGAGCCCAATGGCGGACAAAATCGATAAGGTATTCCCCACCTACTATTGGGAGGACGTCCTTTCAGCGGATAATATGATATTTGTGTAATGATTCTTAGTATGAAATTAAGCTTTCAAAAATATGGTATTTATGTTATGAGAATATGATATTCTTGAAGGTTTGATGATATTTATGTTATGAGAATATGATATTCTTGAAGGCTTGATTTCATACTACTATTTAATATTTATTACAAGAATACATTTTTCTTGTTGGACGAATATGTATTCCTGTAAATCGTATACTATATTATCATTACATAAATATCATATTCTCCGCTAGGGGGACATCCTCCCAACAGTAGGTGGGAGGACCATATCCGATTCGAGTGGCAGAGGCATAATTTCAAACCACTCTTGTCCTCTTTTTATAATATAAACTAGTAAGGAAACCCGCGCTCCGCGGCGGGGAGTTCGTATTGGAAAAATGTGGAGTTTGTTATGGGAATTGACATATTTGTGTGCGCATGAGTAGATTGAGTAGAGAACATCCGATTTAATAAAAAAAACATATGATTTGTATATGTAGAAACTTTGCACTGGAATTAAACATTAGGTACATAATATTATTTTGTATTGCAAAGCGGGTGTTGCCATACTAAATTAGCAGTACATATTGGTTCCTGTCAAATTGATTAATTACTGTTTTGCATTGAATGTGATGTAAAAGAGTGCCATTTGGTGATGGTGGGGCAACTGAAAGTTATGTAAATGCTTGTTGGAAGTGGTGGAGATGTTGACATTGTCCCCTTAAAAATGCAGTATAAAAGTAGTGCTAATTAAGGAGCCAGAAGAGTTGGAAAGTAGGATCACATGTTATGCAAGTATTCACAAGAGTAGAGGCAATATGGTAGATAGGTGATAGTAAAAGACTTGCATGTCAACATTTGTTCCCAGACTAATGAAGTAGAAGTTTTTTGTTCGGTAACATCTTAGGACACCTTTTATTTCACAGGTAGGGTATTTTTTCATGGACACCGTTAATCTATGCTTGTGAGAATCCACTGGCGTGGATGATGATGCTGCTGGGTAGGTGATCCGTGTTTGCGTTGCAGTTTGCTTGGGCTATTGTTGAAGCTGGTTGTGGCCGACTACACAAAGGATAGTAAACTCCAGGGGAGTCTGAGGCAAATATCCAGGCTTAGGGAGTTGAACGTCAAATGAAAACCAACGTCCATTCATGGCAACAATGTCTGGAGGGAAATGTCTATGCTTTTGAGGGCAACGTGCTGATAGTTCGTCAGCAGCAACTCCAAGCAAATATTCAGCGGTTTTCCCAAGCATAATGAAGCATGCGGAACCAGTAGTGTCTCCCACCGCTAAATGGATTTTGTAGCTGGAAAAATGTGTCGGAAATTAAGGGTTTAACTGATTTTGGAGCTCGTAATGGGAAAAAACTGTTTGATGCTAAACTAACCAATTTTGGGTTTCTTGAGGTATCAATTGGCCATGCTCTTCACACCAAAAATCAGCACTACCTGGAAACTCCCTAGCTGTATTAGAACAAAATGCACATCCTAAGTAAAATCATGGTCGTGAAGACTCTGCGGAGAAAATGTGGCGGAAATGGTTAGTCTTTGCTTGCTGTACTTTTCTCTCATGCCATAGTTTAGTACAAATTCCTATGCATAAAAAAACTTTCCTTTCTCAATTATAGTTCTTGTGCTTGCTTTGTCTGTTTCAGAGTTTTGTTCTCTTTTGCCTAAGTTTATAGCATGAGTAGGCTTCTGAATCATTTGCCCCTTTCAGAAGTTTAATTATTTGTGTCTTTGAGGATTGTTGGACGGGCTTAATACTAAATTCGAAACGATTGCAAAACTGAGGATTGAAGAGTCCGCGACTTTTAAACTTCTAATTCAATAATCAGTGTCGAAGAGTTTGTGTGCCCAAGAGTAGATTGAGTAGAGAACATGTGGTTTAAGAAAAAACAGGATGATTTGTACATCTATAAACTTTGCACTGGAAATAAACATTAGGCACAGAATTAATATTATTATGTATTGCAAAGCGGGTGTTGGCATACTAAAGCAGCAGTACATATTGATCGTTGTCAAATTGATTAATTGCTGTTATGCATTGAATGTGATGTAAAAGAGTGGCAGTTGGTGATGGTGGGGCAACTGAAAGTTATGTAAATGCTTGTTGAAAATGGTGGAGATGTTGACATTTTCCCCTTGAAATTGCAGTATAAAAGGAGTGCTTATTAAGGAGCCAGAAGGGTTAAAAAGCAGGATCACATGTTATGCAAGTACCCACAAGAGTAGAGGCAATATGGTAGATAGGTGGCGGCAACAGTCTTGCCTGTTAACATTTGTTCCCGGACTAATGCAGTAGAAGTTTTTTGTTCGGCAACATCTTAGGACACTTTTTTTTTTTTGCACAGGTAGGGTATTTTCTGCTGGACACCGTTAATCTACGCTGGCAAGAATCCACTGGCGTGGATGATGATGATGCTGTAGAAGTTTTTTGTTCGGCAACATCTTATGACACTTTTTTTTTCCACAGGTAGGGTATTTCTGCTGGACACCGTTAATCTATACTGGTAAGAATCCACTGGCGTGGATGATTATGCTGCTGGGTGGGTGATCCGTGTTTGCGTTGCAATTTGCTTGGGCTATTGTTGAGGCTGGTTGTGGTCGACTACAAAAAGGATAGTAAACTCCAGGGGGGGTCTGAGGCGAATATCCAGGTTTAGGTAGCTGAACGTCAAATGAAAACCAACGTCCATCCATTGCGACAATTTTTGGAGGGAAATGTCCATGTTGTTGAGGGTAACACGCTGATAGTTCGTCAGCAGCAACTCCAAGCAAATATTCAACAGTTTTCCCAAGCATAATAAAGCATGCGGAACCAGTAGTGTCTCCCACAGCCAAATGGATTTCGTAGCGGGAAAAATGTGTAAGAAATTTAGGGTTCAACTGATTTTGGAATTCGTAATGGAAAAAAACTGTTTGATGATAAACTGACCATTTTTGGGTTTCCTGAGGTATCAATTGGCCATGCTCATCACACCAAAAATCAGCAGTACCAGGAAACTCCCTAGTAAAGTGACAGTGCATGAAACGTTATAAGTACGATGTAACTTTTATGCCCAATTTAATCTAGCTGGTTTGTGGCAATGAATTCCATCCAATCAATAACCAAGAATCCCAAAACAAAGTAGTTTGGAAATTTGCAAGGATAAGAATTCAATTGGTTCAATATAAAATTCCCAAGTACGTAACAACCACTGGAGTAAAAACAGCTTCCTTTGGTGGAAGCAAATCAATTTCATTAAAACTAATAATAGTGTGCTGCAGGCTGTAGGAAATCACTTATTCTTGTTTTCTTTTGCTCTCTCAAAGCCAGACCTTTGAGCTTATGGAGCTGAAGGTCCTACTGCCTATTTTCAATCCCTTATCCAAGTTCAAGAACACGCTGTGAATGAATTACAGGGAAAAAATATATATTTCTTATGGCGTGATGATCTGAATAAAGAATTATTAAATAGAGGGCATGAAACTATAGCTTATGGTTCTTATTCATCATCATCTGACCATCAATCCCGGAATAATGCCTCAATATTTCTTGTTGTGTCTGCCTGTCTTGTATGCCTGCAAAGGACACAAGGAAACATGAGGCTGCCGCAACGAACACAAACTCTTCGACACTGATTATTGAATTAGAAGTTTAAAAGTCGCGGACTCTTCAATCCTCAGTTTTGCAATCGTTTCGAATTTAGTATTAAGCCCGTCCAACAATCCTCAAAGACACAAATAATTAAACTTCTGAAAGGGGCAAATGATTCAGAAGCCTACTCATGCTATAAACTTAGGCAAAAGAGAACAAAACTCTGAAACAGACAAAGCAAGCACAAGAACTATAATTGAGAAAGGAAAGTTTTTTTATGCATAGGAATTTGTACTAAACTATGGCATGAGAGAAAAGTACAGCAAGCAAAGAACAAAACTAAACAAAGGGAGAAGAATGGAGACTACCTAATAAAAAAAATCGTATAGGATTATCTACAGATCTAAACCATGCAATCCCAAAAGAGGCAGCGAAACTTATAAAAAGTACCTATTTTGCTGTTGCAGAACAGTTGGAAACAGAGATGATGTGCAGAGGTGAGATCTAAATCCAGGTTGCTTCTGCGACGGTGACGCTACAAAATTATGAGCAAGATGGTTGAGGGCATTCATAGCAAAGAGAGAAACATATTGGGTACTTGGCATACCTCGCATGATAGCACAACAATTAACATACATGCTTTAAATAAGAACAAATTCATGGATAGCAAACCGAGTAAGATTTAATATAAAGAACTAATCAGCAAAACCATATAATAATTTGAGCGTTGCATCCTTAGGAAGTAAATTTAAGGAGAAACACATATTGTACTTAGAAGGTACACAAATATAGTCTCACAAGGGCCATATACCGGCCGAAACAGATGTTTTCCCTCACTGGACGGTTTAACTTTGCTGCAAATTGCAAGTTTAAGAGCACATCTCCAAGACGGTCTCACTTTGCAGTTTCAGCAGCCTGACTTGTTACATGGTTTTTCTGGCACAGAATTCTGCATTATGCTATAAAAACAAAGATAGGAACTCTGTTAGATTCTGCTATTCTGCAGGAAAAAAGTGAGAATGGAAAAAGTGTAGACTTTGCAATCAAAGCTTTGGTTTCAAACCTTGTGAAAAAAATCCTCTGAATCAAGTGTGCTGCTTGAATCCCCCGGAATGATCATTTTCCTCGGTAGAGCATCGTGCAACTCCATGACCAAATGCAACTCCTAAACTAATCGGATATAATCAAAGAGAATAAGGTTTGAGAAATCACATAAAACAACATATTGATAGGCATGCTATATATGTTCCTCTTAATTGGGTGAGTATCGTACAATTCAAAAAGGAATAGATGACATTGTGGTGCATGAGAATAGTGTGTCAATTGACTACAAAGGCCCAGTCTTATATGAAATGGCAAAACATGGCCGATTACCAGCATTTATGTGTATATTTACATGCCTTCGGGCAATTCCAGCACCGTCGGGAGCAAATGGAACATAACTTGTTTGGCCACTAATGACATCGAACAAAGATCTAGTTTGCGGAGGAAATGACTGGATCCAAAGTAAAAGAATACACATTACCAAAAACTGGTTCAATTATCATGCAGACCATAAAACATAAACTGAGTAGAACAACGAACCTACGCCAAAATCAGGTCCTAGAGTGTCCGATAGATGCCCATGGTAATGTCGCAGTTGTCTACATCGCCCAGTTGAATGACCAGCACTGATATTGAGGTTTGCAGTGCGTTTCAGCATCACAAAACTAAGCAAATCCATCATTTTAAGATTATCATTTCAGGAGAAGGCATAGACTTACCCGATCAAACACTGACATGGATCGGAAGTTTTGGCCAAAAGAGATCCTGTTGGAGAAGGGAGATCTTCTCACAAATGGAAAGCTGCAAGAGGCACAAGAGAGTTAGAATCCTTGAAAATCAAAACCAAATTTAAAATATGCAAACAACCTTAGAAAATAAAATAAAAACCTTACCAAAACAAAACTTTCACTCATGTCAGTGGTGCCGGAATCTGGGATTGCTGTGGCAGATCCTTTCTTCCACCAAAATCAATAAACATATAAGAACCCTTAAACTCCCCAAACATAGAGTCAAATAAACAAAAACAAAAAAACACTTACCAGACTTTCAGATTTACTGTGTACCTTCTTTTACCCACATCCTTCCTCATTCTCGGGTGGATTCTTCTTCCTGCCAAGATTGCCAACGGGGACCCTTCTCCCTTTATTCCACCAAAAGCAATAAACATATCAGAATTCTTAAAATCCCTCAAACATAAAATAAAATAATAACAACGCTTGTCACACTTTCATATTCGCCCCAGTAAGTTCTTCTCCCTACCTCCTTCCTCCTTCTCGGATGGATTCTTCTTCCTTCCAGCCAACCATCGCCATTGAATTGGTCGTGAGCATCCCTCCTCGTTGGCAGTCTGAATTCCAACAGTGACTTCGTTCCTTGCACCGACCTCATCAGCGAGAAATTTTTTGGTGTAGTAAGTCTCAAATTCAGGATCTTCCGTTGCATGTATTTCCTGAGAAACTCTAGCATGGTTCGCCTATGTACAAATGATACAATTAGAGTATGAAATTAAATGAAAAGCAAAGGAAATTATTTCTTTAACAATCGAAGCTAACTAAAAGGAAGCACTCACAACGTCAATGTTCAAAATTACAGGCTAAACAATGGCTATAATGGCGCTGAAACTACCGAAGGAAACAATTTGTAAAATTAAATAATACATATACTGAAACTACTTTCTAACCTGAAATATGACATGAGCAGTTCATATGTCTACTCTCAGTATGAACTGGTTGCGGCTCGTCCTTATCACTGCCTCCCGAGCTAAATTTAAAAAGAACTAAGATTGTAATGTAAGATAACAACATGCTTACTGATCAAAATTCCTTTCTACACTCCATATTAGTCGCAGCAAAGGGTTATCTCCATATCCTGCATTTCCCTTTCCCCCTCTCTTTTCCCTCTTCTTCACAAACCCACACACAAACTGATCCCTGAACCAGCAATAACAACCAAAAAAGAGCATTCACCTACGACATCTCCATCTACTGAATGCATTGGTGGCAAGCCAGGACTGCATAAGTAAACTTTACCGAAATCAACTAAAAAATTGGAAGGAGGTTCACCCATGAAAAAAGAGTAAAGCAACCAGGCTAAGGACATTCTAAACAAATCAAATAAGGCGAACTGAAATCGAAAAGAGGATTTAAGAAACAAAAGGAAAGAGAGGGAGGCACATTGTTTCATACCCCTATTCTTCTTATTATAGTGAGAGAGGGAGAATAGATTCAATGCAAGCTATATGGTAAAAGTAGCATGGGTAACCATGGTAAAAGGAAGACAAAAAGCTAACCTTCCCAACTAAATCAACACCCATGATCGTTCAATGCAGATTTAAATACTGCAGAAACCAACGAATTGAACATAACAACAACACGAGATGGCCGATGTGACTGAAGTCTTAGACAGAGAACCACATACATACATGTCAATTTTAGCTGGAACAATAGGCTTGAGAAATAAGAAAGCAGGACCAAAGAAAAGGAACAGTGCAGTACCACCAGGGTTCATGTTCGTTCGCTGTTGATGGGCATCCCTGCTCTGCAAATTCGTTCTCTTCCCTCACTTATTCTCTCTACTTCCTTCGTTGCTCCAAACCCGGCAAGCCTGAACAAATATCAGTGAGACATCAATTAAAAAAAGGGCAATAATGAAGTGATTCAGGAGATAAAGGAAAACGACACTTTGTTTGGCTATGATCTAGCGACTTCAATAGTGCTTTATTATGGCCTGTTTGCACTTTGCAGTGCATTTTCAAAAGTGAAGAACTCATTCGTGTTCTACTTCCCAAACACCTATGGATAACCAATCACCTACTTAAGATATAAGAAACTCAAGAGGCAGTTTCATTGGGGCAGAACCCAAAACAGTAAAAACTGCACTTATACAGGAGAGGAAGTGCTAAGTTAATGTGCAATTTGTTATTATTGTTAGCAGGAATTGGTGAAACACTTTAAATTCATATCAAAAGTGGAAGTTGATGAAGCTAGCAAAACATAAATCTAGCCATGTTGTGTGTCGTTTGTATAGATCCTAAATACTGCAATTTCGTGTTTTTTGTTTTACAGGTGACTCATCTATGAAGAGAATAGTGATCCAACTCAAAGAAACGAATGCATAAGCAGCAAGACAATTCAATCCAATCTTTCGAACCGTGAGCATAACAAATAAATACTCCTTGTGTACATGAAAGATAGAGACACAACACTGAGTAGTAACAAAGCAAGAGTATGAATGAGTACAGAAAGGGCTATACTTATTAGAACTTATAGAACCTGCATCAAGCTCCTACCTATAAGTTAAAAGTAACACAAAGAGATTCTTTAGGCGGAGGAACTTGCACAACAGAAATTGCAGCAACCATAATTCTTCTTAGCCCTCAAACCGACCCAAACTACATATGTAACTAAAAGCATGAAGGATCTATTTAAAAATGTATAAACTAATAACACAAACTTATCAACAGAACCAACGTCTCAGAAGAACGGATCATAATTCATTCATCAATGAAATGAGGGCGATAAAGATTATATAACAACAGAATGCTGCAGACTTATGTTCAAAGCAAGTTGATGGAGAAGCCACCTTCTAACTTAGGAACCGGCATTAAGCATACTCTTTTTATACAGGAATCAGTTCTACTAATAAACATAATTCATTAAATCTAACTGTTAAATTTAGGAGTACACAAATATTTTGAAGCTAATAAATCTAATCATTACATTCAGAAAGACGACTTTCTATGTGTAGAGTCATCAATGCTCACATTAGATTCAGCTAAATTGGTTTCACTCTATTTTGTAGAAGAAGGTCTCTGTTAATTACTATCATTGCAAGTTGTGTATTCAAATCTATTGCTTGTCACTGGGACCTAAACACAGATATACCAAATTTGTTGTGACTCACAAGGAAGAAAGCATTTGAATAGGTTCCTCGTGTAAAATAACTGTGAATAGAAATAAACATGAAGGAGAATAATACAAAATACTAATGGCAAACCTATATGGTGACCAGAGCAATGAACATGAGTTTTTACCAGTTTCAAATAAAACTGACCAATAGAGTAAAAACCATGCAATTGAATAATGTAAAAGTTCTTTGCATGTCGGCGGCAGAGACTATTTATGTGGTCCTACGTACAGTGATTCATGGGCTAATATGCAGGTGCAAGTAAATGAAAATGACAGGTACTTTTATGTTTGCTGCGTTGAAATGGAACCACACATAAGAGAACTTAATCGGTACAACTTATAAAACGAATATAGGCAAAGTTTTTGGGGCAATTAAAAAGTTCATTAGAAAGGAAGGCATTGACGCAGTGCACAAAAAATGTGCAGATGGTTTAGTTTTCTAACTTTAAAAATGTTTTGAAAGTGCCATTCTTACCCTGAACAATTTTCCGCAAATCGTAAGGATACTTTGACACATTTTGGACTGCATCAAGGTGCTGAACTACCATTTCTCATCGACTTTTTTGTATGGTTCCAAGTCAGTCCTAGCACAATCATCCCCCCTCCAAAAGATCATTTTTCCCGTCTCTCCATATGCTGCTACCAAGAACAATGACCATGTCAAAAAGGTAGTTAGACCATGAAAATACAATCAACAAACATGTAAAACAGACAAATGTACCACAAATTTATACACGATTCCAACATCCATACCTCTCTATCTAAAGCAAGAAGCTGGAGTTAGACTAAGTGAGCCACCAATTAGAAGCAAAACTCTCCTATGATACAATCATACAATGATATTAAAGTGTTAGTATGGTTGACAGAGGCAATAAAGCAAATTTTTACTGAAAAACAGAACTGAACTAATTGCACATCATGAAAGACGATGAACAGAACCTGCTTATATTGGCCACTAATGCCACTGCACATGGAGTTAGCTTGCTGAATACATGACCTGATCCAAAGTAAGAGAATTCATATTAGCAAAAACCAGTTCAATCATCTTGCAGAACAAAAAATGAACTATGTAGAACAGCGAACCTGCGTCAAAAGCAAGTATACAATGGGTAATAAATGCCCCAGTCCATGCCGTAGTTGTCTCCACCAGCTAGTTTAATAACCGATGCTGAAAGCAAGCTCTGCAGCGCGTTTCAGCAGAGCACAAAGCTGAGCAAATCCATTGACATGAGATTACTAATTCCAGGAGAAGGCGGAGGACTAACCTGGTCAAATACTGTAAGAGCTGGAGATGGTTTGGGCAAAAGATATTTTGTTGGAGAAGGGAAACCTCAATGGAAATCTGCAAAAATAGAAAAGAGTTCTGGATGAGAGAGAGGAATTCAAATTCAGTTCTCTAGCAAACTGATAATAAGCTTCTAATGATCAAGGAAAGTATATTACTGGAAGTTGTCATCTGTAGCATCTTTGCAACGCGCATAAACATTTTGACAATTACTATCCTTCTTTGTTTTGTACCCTGTAACAATCACAATCCAATAAATAATGATTCAAACAAAGACTGGTCATGTTGATCAGAAGACAAAATGGAATCTCACCCTATAATTACAGAATGCTAGTTAAAGGTAAAACCTAAATCAGAGCAAACCAAAATTTGTAACCATCTCTTCCGACTCCATTCTGTAATGGTTCCCTTTCAAATCCCAGTCCGCCATCATTTCCAACTACTTCTCATGATGAATCTTCTTCATCTGCCAAAATGTAAACGAAAAGAGAGAATATGGGATTCATGATCCAAACAGGTTAGGTCCTTGAGCATCCTGTGGAAGCGAAGATAGTTGTGTTTGCTTACATGTATGTAGTGGAGACTCCTGAGATGTCTTAAAGAAGAAGGGACACTCCAAGTGCAGAAATTGTTAGAAAGATCAAGTTTGAAGTTTCTCGAGTTTCACCATCTTTGATGGAATGAGAACTATGATACTCTTTGTTCTGCAATAACCTGCAACAAAATGCAATTTGAGTTAGCCTCTTTCACATACTTGAAACCAAAGAAGTAGGAATCACAAATGCCTACACCCATTTGTGGAAAAGATGAAATGTACATCAAGCGAAGTTAAAATGTAAAAATGCAGAAATTAGGTAGCAGGTAAATCCAAACAACCAAGCACGCTGAATCAAACAACTTTTGGGGTGCTCCCACCCGGTTCTTACCAACAATTCAACGCCGATTTTTTGGATCTTCTGACACTTTCCATGGATCGATTCCTAGGCGGCAGGGAGCAACCAAATGGAATTGGAGCTCTGTGTTTTGAGCGATGAGGCCGTAGAAAGGGGGAGTGAGATGGATGGGTTAGACAAACTAATATGAGCATACATTTCCAGCCTGAGAGGAAAATGACTGTCGGGATATTAGGGGTATTTCATATCTACATTCAGCCAACAAAGAGCTGAACGTGGAAAAGATTATCCCCACCTCCTTATCTATCCAATTTCCAACTTATTATGCCAGACACAATCCCACTTCCACCATAGAGCAAACCAACTCACCTTTTTCTTGATAGTTCCCTCTTCTCCTGCAGTCAGCAACAACTGAAAAAAGCAAAACAATAACACAGCAAAGCTTGATCAGGCTAAAGGAACATAAATGAAAGTACAACAATGAAATACGTAGAGAACAACAACGCGCTAACCTAAAAGTGTAGCGACAAAAGGGCCGATCTTCAGCTGGTCTAAAAAACTTCTGCAGATATGAGTCTCCCCATCACCTCCAATTCATACTCATCTTCAACAGTAATAGCTCTTTCATTGAAAGTGGACGAAGAAACCCTCGTGAAAAAGAAAGGATGAGAACTAAAACATGAAAGAAATAGAGAGTAAACAAACTGATCACAGAGAGAGAACCCGACGCCGTCACTGAACCTCTCAAATCCAGCGATTGTAATTTTAAAACTCACCCATCTGAAGGAGCTTTGCCTGCAGTCTTGCGTCACCGTCGACAAACCCCAATCGCTGCCTTCAATCTTGTCGTCGGACCGTGGGTACCGCAACACGACCAGAACACCGTCTTAAATCCTCCCATCGATGCTGGCAGACCATCGCTCAGGCACCGACACAGCCCAACCATCATCGCGCAGCTTAGTCGCCGCCACCCATCGCCGTGACGAACCCCCGCTCAGGCACCACCACCGCTGAATCTATGCGTCACATCCCCATCGCCGACACGCCAACATCGACCCCTGATATCCTTCTTCCTTCTCATCTTTTTCTCTGGTTTCTTTGTACCTCTTTCATTCTTGTCCAGGAGAGAAAGGAAAGGAGGGTGGGTGTGTGGAATGAGAGAGAGGATTTTGTGTGGCTACGAAAAGAGTACCTAGTGTGATATGACTCTCACCAGCAACAACCCTCCATCCGCACTAGCCAGCATCGTCGATCCTGTCGACGCCAGGCAGCTCCAAGCCATCGCAGCGCCCCACTACCATATCCATCGCCGCCATCGTCGTTTCGCCATCGTCGCTGTACTCACACCGCCCGCTTATGCTAGATGCCGTCGACGCTGAACCCGTAAATCAGCTCTGTCACCTACGATCGCGATCATCAATTCCGGGATGCCCCTACAAGGTCGTTGTTCAACTGCATCCTCACTTCTTCTTCAAGAGAGAGGTGAGATGCTGATTCCTTTTTTCCTTTCTTCTTCATGTTGCAGGTAGGATTGAGTGGGTGAAAAGAGATAAGAGAGAGGTGAAAGAGAAGGAGAGAGAGAATGGTTCATGTGGCTGGAAATGGGAAGAAAGAAAAGCAACCCAAAAAATATCAAAATGATAAAGAGAGAAAGTAAGAGAAAGTTGCTGTTTATTTTTTCTTCCTCTGCTTGAGAGATAAGAGAGAAAGTGTTGAAAGTGACAGGACCAACTACAAAACGTAAAGCCAATTGAGAAATGATGAGAACAAGGAAAAAGCAAAAAAGTAACAGTGGCGGGATGTGACTCTACCAAACAGTAAAGTTGTAACTTGTTCTTTTAAAGAGATAATATTGAAGTATTTAATTAAGAATTATTTAATAAAAGTATTTATATTTAAATAATTCAGTCATAGATTAAAAATAACCGATTATACAATTATTGTTGTCTTAAATAACCACGAAAGGGTTTCATATTGTGAAAGAAACGCAAAAACATTCGTTGTCTACACTATGAAATAAGTATCTTTCAATGTATCTCAGTAAACAAGCATTAGCAAACTAGTCGCCAAATCGACTTGGAAACTTGTTATTAATATAACTCAAAGCCGAAAATGCTCTTTTTACGCTTGCAGTTGTAATTGGTAGAATCAAAACTAGTGACATTGTCGTTGTAGCTAGACAATTTCAGGGTTGTTTGGGAAAAAGATTGAATAGGCACAAGGAGAAAAGAGATCTAATTAAGTCTTTATTGCCATTGAAATTTCGTTTATAGTATAACAAATTAAATTATGTCAATTTTTGAACAAGTAATGAGTTGTGTTGTAGTGACAAAATACAATAATACTACTTATAGGTGTTGTTTTATTCCATCACCAATATAATTATATATGACGTATTTTTGTTTCTCTGAAATTTACCTCTATCCCGAAACAAGGCCAAAAAGTCTGCCTCTACCTATGAACTACCTATGAAGGAGCCCTGTCATTGCTGCACCGTCGGCCACCAACCGCCCCCAATAAGAACGACAGCGGAGAGAAAGGGGAAAGAGGAGTGACGACAGAGGAGAAAAAAGAGGAAGAGGAAGAGGATTTGAAAGAGGAGGGAAGTTTGTTAGGATGTGGTTTTTTGTTTGACGAAGGACAGTCTATTAATTTGCACTTTTAACTTATGCCATAATAGTAAAACTAGTACAACATTTTTTTTTTTTTTTGGCAATAGATAATCAATATATTGATCAAGGCAAAAGCAGTTACATCCTGGAATACAGCCAGGCCTGAAAATCAAAGGACCGATTCATTGTCGGATACAAAGACAGGGCCTTTCGAGCCACCAGATGGGCTACCCTATTGTACTCACGACCTACAAATCTAACAGTAAAACCAGGATGGGAACCAACACAATGAATAACTTCCTGAAGCACTGCTCCCATCCGACTGTCTCTGCCGTCAGCGCGATTAACTTTATCGATAATGACCTTAGCATCGCCTTCAAAGGTGATCTCCGTAAAGCCTAGATTAAGACACCAAAGAATCGCCTCACGGAGAGCCAACAACTCCACTACCATAGGATCATCCATTCCCTGAAAGTGAACCCCCTTCGCCAAGAGGATCTCCTTGTCGGGGGTGAGAATAACCAGACCACCTGCCGAATGAGACCCTCTCCTGGTAGCACCATCCCACATGCATATCATCCCACCATCTCCCCCAGAACCCGCCATCCCCGTTGTTCTCACCATACTCCGCGGATTCGGATCAGGAGGTAGCCCAACCCACTCCTCATATTGCTGGCTACACTGCCTCATCAACGCCGGGAAGCTGAATTGCTTACCTTCAAAAACCACCCAGTTTCGAGATCGCCAAATCCTCCAAAGGACAGCCACCACAGCCATGAACAACCCAGGTTGGGTAAGCAAAGCCAGCACCCTCTTAAGGAAAAGTGGAAAATGATCCCTGGGCACCCCCTCCCCAATATACTCCAATCCCGAATAATCCCATAGAGCACGCGCCACTGGGCACGAAAGGAACAGATGTTCCAAGGACTCAGAAGCACCCCAACAAACCGGACAACGAGGATGAACCTGAACTTTCCTCTCCAAAAGTGCCTCAGTCGTGGGAAGGGCTCTATTAAGGATTTGCCAAACGAACACCTTAAGTTTAGGGGGAATATTCGCATCCCAAAGACGAATCCAGCTAGCCTTGTCCATCCAACTTACCGTAGGTTTCCAACCCCCCTTGCGCCTATCCAAATTAACCGCCAAGTGATAAGCCGACTTTACCGAAAAGTTCCCATCCATAGTACCCTGCCAGATCAACTTATCCTCTACAGAATGACGAGGCAGAGGGATTTTCCTGATGGCTTGGCATGTTACCGGATCAAACCACTGACTCAGCTTGCGTTCACACCACCGCCCCTCCCCCTGAATAATAAGCTCAGCCACCAGAGGATCTCCTCCAGCTGGTAGGATCATGGGATTATGACGAGGGGGGTCCAGCTGGTATTGAGGTATCCATGTCGACCTAAGCATGGACGCGGAGCATCCGTTCCCAATTTGCCAACGCAAACCCATTTCCAACAGCTGGCGCCCAAACAGGATGCTCTGCCACCCCCAGGAAGGTCGTGAACGGGCCGTCGCTTGGAGGAAAGAGCCATTTGGAAAATATTTAGCTTTATACACCTGGGCTAGGAGGGACTGAGGTTCCATCAAGATTCGCCACCCAATCTTTGCCAGGAGGGCTTGGTTAAAATGTTCAAACCGTCGAAACCCCATCCCCCCTTCATGTTTGCTTTTGCACATATTTCGCCAAGACACCCAACGTATCTTCGAGTGGTTCTCGTCCGCCCCCCACCAAAACCGAGCCACCAGCCTATCCAAAAGACGACAGAGCGACAACGGAAGCTTGAAACAGGACATCACATGCAAAGGTAACGCCAAGGCCACCGATTTAATCAATGTTTCCTTAGCAGCCCAGGAAAGAGTCCTCTGCTTCCAGCCCTGCAATCGTTCTCTCAGCTTCTCCTCCAGATAACGGAAGGTAGCCATCTTAGACCGTGCAATTAGCGTGGGTAATCCCAGATATTTATCATGGACCCCAACCGCACCCACCCCTAGAATAGTGGCCAAGAAATCTTGATCTGGTACTGTTATGTTTTTGCTGAAACAAACAGCTGATTTGGCCAGATTCACCCGCTGACCACTGAGCTCCTCATACTCGTTCAAAACCACAATCAAATTTTCACATTCCCTCAGAGTACCTCGGAGGAACAAATAAGAATCGTCGGCAAAGAAGAGATGAGAAATTCTAGGGGCACGGGGCGCCACTTTGACCCCCTCAAGTTTTTTCTCCGAGATCGCTTTCCGGAGGAGAGCTGCAAACCCCTCAGTGCAAAGCACAAACAAGAGGGGGGAAAGCGGATCCCCCTGGCGCAAACCACGCGACGGGGTGAAGTAACCTGACGGAGTACCATTCATGAGAACCGAAAAGGACGACGATCGAAGACACTCGTGAATCCACCCCCGCCAGACAGAGTTAAACCCCATCTTCTCCAAAACAGCAAGAAGAAAAGACCATTCGACTCGATCATAGGCCTTTTCCATGTCAACCTTCAGAGCCATGTATCCTTTCTTGCCTTGCTTTTTGATTTTAAGATAGTGCATTAGCTCATGCCCGAGGAGGATATTATCAATTATCTGCCTCTCCCTGATGAACGCATTTTGGCCCTCCGATACGATCTGGGGAAGGAACCCAGCAAGCCTTTCCGTCATGACTTTGGTTATGACTTTATACACAAACTGGCAAAGGCTAATAGGCCGTAATTGCTTCATATTTTCCACCGTGTCAACCTTCGGAATCAGAGTTAACCAAGTATGATTAACGCTCCGGAGCATCCGACTGGTCGAGAAAAAGGAGCAAACCGCCTCGCAGACCGACACCCCCACAATATCCCAGAAGGACTTGAAAAATTTCCCTGTAAATCCGTCCGAACCCGGAGCCTGTTTCGATCCCATTGCGAAGACAGTTCTCCGAACTTCCTCAGGGAGGACCTCTGCCGTTAAAACCGTATTCATCTCAGAAGTGACCTTCCTCTCAATAGGGAGAGTAGCCACTCTATCTGCCATATTCAGAACTTGGGACTCTGAGGTAAAGAGATTTCTGTAGTAGTCTATAGCAATATCCGCTTTACCCTTCTCCTCAGTAATCCAATCCCCATTGTCATTATGAAGCCCAACCACAAAATTTCGTTTCCGACGAGCACGCGTAACCGTATGAAAGTAGGAACTGTTTTTATCTCCTTTTTTTAGCCACTGGACTCGAGATTTCTGTTGCCAATAACTCTCCTCCGCCTCCCACTGGCGAGAGAGCTCCGACTCTAAACCCCTGATCATATCCCAGTTTATGGGATGGCTACGCTTAACACGATCAATTTCTGATTGAAGCGTATTAATGTTCCGGAGAGAGTTCGTAGTCCCAGCCCTACTCCAATCATAGAGAAGATGTCGAAGTTTCTTAAGTCGTTCCCAAAGTCGAAACATAGGGGAGCCATGGATCTCCTCATTCCACACATAGCGGACCATAGCCTTAACTTCCGGATTTTCTGCCCATCTAGCATCAAACCGGAACAGGGGTCTACTATTCCGAGCAAAAGCTTTATCGGCTAGGAGGATGGCCCGGTGATCTGATCCTTGGTCCGTGAAATGTTTAACCAGGGTTTCCGGGAATTGATCAACCCAGGTCTGGGAGCACAAAGCTCTATCCAACCGTTCACGGATACAAGCCGCTCCCATACGTTTATTTGTCCAGGTAAACTGATCTCCCTGAAACCCCGGATCATGAAGACCCAAATCCTGAATAAAATCTCGGAAGCTCAACGATTGAGCCCCATTCCACACTAACCCCCCATCCTTCTCCCCCGCATGAAGGGTCGAATTAAAATCGCCAATGATCGTGAAAGGGAGGTGGATATTGTCACAAATCCCACGAAGGTGGGCCAATTGCGAAGCACGAGTAGCCATGTCACAGCTAATATAAACCAAAATCACCACATAAGAAAAGGTTTCTTCATTGATTTGAACACAAATACAAAAAGAGGAATGGAAAAACACCGAAGTGTCAACTCCGGGGGCCCAAGCAACAACTAAACCACCAGATGCATCAACAGCATCAACAAAAAAACAACGGGAAAAATCATAACCTAAGCCCCGCATACGACGGGAGACTACTCGCCGGCTCGACCGAGTTTCCGAAAAAAACACGAGATCCGGCTTATTCGACCTAATTAACCCGACAGCTGTTTGGAATGTGAGTGATGGCCCAATTCCCCTCACATTCCACGCCAAAATCCTCATTTGGCTGATTGGGGCCACTCCAGGCTGGCTTCCTCCACCTTATCAGTTGACTCCACAAATTGTCTTTTTGGTGTAGGCGGGTCACCCACTACCCCCTCCATCGCATCTAAATCCCGCTTTCTCGATTCCACCAATGGTATCGGCAGGTTGGTGCCATACTCATTTAGCTTTTCCCATGCCTGAGGAGCCGCAATACATGTGTCCCCTTCTTTTAATTTCCGCTCCAGGCCCCCATTAGGAGACACTTGTCTTACCCCATGCTCCCCAGCCAGATTCAGACCGGCCTCGAAGGCCTCAACTACCTGATGGACCCGGCCCGCAGGCGGGTAGCTAGCATGCCCAGCATCTCCTACCGGTGTTCTCCGGCGAATCTCATAGGCCAGGGCCTCATCAGGAGATTGGAAGCTGTCTTGCTCTTGGGCCGCATTTTCAAGCCCATCAGAATCATCATGAGGGCCCTCTCTTTCCTTTCCTGCCTCCGCATCTACCAGCCCCAAGGATTGGGCCTTCTTCTTCAACCGGCGGCGACCAGGCCCATCAGCCTCTCTGGTCGCTCTTTCGGCCTGTTTGGTCCTCTCCACAGAAGGGCGAGATGCCCGTTCCAGCTGCCCAGCACCGCCCTTCGTCTTCAGCTCCCCATTCATCACGCCCTTCTCAGTTGGCGAGGTCGGGGGATCCGCCAGGGCCCGAATGGGCGGACAGGAGGAGTCCACCAGCCCTAGCCCCACAGTTTCATCCTCAGACTCTTCTTCTAGGATGATGCGGCGCCGACGAGTTTCCACGAAGATCTCGTCCGGCTTAGTCTCCGGAGCCCGACGGGTAGGGCGATTTCTTGCTCGGTCCTCACTCTTCTTTTGGGTTGCGCGATCAGCAAACCCCATAGCTCGCGGCGACTTCTTACTACTTCTCTTTCTCCCGCCAATTTTTACAGCAGGGGATCCTCTGATCGAGAATCCTTTTGGGCTACTCTGCCTCCCAGGGGCTCTTGTAACACAATTCTCCTTCGCCACAGCCGGCTTCTTCTCCCTAGCCAGACTCGCCTCCATCACAGGAACTTCGGCAGTTTTGGGAATCTGGTCCAGAGTACCACCTATTGGCTTCTTAGCAGCTTGATGATCCCGCCTACCCACAGCACGTTCCTCCACCAAGTTCTTCCCCTGGGCCCTCCTTGGACCATCACCGAGCATCGGCGCGCTCCTGTTAACCCAAACCGAAGTATGGTTTTTCCTGAAGTTCCCTGCCTCCATCTCTTGCTCATAAACTCGTCGACCAATCTTGCGGGTTGACATGTGAGGGCCAAACCTCTCTTGTCCAGCCGGGGGATCAAAAGCACATGTCCGTTTCGAATGCCCCACTCGACCACAGTGGTAGCAGAGTGTCGGCAAAAATTCATATTTCAAGTTTACCCAAAAGGTGTCCAATTCTTCACTGGCAGCCATGATTTGGGATCGCAATGGCTTTGTGAAGTCAATCACCGCCCTCACCTTCACGAACTGCTCATTGGTCTCATTCGAAGCAAAGACACCGGATTCCAGAACTTGCCCAATGGTGGCCTGCGCCATCTTCTGACCAAATTGTTTGGTACAGCAGTCTTCCCTGACGTTCCAAAGCTGAACCCGAAAAGGGGCAGTGGCCAAGTCTTCAAACGTGCTCAAAGTGATGGTCGAGGACCATGTCCGCAGATGGAGAATGGCATCCAAGACTACCCACGGGGTTTGTTTGAGAACCCAAACCCGTGCTTCTGTGGATGGCAGCACAATTTCAAAGAGGCCATGTTTGGCGATGGAGACGCGTAGTTGGCCCTTGATTTGCCAAGCAGTGATCAGCGCCTCTCGCAGTTCCGCTGGAGTGACAAAGGAATCAGTGAAAAGGCGGCCCAGCAATGATCGAGAAGCTCGGAATTTCGCCGATTGCACCTCTTCCAGGGAAAACTGAACAACCTGATCTTCCGTGATGCGAACCATCTTAGTATCCTGTAAAGAGTTAGGGATAACAGGGTTAGGCCTAGGCCACGACAGCTCCCTTGGAATACTGACGTTCTCCTGAACAGTATGAGACGAATAACTGGAAAGTTTTGGCTGTGTTACGAGTACAGAATCAACAGCAGTATGGACGGGGGGAGCAGGGGTTTGAGGACTGTTCGCTATACCTGACGAACTTTCTCCTTCGTGTTCAGCAAGTTGTACTCTCTGTCGAGTCGGCACCAACACGTTCCTCGCACCAGCTTTGTTCTTATGGGGTAGGGAACTTGCAATGAGGAGGTGGATATTTAAAGAGGGTGACCGCCAAGGGGACTGGCAAAGTCGTGTACCTCTAATTCCGGATTTTCCTACTAGAGTTGGAGTGCAACTCTGCTTCCCCAGATTAGCTGGCAAGGAACGGTTGTTATTCCGAATCTCCCCTCTCCCCCTCCAATCCGATATCAATCCCAGCAAATCCGGGTTGGATATTTGCCAGGATGAGAATTTTTCGCTTTTTTTCAATTCTTCACCGGCGCTGACAACGGTTACCGACCCTGCCGCCTTCTGCTCTTCGATATCCGCCGGCGATTTGGAATTTGGGCGGAGTTCCACCGCTTTTTTTTTCCCAGATATCGGAAACCATCTTTTCCCCTAAGGGAGCTTTCTTTTCGTTCGAATTTCGACCAGGATCCGATCTCCCAGCCTCATCAGGAGGCGTCGTCGGATCCGCTTTAGTTTGCACCCCTAAGGGTGTTATGTGAACACAATGCCCAACTGACCCAGGCATCCTTTTCTGGGAATTACAGTTTTTCAGCCCCAGACTTACATCTTCCATATCTGACGAAGGTGGCAACCAAAATCGCCACCCCCCTAAAGGCCGAAGCCTCCGTTTTTTCGAAACCATAAGATCGGATTCCATGATCTTATCTCTTTTCCTTTTGCAATTGTTCCTGTCTGTCGCTTTCCGGTGAGTCCCACGACTCGAGCACCCCAGGGGTGTTTTTCCGGCGACCCTCTTAGAATTTGGGGACGTCATTAGCACAGCATCAGGCTCACAAACCCAAGAGTGCTGCCCGGGAGCCTCTTCGGCTACGAGATACGTAGCACCGAGCAGCCAGATTAACTTCCAAATCCATTGCCCCAGCCATTCGCCGAGGTAGAGGAGAGAGGACAGAGCGCCTCTCTGCATTTTTTTTTTTTTTTTTCAGAAATCACTATGATAGGGAGTGGTGCTAAACTAGTACAACATTTAGCTGTGTAGATTTTTGGATAAATACTACATTTGGTCACTGGGAATATTAGCTAAATTGTGTTATGTTTAATTACTTGAAAAAATTAATATCAATTTTGGTCACTCAAATTATTAATTTTTTTTTTATGAAAGTGTTTGAAGCTTTATTAGTTTAAAAAAGTAGCTGGCGCATCACACAAGAAGTGTAAGCCGTACTAAACTCTCAACAAGAAAAGGTAACAAATCAGTAGAGCAACCCACAATTCAAACATAAAAATTTTAAAAGTAGGGGTGATTATACGGTTTGATATGGTTGAATTGACCCGGATTGAATCGGTTCTGGTCTGGTCTTTTCAGGAACATGAGAACCAAATATGGGATTGGATATAATCCGGGTTTGACTCGGTCCGGTCCTAATCCAGTTTTGATTTTAGATTGAGCATGTGGGAGTTTGAGTAGGCTGAGGCCTGAAAGGGTGAGAAGTTGGTTAGGTTTTGGGTGTTGAGCTCTCTTATCCGCTCTTTATCCGGTTTCCGGTCCAGTCCCGAACAATTTTTTACCTAAAATCTAAGCCCGAAAACGAGATTGGATTGTTTGTTATCCGATCTCTGTCCAGTCTCGATCCAGGTTATACGATCCAGTTTTGGGTAAAACCAAAAACCTCGAACCAAATAGTCACCCCTGTAAAAAAGACACAAAAACAAAAGCACATCTTAGAAGTAAGAACAAAGTAGAAGAAAAATAAGGAAAAAACCACTTGCACAGTTGCACAATCCTCATAGGCAAGAGACCGCATAAAAGAGATCATAGTGATCTCTTGCTTATAGCAATTTTACTCATACTCATGAGTATTTTGCTATCCAACCTAATTGGGTTGGATATGAATCCAAAACGATGGTATATGGTTAGAGTTTGATGAGTTTGTAATCATACCCATTTATTTGAGTTGAGTTGGATTTTTTATTCATGAATTTGGGTATTACCCATATCCTTATGAAAATTACAGTTTGGTACCTAAACTTATTAAATCTTTAGATTTAGTACCTAAAATTAATTTTTTCTTATATAAGTCCTTAAAATATCAATAGAAAATTATGTTTTGGTACCTAATTTTTTTAGTATTATATTTTGATGCATAATTTTTTCTAAAATTTTACAAATAGGTCCAATTTTTCCATACGTAATTAAAACACTCTCAACCAAATGGGTATCCATATCCAACTCATACCTATTTAGATTATGGAAGCAAAATCCAAGTCCTACCCAAAGGTCAAACCCATCTACAACCCTCCAAACTCATATTTACTTCACCTATACCCTAACCCATAATCAATGAGTCTACTTGAATTTGGATAAAATTATCAATAGATGAGTAATTGTTATCCCTAAGAATTAAGATCACTCCTTAATCAAAAAGGAAATAAGGTTCTACCAAAAAAAGGAAATAAGGAAATGATATAAGGCTGATTATTCTTATATCTCTTCTAACAATTCTGGATCAATTAATTCTCACTTATTAATATAGTATCGAACTTTTGACAGAGTAGTCTTTATGTTCGGATGCTCGACCAACCATTTTTTGATAACAAGTTGGATTTGGTACACAAGCTCATCAAAAAGAGGTGAAGATATGTCGAACATATCCATGAAGCTCATAATCTTCCCAGAATATTCTTGTAAGTTGCACACGAGCTAGGAGGTGAGAAAGCAAAGGGTAACTTTGATAGATGATGATAGATCGATTCCATATGAACTCATAAGCTATCATATTCTTATCTCTACAACTTTCTACAGGGCTTTGTTTCGCTCTGCTTTCTGAAGGATGCCAATTCACTTACCCGAATTTAATTTGAATGATTTGATTAGGGCTGGGAAACGGTGCGGTCTGGTCCAGACCAGACCATATATACGGTCCACGGTCCAGACCGAGAGGCTAAAGTATAGACCACAGACCAGACCACAGACTATACGGTCTGGTCCAGACCACGCCTGTGCGGTCTGGTTCGGTCTGGTCTGGTTCAGATAGACCACACTCAACGAAAAATGAATAATTTGTTTAGTCAACCACACAAAAAATTGAACCAATAACCAAGAAAAATAATTGTTATTTGCCTTAAAACATTAATTCTAACATGCGTGAATAATTTTTATACTCTAAATCTTAGTACATAACAAAGATACAAAGTAAAAGCATCTCGGCTTGCCAATAATGTCATAAACATTAACATAATGTCATATGAAGACATGATTATCTCTACTATGTGGTTAAATGTGGTTGTGAATGAAGGAGGGAAGAGATTCACAAAATTAAGGTTGAGACTTGCGTGTCGTTGTGGGAGTTTGGAGAGTGGTCGAATGAGCTGTTAACACGTATTGTGTGTCAGTTGGGTCTACGGTTTGGTCCGGTAAACCGCGGTCTAGACCAGACCAGACCAAGAGATCAAATCATAAAATAATACAGACCATGGACCAGACCAGACCAGACCATACTTCACGGTCTACGGTCCGGACCAAACTGTGCAGTACGGTTTGGACCACGGTTTTTCTAACGGTCTGGTCTATTTTCCCAGGCCTAGATTTGATAATCATCTGTTTAGTTGTGTGTGCTTTTGATGATGTAAAATATTCAAGCTTTTTGCAGAGAGAGACTAGCTAGCTACTTTGTAAGTTGGATCGATGCCTCCCTTTCTATAAAACGGTTGGACAATGACATTCTGTTGAGGGAATGGCATATGTACACTATCTCAAAGTAGTATTAAACATTCCTCTCAGTGGTGAGATTCTTCTGTGCATGCTTTGACATTAAACTCGAACTAGTAAAATATTTGACACTATTTTGCACAGAATATAGATGTGTATAATGGGATCGATATTGGGAAAGAAAAGGGCTATCAAATCACGAATATTGTTTGCTATAAAGCACTTGGAATTGTATTTTATAGGAGCAAATTAAAGAACTCCAATATGTATACAGTTACGTGGTTTCATACTAGTTAGGAGGAACTAATCCAATCAGAATGAATTGAGACAAAATTATATGAGAAATCAATCACATGATAAGAATATGATTATGAACAATATTTCTAACTCGATAATAAGCGATGAATAAGGAAAAAAATCTTCTCACCCTTCAAATTTATTGGGTTGAAGTCCCTAATTTGAGCATAGATATAGAAAGAGACCTCCAACTAATTTCAGCTTTCCAAATTCGATCCCTAGGTGTAGAAAAACTTTACATTCTTCACATTGATATCAGCACATAAGTTTGTTCTAGCCATCCACTTGTGGATGCTTTTGTAATTCTTTGCAAAATAGACATTTTCTTAGCTGTGTTGATTGCATGTCTTACTTTAACAAATAAATGATCAGCTACTAATCAATAATAATAGAGGGAGACATAATGGGGTTGAATCCACCTCTCTCCATTTAGCATTATGGAACCCTAATCCCAAAAAAAACAGTACAAGGGAAAAGAGAAAAGGGGAGGAAGAATGGGGCAATTGAAAGCAAAACTAATTATGTTTTGGAAAATTTAAACGTTGCTTATAACATCTATATTTGAGCCTCCTTAATAATTAAGCTAATCAAGATCAATTGGTTTTCGATATGTTATCAAAGGTTTGTTCTAGAAATCACGTAGGAAAATCTTTAATGAAGACCCTCAATATTAAGAGTTGATTTAAACATCAATTATGGTGAGTATTTAAATGAGTTACTTTTCATTTGAGAGCCGTGTGAAAGAGTGATAATTAAAATTTATAATTTTGATTCTCTTCGAACAACTAAGTTTATTTTGATGAAAACAGGTCCTCGAAAATGATCTCTCATATTTGGGGAAAGAAAGAAACACACATAATCCTAACGAAACATGTATGCTGATCATCAAGATACCTCTTACAAGAACTCAAATTAGTGGAACTAATTAGTTTCAAAATGTCTTGTGTTCGAATTTCCACCACACAATACCAACAGTTGTTTTTAAGCACAATATATGGCAAAACTATACAAACTTCAAACTCATGGATTAGTTACTTGTTTTTTCATTTGAGGGGGCGTGAAAAAGAATGGTACAAGATTCATCTGAAACCTGTGAAACAATTCGAGTTATTGATACCAATCCGTTGTCGACAATTATTTATTGGAATTCCTAGATTTTTATGTGTAACCTCTAGATTGTAATTTTCAAACCGTAAATGGTGTAGAGTTGGGCCACAACCCTCAATCATAAGGGAAATCCTAATCATAACATACACTTAAGTTAGGTAATAAATAGATATTAGAAATGTGGGTGGAATAGTAATGAGTCCATCATTTTGGTTAAGTCATTGCTGTGTACACTTTTGATGGCAAGGTTTTGATCTAGCTTTTAGGAAATGCCAAGTCACTATCCCAATGATCCCCAAAGAAGTGGCCAATTGAAGCTTAAATTTGGTCAATATAGATATCGTTATGGTATCATAGTTCATAACTTCTCCCTAAAAGGATAAAGAAAAAGGTCAGTCAGTTCTTATATAAAGAAAAAACTTCAGATCGAATAACATCGTATTCGGTCCAGTCCAAATGTTATTTTGATTCATTTTTCTTGAGTATTTGTAAATTTCATGGGGATAAAAAATCAAACTATGTTATATTCGGTGCAATATGATCCGGTCCAAACGTCGATTTGGTCCGATACGGACCAACATGCTGCACACCCATACCCAAACTTTAATTTTGTTCTACATCTCCCTTCATTTCTTCAAAATTTTCCCCAAATTTCTCATTTCTCATTCAAATCCTATCGTTTCATTGATCGATCTTTCATGGCAATATGATCAGCTCGATCTTCATCAAATTAGAACCTCTTTCTGAATGTCTATCAAGCATACATCAATGTGCACCTCTAAATTTGTGTTATTTAAAAAAGTAAATACTTTTGTTGGGAACCAAAGTTTTTGTCTGAAAAAGAATATGCTAGCTAAGCTATTTCACAAAAGCAAGCAACCATCAGCTGCTTGTTCGTAACGTTGTGTTCAATGTATATATGGGAGATGCATGCATCAGGGGCGGAGCTACATTGTAGCTAGGGTGGGCCCCGGCCCCCCCGGGATTGATCCCGGCCCCTAGGTTTTTAAGGATATTTCGTACAAATTTTAGAAGTAGGACATATTCTGCAAATTATATCATCAAATAGTTATGTGGCCTAATGGTAGCCAAGCTTAACTTGTGTATTATAGCACACGGGTTCGATCCACATTGGTTACATAAATTTTTTTAATTATTTTCGGGCCCCCCGGTCTAGAAATCCTGGCTCCGCCCCTGGCATGCATGCAGCTTTCTCAGATCATCACAAATAGACTGAAACTGGATTAATCCGTGAAAGCAAATTGGTCTTTGCTTTTTAACGTAAAAGCAGATTGGAATTGGATGGTGATAGTATTGACGCACAAGTTACAACTACCCTACGTACGAATATTATTATCTGCTGAACCATGCATAGAATAGAAGGACGTTTGGGTTTGGCTATACGCTAATAGCTGTTTCTGGACATTGACATAGTTCGATCAGACGGTTCGGCCCTTCAAAAGAAATCTTTCGGGTTATTGTATGGTGTTGGGATTTTGAATGCAGTGAACGAAAATGTAAGTGGATGGAGTTAAAAGAAATTTTTGATTATCACAATGGCGAGGTGCATGTGAGAAGGGTATCAGAGAAGAATTCAAATTCTTCTCAAACCCGCCTTTCAGACGACGACGTTCCGCCACAAGGCCACCACGACGCCGGTCCGGATGTTCGAGTGATTTACTATTCTACTTGACCGTTGCATCGATCTCCCACTCACCTAAAACTTGACCACAATACCATAGATGTTATGTTCAGTTCACATATTTCTCATTTTATTGAGCAGAGCAACTAATTAACAACTAAGCGTTTCAAGAATTGATTTTCACGGAACGTGGATTTAGCTCGCTGAAAATTTCAATTGATGTGGATCTATTGATCAGAGCCAATAACAATTAAGTTTTTCAACAATCTCTACCTAATCCTCTCCATTTTGTTCTTTCGCAAACCTTAATTTTGTTCGACATCTCTTTCTCCACTTCTTAAAATTCTCACACAAATTTCTAGCGGTTCTCATTTAAACCTATATCATTCCATCAATCGATATCGGGCAGCAAGATCAAAACTTCAACAAAATAGAATCTAAATCATGTCTATCAAGCATACATCAACATGCACCTGCAAATTTGTGTTATCTAAAAAAGTAAATGCTTTTGTTGGGAACCAAAGTTTTTGTCTGAAAAAGAATATGCTAGCTAGCTACTTCACAAAAGCGACCGTACCATCAGCTGCTTGTTCTTTGAGCTGTGTTCGATGTATATATAGGATAGGAGAGATGCATGCATGCAGCTTTCCCAGATCACCAGTATAGAGGCTTAAACTGGATTGATCGTTAAAGCAAAATTGGTCCTTGTTTTTTTACGTAAAAACAGATTGGTTGGCGATTGTGGTGTCGTACACAACATTGTTCTATCGAATGGGTTCCTCCGAAAAGAAATCGTTGGGGTCATGGTATGGGAAAGGTGACGGAATATGGGAAAGTACATACTACATAGTCACATGGATAATAGGAATCACAATGTGCAATGTTAGGTACTTTGATACTCTTATTCATCTCGTGACAATTCGAGTGTATTTTTGGATCTGGATAGGTGGGCCCATATAAATAAGTATTTTAAAAGATAATATTTGAAATAATTTTTCAGCAAAATCGAGAAACAAACTATGAAATGAAAACTAAATTTAAATTATTCAATACATTAAGATTGTCCCATGATTACATCTTTATTATAAGTAAAATATGATATAAAAAAAATAAAATCATAAGTAATTTGAATAAAGTTATTTTGTAATTTAGACACAACCGTTCAAGGATGGGGTGATCTCTCGTACACCCGAAACTAGACCACGATTCCACAGATGTTGAGCTTCTCTCCTCTTCTTATTTTATTGTCCTGATCCACTAACCACTAAGCATTTCAATAGTTAATTAATTTTCATGTGACGTGAATTCAACTCTATCAAAATTTAATTGATGTAGAAATTTTAGTTATCATATCTAAGCAAAATAGTGACGTGGCTACCTTTTTATCCTCCAGCTGGTTTATCCACCACTTTGGTAACATTTGACACTTCCATTTTAACCCATGACTCTGTCCACATGAGCTAATGATAATGTTTGCTTTAATGGTTTTTGACAGAATTGGGAGTCATTATATGTATATATTATATCGATCGTGTGGATATATTGATTGGTTTTCCACTTCTTTTTGACGAAACCTAGTTTGCTAGTACTCATTCAATCTCTCACATGAATTATTAACACAAAAAATCAAGGTTGTCAATCCGCGGGTTGGCCTGGGTTGGCTCGGACCCGGTCTTGAAAACGGGTTAAACTAGCTCATTTGAGAGTTAGCCCGAAAATGGTAAAACCCGAGAAAACCCAGGCGGTTGGCCCGTCCGAGCGGGTCAGCCGGCTGCTCGTTCCAAAGTGTTGTTGAATTTTTACTATGTTGAATTTAAGTTGATGTTATTTAAGTGTGTTGGAGTTTAAGTACGGTTGTTTTTTTAATGTTGGATTCAAAATAAGTACAATATAATGACTTTTTTTTATATATTTTTGAGCTAAAATGGGTCAAAATGGGTGACCCATTAACCCTTGACCCACTAGCTCGATCAGGTTCGGGTCGACCCGCGGATTGACAACCTTGCAAAAAACCAAAAAAGTTTACTATATCAAAAGAAGTGATTGTACGTCGAAATTGTAGAAACACTTTCAATGCAATCTGATGAGGTTTTATTAATGATCAACTGGAAATATAAAGAGGATGATGTTGCCAGCCCCAATCACAGACTGCAATCAACAACCTTAACTCCACGATCCTAGTTTTCAGCTAACACTACCAACTACTTGAGCTACAAGCTCGCAACGACCCTTGTTGTAAGAACCGGGCCGGACCGGTGAACCGGACCGGAAGAACTGCCAACCGACACTGATATCGGTTCGGCTCATGTAGTCACACGACTAATATTGGGCCGTGCGGTTTTGGACATTCTGTAACTGAACCGGGGGAACCGGTTGGTCTAAGTGGTCATGCGGTCCGCTACTTCAAGAATAAAAAATTTGAAAACAAAGATACGAAACTTGAATCGTCGCCGACCCGAAACAAACTTTCAAGTTACAACCCTAAATCCTAATAGAATATCTACGTATCTACTTTCTCTTCTTGTTTCTGTACCCTAGCGCTTGCTCCTTTTTCCCCCTCTCTAGCTACAGCCGGCGAACCCTCAGCTCGTCCAGTCATTCTACTTCCATCGCACTGCTCGGCTGCTCCACAAGCAGGTATTATTTCACTCTGATCCATCACCTGTGCAGTTGTAGTTCCTCCAAGCTATCTCACTATGTGTCTTTTTATTTTATATGTGTGAACGGTTCTATAAACGGTTCACCAACGGTTTTATAACGGTTAACCATTGAACCGTGAACCGTGAACCTTTCCGGTTCAGCTTTCGGTCCAGTTATGAAAACAGAGGCAACGACTAACTCAACTAACTATGACTCAAAACGAACTATGACAGAAACTCAAGGACTGACACAGGACACACTGCAAATGGTGCAGTATTGATTATTACACAGACAGACTTAACTTAAACGACATAGTATCACTTGACAGACTTTGAACTTGAAGCTTTGGCGCCTAACCCCAATCCTGATGCCATTCGGACTTCTTCTTCTAACAGAAACATCATACTTGAGAAACTCTTATTCGATGGAATTAGTAAATTCACAGGTTTTAAATTCATAAAGTTCTATGTTCAAAGTTCTCACCAAATGTTCCTAAGGGTCAGGATTCGCCATTACACATGCGATAAATAACCAGTATTATAGAGATGTTGTATCCATTTAAGCGGTTGCTGCTCATGAACTTGTATCATCCCTTGTCATTTATGACGAAGTTTCTCAAGAAAAATGAATAAATGTTACTGAGTTGCATCCATCGTGCTGTACGGTCGCCATTTCAATGATGAAGCGGTAGAAGAAAAGGTTTCCGTTTGTGGAAGTGGAGGAGGCCATTTTAGTGTTTAGTGCGCCCTTAATTAGCAGATGTCCGTCCCTGTGGCTGTGGTATCAAATCAAAGGTCGCAACTTGTCTTCCTATTTAACAAAACAAAGTGACTCAACTGTTTGATACTTCCCCTTCCTCTGTTCCCCTGCACTGTACGATTTCCCTTTCCCTTTCTGGAAAGCTAGGCGAAAAAAACAAATGCCAGATCTCTGTAGCTTTATTCGTTCCTCGGGTAGGGTAAAGAAGCAAACAACAAAACAATGGATATCATTCATCCACATCCGTTAGATAAATGAGAAAGTGGGACACTCCAACGTAATCATCATACAGATTATATAGGCCAAACTCCAAAGCACTTTTTGCTTGGAGACAATGGGAAAGTAATTAATTATTACACTGATTAGAATGGTTAAGCTGCTTTTTTTTCTTCTTCTTTCTTGATCGATAGTTCTGTCTCGTAGCAGTCAAACAAGGACTTTGAATGTCATGTTTGAGTGATACTCTTAGTAAGAACTTTCAAAGATCGGTGGTGTGCCTGATTAGTTGAATATTCAAACTATGGTATCGTAAGAACAAAAATGTATTTTTACAATTCATTTTTTTTTTTTACAACTACAATTCATTATTTGGATTCATGTGTAAGGATAACTAATATAGATTGAATCACTTAATCGAATGAACCTAGATTTTCGATCAATAAAAGGGGATGAATTTTAGTTATAAAGTAGAAAGCATTAGACTAGTTACATTCACACAAACTCGCCCGAGTTTGAAATTTATTATATTTTGTCCTTTCAAAATTCTGGGGTAGTTTGATCAGTCAAAATATGAGAATATCATCCCGTTTCTTTGATCACTTAATTTACTAAAAATGTCATGTTTGGTAATTAAAATATTTTATTTCATTCGTAGTTACTAAGATTAGTTCAATAGTTCAAGTTCGGTCAATCTCCATTAGTCTTCGTTAAATTTATCTAGCGTGATAGTCAACTCTTATGATAGTTGACCGTTAAATGAGTGATGTGGCTATTAAAAAATAAATATAAATAAAATTTAAACTTTTATTACTTCTACCTCATTTTCAGAAATATTAAAAATAAAAATGAAGGACGTTGAGAAACTGTCCTGGATTCGACGTGACTGGGGGCAAAAATGAAAATCCCCACCACGTATTTCGCAGCGTACCAGGGGGATTTTAATGTGATTGGGGAACACAAGTATCTGGGTGCGTTTCTCATGGACGACGGGGAAGAAGAAGGCCGAGTGATGGCGTATCAGAGTATAGAAAATACGTTGTCTAGAGAAAGCAGTGATTCCGGCGGTGATTTCTACTCCGAGGAGTGGTTCTGCATTTGCTGCGGTGGCGGCGGTAGCAGCAGTAGTGGCAATTGGAACGACGAGGAGGTGGTGGAGGAAGATGGCTAGATTGGATGTTTGGCATGTCTATCTTTTCTTTGATCAGAAGTTCAGAGCCGACCGCCTTGTTGTTTGTTTCCGTTTAAAAGCTTCCGCTTGCGAAGGTTTCTTGTTTTCAAGGAGCAGAAAGCTATTCGTAAAAATATTACGGGCTTTCCGAATCGTACACTTATTAATTGAAGCCCAATCTCGAATTATCCCGTACCCATATTCCACATCCATCTTCGAGAAAGCCCAATAAGCCCAAAGGTAAGACTAAACTCACGGCAACTCGCAAACACAAACGCTACAATATAAACTCACTTCAAAAAAGAAAACACGAAGAAAGCTCACAATCACAAGTCACAATCAGGCGCACAGCACACAGCAGCATTGCAATGGCGGGAACCGAGCAGGAGCAGCTCCTAGCTCTGATTCGCGACTGCGTCTCTGAGAAATCGCAAGGGGGTAGGCACTTCCGAACGATTCTCTTACATTCTTCTTCCTTCTTTCTTCTTCAGCCTTAGCGCAAAATCCAAACTCAGAGAAGCTTTTCAATAGTAGCTGCGGCTATTTTGCTGTTTTCCGCTGTCCGACTTCTGAATTCTCTTGAAATCGGCGATGAGTTCATGCAGAGAGAAGACTGATTGGTTCGAAGAAACGAGATCAAGACCTCCACTCCGAGCTTGAAATTGTGAATGCGGAGGTGGACCAGGCTAAGCGGTTCAAGGAGAGTGCTGAACAGAAGCTCAAAGGCTACGAGATTGAATTATCCATGCTTGATGCTTCGGTTCAGACGATGCAGGTTTGCTTCAAGAAATTTCCAAGCGGTTGTAGTAACTTCCTTTTAGCTGTGATCCAAATTGAATTTTGGCGGTATAGTGAGGTTTCACAAATGGTTTTTGCAGTCGAGAAATTCTCTGCTCCAAAATCAGATCTCCGCAGCCGGATCTGAACTGGAGAAGCTTAAGGTAACCGAGCCGAAATGCTTAGGTTCTTGTAGTTTATCAGTAGGATTGGAGCTTTCAATTACTCTACTCGGACACTGTTCCTAATTTCACTTGTTTTTTGGGGGTTTGTTTCATTTGAATGGTGCTTGGATGTAAAGAACCAAAGAGGAGCTTTACGGTAAGAACAGTTTGCTTTGCTTTCAATAGCCTTCAGTTCTTTAGCTGATTGAGTAGAATACCTACTAAATTTCCGGCTTGTAATGCTTTGTGGCTCTCAAATCAGGGATGATTTCATTCGCCAGATGTTGGAGGTCAACTCTCGGCTAAGGTTGGCCTGTACATTTTGTATATTCTTTAACTAGGCGCTAGCTTTTACGTCTGATATAGGGAAGAGAGTGTCCTAGTGGCAAGATGCATATGTTATGCTTGGTTTTGTCATCTCTAGATGGTGATTATGCATGTTTCAGAAGCATTCAATTCAGATCTGATTGTTCAGTTTGACAAGTGAACTGAGACCTCGACTTATGCGTGCGTCATGTAGGAATTTCCACCAGATGGTATCAAGTGAGACTGCTGCAGGTGATCATCTGCACATTTGTGAATCTATGGGCTGGCCATGGAACCTAAAATTCTTCCGTTCTTATGCACTTGAGTTTTGTCCTTCACTTTCCCTCATAAGCAGCCTATTCAGTGTTCATAAGCTTGGTGATTGCGGCTCCTAATGATTATCTTTTACGGTTCCTTGGTTATGTTTGTTATGTAGTTGATCTCGCTCTTTTGTAGTTCTGACTTTGATGTGGAACTGTTTTCGGCCTCTGGTACAGAGAAGACAGGTACTGAAGTTGATCAAGGAAATCTTGATGCTGTGCTTACACAAGTCAATTCTGAGATAGCAAAGGAGGCACAAGCATACCAAGCCGAGGAAAATGTTCAGAAGCAAGTAAGAAATTGCTGCTCTGGTTTAAAATATGTGGTCAACGATCTTGCATGTCTGATATGGTTACTGTTCAGATCCAGCTGGAGTATGGTGACCTTGAGGGGAAGATTTCTTTGGTAGAGATGATAATGAAAGAGAGTGAAGCATTGCAGGATTTAAGAAGATATCCTTGGTTCTATCTACAGATTTTCCATCTTTCTTTTAGAATTTGATGGATTCTAGACTGTGTTCTTAGAATTAAAAAAAAAACCTATAGAGGTAATACACAATCAGTCTTGAGGTTTCACTCTATAAATCCAATTCTATTGAGGAGCATATAATCTTTCAGTCTTGACCCGCCCTAAATTACCGTTCTTATCAAGAAATGCCTGATGAAACATGATTCTTTATAAGTAAACTCCAAATCTATTTCTTTGACCTGACACAAGCAGACTTCTGAATTAGAACAGGAATGCACTGTTCTTGGTGATGAGCTGCAGAAGTGATGTGTTTGTCCAAGTTGCCACAAGGATAATTCGGAGGAGCTTGGCGACACTCTTCTTTAAATTTGATCCCCTATACAAATTTTATGTCATGTTACTGCATTCTTGTAGTTGAATGTAGCACGAGAACATTTGTAGGTCATGTTAAACCGACTGGCTGGTTACCTTCAATTCGAACAATGATGTCAGATAGATATAGATCCTATGTTGATATTGATAAAGCTGTTTCCTAATTCATATCTCTTGAAGAAGCTTGTAAAGAATGTTCTTGATTTGTTGAACTGTTTACAAAGTAGCAGCTGGCTGTCTTCTTCTTTAGTCCGACATATCCAGGGTGTAGCGATGAATGAATGTTTTCTATGAACACTAAGTTACTCTTAGTGGCCTTCAGCCCTTGTATACATTTGTCTTCAGGTTGTGCATAACAATGCTATCTACAGTGAAAAGAACAGCGAGTTCAAAAAGAACTAGAGGTGGACATCTGGGAAGGTTGCATCTCCTTCAAGGCAACCTGGTACAGCATGAGAAGCCAGAAGCCCTGTGTACAAACCTGTATCCTTCGCTTTTGCAACAGCTTTTTGTGTCTATCTATATTTTTTATTCGTCTATATCCCTTTCAAGCATGGATAGCAAGGTAGCAGGTTTGTTGTCTTCCTCACTGTTTCTTGGCAGCTGAAACACAAAATATGATATCATTAGGTCTGAATTACACGCTGGTCATTATTGCAATTGTGATGCTGACTTTTGTAAACTCACCAAATTTTCAGGCGGTCGGAACTCAGTAGCATTCACTGGAAACACTTTCTGATTTGTTTCCTTTCTGACTTCTACTTGCATGGAGAACAATGCTGAAACAGGCCGATGATCAGAGAACATGCTTTCAGAACGAAAATATGAAAGTTGCTTCACCCCTTCTCCCCACCACAAGATTCTGTCACACCTGCGTTTCATTAATTTTTTTTTATCATTTGCCCATCAATAGCAGATAATAATAGATAGAATAGTCAAGTGATTTATTTTTAACTAATGAATCACCATGCAGGTGTCCTCTGCTTCTCTCCAGATCTCCCCCCGAAGCTGCCAGAATATCGATCGCAATTCGATTCAGAATACTTGTATGTCGGCGCAAATTCAAGGTTGCCTTCTCTCCAACCTTCAAATGCTCCTCCTTCTTCAAGTTCGCACCGGAGCTGGTCATATGCCTGCAAAGCTTCCCAGTCATACTTGCTGACCAGGTCCCTTGCCAAGTGATCTTCCAGGTACAACCTGTAGTTCAGATCCCCGAACCAAAATATCCTACTGCATAATTTATTGATATATCTCAGAAAACTCTGCATCATCATCTTATAGCTCCTTTAATTGCATATACTTAGAAAACAAAACACTAGAGAACTTACTCGTGTCCCAGGATGGTTGGCGGGTGGTAGTGGTCATCATTAGGATCATCTTTAGATGGTAGTAAGAATGAAGTTCGTCGGAAGATCTCTAACACTTGACGATTCCTTCTCCCTTCATCTCCTTTCTTCTCACCGGAAGCCAAGTGAGCAGCTATGAAGCAAAAACTAACTCCTTCAATAGACATGCTAACAGTTACTGCACCTTTGTTCCCCAAACATCCCATGATGCCACAAGCCACAGAACTCACCCTAGCTTTGGAAACACTGTATTTCCTCAGTACCCCTTTCTTCATCCACACACATATAAAAACTCCCACCATTCTCTTGCTTGCCATCATCTTGTACTTGTTGCTACTTCTCCCCCCATATGCATTGAGTACTTTCTCTATCAATAGATTCCAATTCGTCGCTTCAGTTTTGTCTGCCAATCCCAGCACGTTAAGAGTCTTCAAGGGTACCATCTCTTGAAACCTGCAAAGATAGACAAATTTTTTCTCAAACCTTTAATAGGAAGTTTGATGGATAGAAAAGAGAGAGAGAGAGAGAGCTCCATCCCTGGTCGTACGTAGTTATCTTTTCTTACCCTAGAACATAGATATCAGCAGCCTCCTTGAGATTCAGCCATTCCTCCAAATCTACAGTTAGGTTTCCCACTGGGGACTTTCCACCTACATTCCATGTCCCAATGAATACTCTGCACATATATAAGAGAATTTTCTTCATGCCCTGTCCTTGTTCTTCCAATAAGCTTTATCAGGAGAACCTGAACTTTCTTTTTCTAATGAGTAGAATAACATGAACCTTTACCTTAACTCATTAGTTGGAATGCATGGATCAGTATCGATCGACCCGAAAAAATGATCACCTGTCTCCTCCTCTCCATCTTCACTCTCATCTGCAGCAAAATTGAAGTACTTAAGAAGACCTGAGAGGAATATAAGAACCTTTGAACCCTGAGGAAAATGAACTTAAGGATCAAGTATATGCACACATTTGGAGCTTAGATACCTGTAACTAGATTCGTACTATAATTACAGTCAGCTCTCTTCTTCTTCTTCTTCTTCTTCTCCCTCTTCAACCACTTAGGAAGCATTTTCGCCATAACGTCGCAGCCAATGAGAGTCTTCTGCTCCTTCCCACTACAGCCAACCTTTCATCATTTTCTAGCATGGTTCCTGAAGAGGAAGAAAACTGTTGATTCGCCAACAAAACTTAGGTTTCACCATTAAACGCTCGTTGTTTACATCGAGCGTTACAGGACAAAATTTTGCTGTGCAACAAATCTTGGAATCTCTCTGGGTAACTCCTTTTTATGTGGGCAGTCTCCTTTTGTCTTCTTCAGCTTATGGTTTGGTCTTTAGCTCTTGGAGCGGAGAACTCCAGGACGTTTCAAGAGACCAACGAGCTAGTGTGAGTGACGTTTTTGAACATTTAGAAACTTACAAATTTAGAAAGAGAGCTTCATTTATAATGAATGGCCAGTACATATTAGGTAAAAACGTATCTTTAAACTTCTCCCATGTTTCATGAAGGGCTTACATAAGAAGCTAAATATCTAAGGGGAAAAGAGACAGTAAAAACTCAGATAAAAATAGAGGGGACAAGAGGGAACCGCACACTTTCCTATCATTAGCTTCATCATGGTTTGCCTTGTGAGGTGGCTGGCTGCTAATGCTGGTGCCGGTGGTCATGTGTGTGTTGTGAGTGTTGTTTTGTTTTATTTTTCTTGATTTAACTACAGAATTCGAAATAACTAAATAATTGATTTAGCGGTATCAACGATAAGATAGGAATTTTGGAGTGATCGAGTGGTCGACTCTCCCTACCCTTCTTTAAGGTAACAATAGTGTAGATGCCAAAATCTCTATTCTCTCGTGACTGCTAAGTTTCCTCATCATGCTATTCAATTTGGTCCCCATTAGGAATCGGATAGAGAAGATGTAGAACCATATCCAACCTCCCCCACCCCCAATCTTCCCAAACAATTTATATGGAGCTATGTTGTATAGAGTAGATGAATGAGAATGACATGAGTGAAAATTTGAGAAGCTTAGCTAAGCGTGATGAATCTCTTTGTGAAATAGACTTAAACCAAAGAGTTTCAACCATGTAAATCCTTGTCTTGTTGTGTTGCTTTCCTCTATATTATTATCAAATATTACATGGTTACTTTGTGAACTCCGCCTCTGTCTTTGAGTTCAACTACAGCAATTAATAAATGCAGTTGATAGAAGTGAAAGAACCCAAATGTATTCGGCAGAGAAGGTGTTTTCATATCATTCAGGATCAGTATTACTTGTTTACCTTTTGTTCTCATGGTGGTTGGACTTGGTGGGTACACAAACCAGTAGCTTTCGTTTTCTGCAGTTGAGACATTCCACTCTGCTTTAACGAAACGAAACATTAATAAATGGAACCGGGAGAGAGACCGTGATGGATTGGTGGTGGCAGGGAGTAATTAATTAGTACTGATATCAATCAACGTCTATTAGAGCCCCAATGACAGGAGTTGGACCGTGCCGTTGCCGGCCTCTCAGTATCTCTTTGCCGGCAGGCAACGCACCTCAATTCCAAATACCTCGCCGGCCTTGTGGTGTCCGGCCAGTTTGTTGGTGGGTATATATGCCGAAGTCTTCTTGTGATTTCATCGCTTCAGTTAGATTGATGTGAAAGGTTGAAAGCGTTAATTATTATATAGAAATCACCTCGTACATATAACGGTTGAGATTGCAGAAAAACTTTATCTCAATGAACAATCATACATGTTCCATAAATTGCATCATGTCTATTTTCTCCATACAATATACATTTATCAAGAGATTGGACTAAACTCGAACTAGATACATATTTGAGAAGTAATGCTATGTAGTTAGCGGTAAATGCATTATCCATCTCTCTCCTAGGTGGTCCTTATTCTAGTCGTCCCTCTTCATCCCCTATAGTATACCATCAAACCAGTAGCCATCACAGTTACTCTTCCCCACACGTCGATTTTGCTAGCTAGGGAGTAGACCTAGTACCACATGGTACACAGTACACACTACCATTTATGTATTCGAAAAGGATAAGGATTCCGCACATTTCTTGCTCGCCTTCCAGTACGTGAATGAGCTGCGTCATATTGGTCAGAGACCCATTTCCTGGGCCGCGTCCTGCCTAAATCCACCAAAGCCCATCCAACTCAACACAAACAAAATGTGAGCTTCATAAAGCCCAATACCCAATCAAGATACAAGGAGGTTCTGCTCTATGTGGTTATTCATTCATCTCTTTTTGTAACTAGTACCGGGCCCGGCCCCTTGGCCGGGAAAGTCTAGACAAAAAATATGTTCATATAACATGCTTACAATATAATAGGAAGATACGACATATCACTGAAAAAAGAAATATAATTGTTCAAAGAAGAAAAGAAAAACATACAAAATAATAGGTTTTCAATACTTAAAAATGGCAAATAGTTCAAGATTAGAGTTGTTTTTCCTAAAACATACATAATGAACCCTCAGAAGAAAAGAAAAAGATTGGTCTCTAACAGATTTTAGGAATGAGATCATTTGTAACCCTAATTAATGTCTAACAGATACACCCATATTATTCCTCTTCATAGAAAGTAGAATAAGGATCAGCTGGTTTGGAAGCATGCTAGTCGTAGTCCCCGAAGATGCCTAGAAAATAGTCCGGGTTCTCAAGAGAGCTTCAAACTTAAGGCTGAGTGCAACTAATTTTGAATTACATATGTTTGTCTTTGTCAGTGTTGCTGATACTTTCACTGACTACTTTGATTGGTAAGTTGACCATAAATAATAGGGATATACCTTATTTTGACCTTGAAGTTTGTCGTAAAAGCCAAACTTGACATGAACTTGCAAATAAGACAGTTTTTCAAAATTTTGAAAGAAATGGACAAATTTGGACTGAAATTTATGTTGTTCGTTAATATTAAAAGTTAAAAATTTCTTCATCCATTCAACATACAATGCTCAGGTGGTTGCGATTGCGATGTGGCTTCCATGTCATAGGGATGATACCTTATTTTGGCATGAACTTGATGTAAAAGACAATTTTGGCTCGAATTTTCAAATAAGATAGGTTTGTTTGCACTTTGAAAGAAATGAACAAATTTGGTCCGAAATTTGGGTTGACCTTTAATATTGACAGTTGTGATAGAGAGGTTTCGGTTGCGATGTGGCTTCCAAGTCATTTATTTATAAAGTCTAAAAAAGTGAATTTTTCAGAAGAAAAAAAGACCACAAAATAGGACCCTTAGTATATCCTAATATTTTCATATTTACTTGCATAAATCATATTAAAAGGAAAAAGAAATTGATTCAGGCCCCCAAAAATCCCAAAGCACGAAGCTATCTCTCTTTGTACCCCTCTCATCAATATTAACGGCAACCTAAATTTTGGGTCAAAGTTATTCATTTCTTTGAAAATTCGTACAAAACTGTCTTATTTGAAAGTGTAGGGCAAAATAGCATATTATACCTATGACGTGAAAGTCACACCACAGTCACCTTAACATTGTATGTTGAGTCATAAAAAAAAGAAATGTTTGACCCTCAATATTAATAACCGACCAAATTTGTTAATTTCTTTCAAATTCGGACAAAACTATCTTATTTGAATGTTCATGCCAAAATTGTTATTTACATCAAAGTTCAACACAAAATAGGATATTATCCCTAAATAATATAGGAGTACTAAAAATATTGGACTAATGAAGTTCAAAATGTTTCAAACAACATACAACCCTGATAAAACTGCAGTCCAACCAACTAACATTTAGAACAAATGACTTTCCAGCAGGATAACACAACTATAAGTATGGGTGGTTCTATCATATTTTGATTAAGAAAATGACATAAGGAAATGATATATAGACCTTGAATGATATACTCTGAGTATGAAAATGATGTCTAGTGGCCGGAGCTAGGGACATGGTACTATACCTTAAGCCCTTACAGATTAAAATCTAGGTCTTAATTCTATGAAGCTCATATACTAAGATCAATTTTATTAGAAACAATAATCGAAGGTCGTGTTTCATCAAAATACATCAAAAAAATTATGTGCATAATCTTAGTGTTTAGGGCAAGGATTGAAAACCCTTAACGTACCGGGGGTTCGACTAAACCAGTAGGCACTATGTAGTGTTGTGAAACGACTGAATCACGGTTAACCACAGTTTTCACATAAAATACCCTCCTGCCGACTTTTTCGGTACAACCTCTGATGAGGTTTTATAATCCTTGGTTTAGGATCTATGATTTAAATAGTTAAGACCTAGAGTTCACTCGTCAAGGGTTAGAATATAGTGTCTCGTCTCGAAATCAGGTTAATTCAAAGTCTAGATTGCCATTTCTTACCAAGGGTATGAGTTACCTTTTGATTTTACTCAAAATATGATAGAAAACACTACACACACACATACTGGTATACTACAGGAGTATAGTATACTGGTATACTCCAAGAGTATAGTATACTCCACATGATCTAGACATTAGATGTACTTTGTTGAGCTCCAATCAATCTCAATGGTCAATTATAATTTTCCATTAAATTAAACTTTGGGTTTGAGTTTAGAGAATCGGGGCCTGGGGTTTATCCATTAGAGGTTAGGGTAGAGTATCATACCCCAAACTCGGTTAAAAATCATGGTCTAGATAGAGATATCTCACGAAGAGTACCTGAAGTATAATATACTCCAGGAGTACACCAGTCTGACCCATATATATGTGGTTGTGTGTGCACATATATATTTAATATTGTAATTTGATATGCAATATTCGAATAAATGATATTTGGATTGCGGCTTTAAGATTATCCTCCATTTATAAGATAGACTACCATTATTATTGAAGTCAAAATAAAATAATAATAAATGATAATCAAAGATCCAACACTAAAAATGCTTAAGAAAGACTTAGTGGGGTAGCTAACTGTGCTGGAAAAGTCATTTGATTTTCAGAATTTGGCCTCTTGTATGTTTTTTTTATAAATAAATGCAACAAATTTGTTTAGTCTTATTGGTTATGACTCTTGTCCTTGTTAGAAGAGACCCGGGTTCAAATCTTGACACTGATATTTTTTTCAAATAAAAAAATAAACAATTGCAATGACGAAAGTACCCTTCCTACTTTCACTCTGGTTGCAGAAAATTTGAAATGGAAGAAAGTTGAGTCATGAATCTCCATCATATATCTTATAGATCGCTCATCAACAGAATTAATCACTATTGTTTGCGGCAATATGATGTATTGATATTACAACTATGGAAGAAAAAAAATCCTCCACTGTTGAGAGATGAATTGTAGGGCTTCGGCCCATACCGAGTTCGGCCCATGATAATGGCCGAATGAGGTGATTAGGGTTAATCAAACCCTTTGTATATATGTACCATTAGTGTACAGTGTTGAGCTATGAGAAATAAGAGAAGAGCTAGCTTGACCGTGGACTAGTCTTGTTCTGCAAAGAACAAGGAAACCACGTAAATCTCGTCCCTATCGCACTCGTTTCGATTAACTCTTTGTCTCGATTAACATGGTATCAGAGCCTTCTGCAATGGATACTGATAGCATTAGCACGCGCTTGAATTCGAAGAACTTCGCACTCTGGGAATTTCAGTTTCGCACGTTCATGGAAGGACAAGGCCTTGCTGGTTTTTTGGATGGCACCACGCCGCCTCCTGATGGTTCCGATCTTGAGAAGGCGAAGTGGCATCAGTCTGATGCCAAGGTACGCTCCTGGCTGCTCAAGACGGTTGATCCCTCCATTGTCTTGGGACTTCGTCTTCTCCCAACTGCAGCCGAGATGTGGAAATCACTTCGGGACACGTACGCCACGACTAGCGTCGCCCGTCAGTTCGAGATTGAGGTGGAACTGTCGCAGCTCCACCAGGGCGAGAAGGACGTGACCACGTACTACAATGATGCTCGCCTCTTATGGACCGAGCAGGATCTGCTGGGCGCCCAGCTGCTTTCTGGTCAGGCTTCGGCGGAGGTAAGGGCTGAACGCAACAAGACACGGCTGCTCCAATTTTTGGCGCGCCTCCGACCCGAGTATGAAGCTGTTCGTGCCACGTTGTTGAATAGGGCTCAGCTGCAATTTGAACATGTCCTTGGGGACTTGATCCGTGAGGAAACCAGACTCCGCACGCAAGCATCGCTCGATGCTCGACCTGGTCACGGCGAGGCAGGAGCCTTTGCAGTGGCGCGCGGATCCTCCAGGCCTCAACCTCCTGCTGCTGGCGTTCCTCTCTCTGGTAATTCGTCCATTCCCAGCTCTGGTGTTCCTGAAAATTCTGGTGCTCTTGATGATACAGCATATGCTGCATACCGTGCTCAACAACGACGTGAGGTGGAGTGTCACCATTGCCATGCAAAGGGCCACACCAAGAAATACTGCCGCCGACGCAATATTTGTGTGTACTGTAAACAGACGGGACATATTGTTCCCGACTGTCCTACCCTACAGCAGCGCGCCCAAGGAGCTGGAACTCGTCCTCCACCCAGCGGCAACACTCGGCCAGCATATGTCACGCAGGCTGCACCACCGCCAGCTGACACCTCGGCTGCTGGACATGAGGGCATTCTGGTCTCTCCGACGGCTCTTGAGCAACTAGTGAATAAAGCCATATCGTCCGCCTTTGCAAGTCTTCAGGTCTCAGGTAAACGATCGCCTTGGATTCTCGATTCAGCTTGTTTTAATCACATGACCAGCCAAGAACCGCTGCTATCGAATGTTCGTCCTGTTAATGACTTATCTCTACAAGTAGCAAATGGCGCACGTTTACCTGTTGCAGGAGTAGGGAGTGCTCAAACTCCGGCACTATCATTATCTGACACTTTATTTGTGCCGAAACTTGTTCCTAACCTGGTTTCTGTTGGACAATTAACTGAGCATGGTTGTCGGGTTGTGTTTGCACCTTCTGGCTGTTCTGTGCAGGATCTGACGACGGGGCGGGAGATCGGCAAGGGTAGTAAACATGGGCGCATATTTCATCTCGATCAGCTTGAAGAACTGCAGTCATCATCATCATGTCATCCTTCGGTGTCTAGGTCATTGTCCCTTCCGGTCTTCTCGAGTCTAGGTGATCGTCAATTTCACTTGTGGCATGCTCGATTGGGTCATCCCAATTCTGCACGCCTTAGTACCATGTTCAAACAACATCTTTTTGGTTCTAAAGTTGCACATTCGTCGGATTTTTCTTGTACTAGTTGTGTGGAGGCTAAGACGACTAGAATTTCCTTTCCGTCAAGTCAAACTGTCATCACTGAACCGTTTCATTTAATTCATACCGACTTGTGGGGGCCTAGTTCTATAACTTCTCGCAATGGTTACAAGTATTTTGCACTGTTTATTGATCATGCCACTCGGTTTACGTGGGTCTATTTTCTGAGACTAAAATCTGATCTCTTAGCCATTGCTACTGAATTTATAAAGATGATTCAGACTCAGTTTAGTAAGACAGTTCGTGTAGTTCGATCCGATCCCGGTGGGGAATTCAGTTCCACTCCACTTCTTGACTTGTACAAGAGTCTTGGTATTCTCACTCAAAAATCCTGTCCCGGTGTCTCCCAACAGAATGGCCTTGTTGAGCGCAAAAATAGACATGTCCTTGAGGTAACTCGTGCTTTACTTCTAGCTTCTCATGTTCCCTCCTATTTCTGGCCAGAAACTGTCTCCACAGCAGTTCGTCTTATTAACTATCAGATTACCCCGGTCTTAGGTCAAGTCAGCCCCTATTTTCGACTCTATGGAAAACAGCCTCCATACTCTAGTCTTCGTGTTTTTGGATGTCTCTGCTTTGTTCTTCTTCCCCGAGCAGAACGTACAAAATTGACTTCCAAAACTGTTCGCTGTGCGTTTCTTGGGTACAGTGACATCCATAAAGGTTATTTATGCTATGATTCTTCACTTCGTCGTATTCGTATTGCATGTAATGTCGTGTTCTTTGAAAACCTCATGTACTACTCTCCTTCCACTGAGTCATCTCCCTTGTTTGATGTCCATCTTCCTCTACCTGTTTTTCCTGATGATGATGATGATGCAGCCCCAGACATGGATCCCCCGGACAGCCCACTACCCTTGTCCCCAGCTTCTCCGTCTCCCGTCCCATCACCTCCGACGCCTCCCAGCTCCCTCTCCGGCTCGTCCTCGACCTCAGCTGCTCCGTCTCCACCACCTTCCCCTCCGCCTGAGCCCTTGCAGCTTCGGCGGTCACAGAGATCGACCCAAGGCTGCCCACCTATATATTACCGTGACTATGTTTCCTTTCAGGTAGACCCGATCAAGATTCCCACGAAATACTCCCAGGCTGTCGGTGATCCTCGCTGGGACGGGGCTATGACAGATGAAATTTCAGCTCTTCATGCCAACAATACATGGGAAATGGTTGATCGTCCGCCTCCTGAGATACCTGTTGTCGGTAGTAAGTGGGTCTATGCAATCAAGGTTCTCCCAGATGGTACAATTGAGCGATTCAAGGCGAGGGTTGTTGCTCAGGGGTTTACCCAAGAGTATGGCATTGATTTTGAGGAGACCTTTGCTCCTGTAGCAAAGATGGTCACGGTTCGATCTTTACTTGCAGTTGCTTCTATTCGAGGATGGCCTCTCTATCAACTAGATGTTAAAAATGCATTTCTGCATGGCGAACTCAAGGAGACAGTTTACATGGAACCCCCTCCTGGGTACTCCTTTGGCACTCCTGGTCAGGTCTGTCTTCTCCATCGGTCTATCTATGGGTTAAAAGAGGCACCGCGTGCCTGGTTTGATAAATTTCAGTCTACTATTCTTGATCTTGGGTTTATTCAGAGTCTGAATGACCCATCACTGTTCACTCGGCATACTTCACGTGGTCTGGTTGTGCTCCTCCTATATGTAGATGATATGATTGTGACTGGAGATGATACTATAGGGATTGATGCTCTCACGAAAGGTCTCCATGCATCTTTCAACCTTAAGGAGCTTGGGTCCCTGTCCTACTATCTTGGCTTGGAAGTCACTCGATCACCTGCAGGTATCTTACTAAGTCAGAAGAAGTATATTGAGGATTTACTTGACACATCTCGTTACACGGACAGTGTGCCAGTCTCAACACCTATGGAGCTCAATTTGAAGCTCAGTCGGGATACTGGAGATCTCTTGAAAGACGGGGGGAAGCAGTACCGGAGTATAGTTGGGAGTCTCATCTATCTTACATCTACACGACCAGATATTGCATATGCAGTACAGGTTGTTAGTCAGTTTATGGCAGCTCCTAGGACAGCACATATGGATGCAGTGCATCGGATATTACGATATCTACGGGGTACCACAGATGTTGGTTTATTTCTTCCATCATCTGGGTCATTGGCTCTTCAGGCATTCTCAGATTCAGATTATGCAGGGTGTATTGACACTCGTAAATCTACTTCGGGCTGGTGTATCAGGTTGGGAAGCTCTTTTATCTCTTGGCGGTGCAAGAAGCAGGATCGAGTGTCAAAATCCTCTACTGAGGCTGAGTACAGAGCTATGTCTGAGGTCACATCGGAGCTTGAATGGTTGCAGAGATTGCTAGGTGATCTCGGAGTACAGTGTGCTAGACCTTTGGAACTTTATGTTGATAATACTAGTGCCATACGTATCGCTACGAATCCAGTTATGCACGATCGGACCAAGCACATTGAGGTACATATTCATTACATCAGGAATCTTGTTCGAGATGGTACTATTCGCATCTCGTATATCTCCTCCGAGGACCAGATAGCAGATTTGTTCACCAAGTCGTTTTCAGCTAGTCGCCATTTCTTTCTGTCGGGCAAATTGCTGTTGAGAACTCCCCATCAATTTGGGGGAGGCTGTTGAGAGATGAATTGTAGGGCTTCGGCCCATACCGAGTTCGGCCCATGATAATGGCCGAATGAGGTGATTAGGGTTAATCAAACCCTTTGTATATATGTACCATTAGTGTACAGTGTTGAGCTATGAGAAATAAGAGAAGAGCTAGCTTGACCGTGGACTAGTCTTGTTCTGCAAAGAACAAGGAAACCACGTAAATCTCGTCCCTATCGCACTCGTTTCGATTAACTCTTTGTCTCGATTAACATCCACATGGCTGCATGGGTCACTAAAGGCAGATAAATTCTAATAAGTCGATATATATTTACGCTCTATTTTTAATTACTCTTGATCAATTAAAGTATTTGATTAGTCAATCTGATGTCAACCCATATTATCTCAGAGCCATCCTTGATCCTTCCTTCATTCTTACCTGGTAGCATATTAGATGGTTTCTATGAACTTTTTATTTCATTTAAGTGATTTAAATCACAAATTTTGACAAAAAAGTTGATAGTGATAAAGTGATTTTTTTTAAAAATCGATGGCTATTGAGCGGTCATATTGCCACCAACTCTACATTTTAGTGACCATTAAGTAGTAACTCAGTAACTGAGCCATACAAGAAAGAAAATTGAGGGGAAAAAATTGGTTAAAATATACAGAACAAATACAATCACCTATTGCATGAATCATCTACCCAGCTCGTTTATGAATGGTGACAACAACTTCTATTGCAAGAAAATTCAAAAGGGAACAAAAGTACAAAAGCCACCTGAAATCCATGGCAAAGAAAACATACAAAAAAGAAAAAGCCACCTAAAAATCATCTACCAAGCTTTCTTTTATTTTCCCCCCTTAAATTTGTCATTGTGTTATCGGCTTTTACAACAAACAAACAACGACCAATGTTATACCAGCATAAACCGCCCTGATATAGTTAAGTCAGTCATTAAAGTTTTCTTAAAAGTAATTACCAGAAATACAGAGAGAAAGAGCTGGAGGAGTGAGGATGGGAAAACAAGAGTACTGCGTAACCGGTGGGACTGGCTTCATCGCCGCCTACTTGATCAAGTCGTTGCTTCAACACGGCCACACCGTTAGAGCCACCGTCCGCGACCCAGGTAATCCTACCCCGCCGGCCAAGTCTCAAATCGTCAGCTTTGAACACTATACATATATGTCGTCGTACGTACGTTCAGGGGATGAAGACAAAGTTGGGTTTCTGTGGGAGCTGGAGGGAGCGAAAGAGCGGCTGAAGCTGGTGAAAGCCGATTTGCTGGTCCCTGAAAGCTTTGACGACGCCGTCCGAGGCGTCGACGGCGTCTTCCACACCGCTTCGCCGGTGCTCGTCCCGTACGACGACAACATCCAGGAGAGCCTGATCGATCCATGCATAAAGGGCACGCTGAACGTGCTGAGGTCATGCTCCAAATCCCAGACGGTGAAGCGGGTGGTCTTGACGTCATCCTGCTCCTCCATACGATACCGTTTCGATGCGCAGGCAGCCTCCCCTCTCGACGAGTCCAACTGGACTGACCTCGACTACTGCAAGCGATACAATGTATTGTATTGTATTATATTATAATTTATTAAATTAACATAGTATTTAGTGTAAATAAAATTCTCTGTTAGCGTGAGTTAATCCTGCTTCTTGACGTACAGCTATGGTATGCATTCGCGAAGACGAGTGCTGAGAAAGAAGCATGGAGGATCGCCGAGGAGCATGGCATCGACCTAGTGGTGGTCAACCCTTCTTTCGTCGTGGGCCCATTGCTTGGGCCCAAGCCCACCAGCACCCTCCTGCTCGTCCTTGCGATTATCAAAGGTTCATTGTGATTTAATATCAAAGATTAGGTCTTATTCCCATATTATTATGCCAATTGGAGGACTCTGTAGCTGATTCTTGCCAACATTTTGGTCATGAATAGGTTTGCGAGGGGAGCTTCCAAACACAGCGTTGGGATTTGTGCACATAGATGACGTGGTAGCAGCCCACGTCTTGGCCATGGAGGACACCAGAGCCTCTGGGAGACTGGTTGTATCAGGCTCCGTAGCTCACTGGTCGGAGGTCATTGACATGCTCAGGCCCAAATATCCGGACTATCCTTACGAGTCCAAGTGAGTAGAAAAGCCCATTTCTAGGCCCAGTTTAAGGTAGATACTTGAGGAGTCATGCATTGCTGAAATTTCCAAAAAAAATCTTGTGTGTTTGGGCCCAGGTTGTCGGCCCAGAAAGGAGACAGCAACCCGCACAGCATGGACACTAGCAAGATTGCTCAACTGGGTTTCCCTCCTTTCAAGACCTTGGAACAGATGTTTGATGACTGCATCATTAGCTTCCAGCAAAAAGGCCTTCTCTAGCTATGCACAATCTCTCCCCATCCCACTCTAATCGAGTTTATTGCAGAGGGAATTATGATCCCATGGACCAACGAACTTGTAATCCAACGGTATTAAATAAGCAGTGAAACTCATTGTTGATGCACAAATCTTATTTTCTTTTCTCGTTTTTGTCAATATAATTTGATGTTACGATCACAATAAGTCGCAACATGATTTAGCAAGAAATGAACATTTTGCAGAAGAAGAAAAGGACATGACAAACAAAAATGAATTTGTGGTTCGGAGTTTGATCCCTTTTCGGTTACGTTGATGCAATTCTGCTTACAAGTTAACCAAAATGCAGTTTTCTCCCACTCTGCCATTCTTCAGTTAATGGCAACCGCAGGCAGCATCTCTAACCAAATGCTCCCTGAACTTGGCGATAAACGCTTCAGCTCTCTCGTTCAGTTCCTCCTTCGTCAACTTCTCTCCATCGTCCCCTTCTGACAATTCATTCTCGAGCTTCTCTTTTACAACTCCAGAGCTCTCCTTGCTCTCTGTTTCTCTGATCTCAGCTACTCGAATCTCCGAACAAGGTTCAGATTCGGACCTCCCGCCGCAGCTCTGTTTTTGCTGTCTGGGTTTTGGAGGAATCGAAGCAGGGGAGGTGGAGCGGAGGGAAGTGAGGAAGATTGCCAAGAGGAGGAAGTTGAGAAGGAGGAAAACTTGAACCCGCCATCGCTCCATCATCAGCAACATAGCTCCCAACCTCTTCGCGCACGCCAATGCTACGGTGGTTCCGCCTGCTGCTGCGTATACGATCAAGTGCGCCCACTTCTCATCTTGTTCCCCTTCTGTTGTTACTTCTCCTTCGCAAGCGTAATAGCTGTAGTTCTTGGAACTGGACTCCATTGTTGCTCCCAATTTCAGATGGTTCTCTCTGAGTCTCTGTTCTTCTTCTTCGCTCTTGCTTTGAGATAATTTGAAGTGAAGAGAGGAGGGGAATGAGGTATATATGGTCTCTGGTTCTTGATGGGTTTATGTGCGTTTTTGGGTTTGAGAGGTCATGCATGCGTATGGGAACATATGATTTGATGAGAAACTAGTAAGGAAACCCGCGCTCCGCGGCGGGGAGATCGTATTGGGAAAATGTGGAGTTTGCTTTGGAAACTGACATATTTGTGCGTCCATGAGTAGATTGAGTAGAGAACATGCGATCTAAGAAAAAACAGGATGATTTGTACATCTGTAAACTTTGCACTGGAAATAAACATTAGGCACATAATGTTATTATGAATTGCAAAGCGGGTGTTGCCATACTAAAGCAGCAGTACATATTGGTCGCTGTCAGATTGATTAATTGGGGAAATACAATTTAGATATTGTGCAGTTTTGCATTGAATGTGATGTAAAAGAGTGCCAATCGGTGATGGTGGGGCAACTGAAAGTTATGTAAATGCTTGTTGAAAATGGTGGAGATGTTGACATTTTCCCCTTAAAATTGCAATATAAAAGGAGTGCTACTTAAGGAGCCAGAAGGGTTGAAAAGCAGGATCACATGTTATGCAAGTACCCAGAAGAGCTGAGGCAATATGGTGGATAGGTGACGGCAAGAGTCTTGCCTGTTAACATTTGTTCCCAGACTGATGCAGTAGAAGTTTTTTGACCCCTAATAAATTTTGGTATCATTGTTTTTTTGCGTAGGTAGACCTAGAGAAGGTGGAACAGGGTGTCACCTCTTCTCTTGGTAAACCCGCTCGCGTTGCTTCGCATAACAATGATAGCAAAAAAAGGCATATCATGCAAACCTGACAGCGAAATGGATGGAAAATGATAAAAGGAACATTTGAGGCTCTTAATCAAGCAAATCATAATACACTGGTTGGGCAGAATTGCGGCACTTGAAGCACACACCTTATTTGACCGACTACAATTTTGGCTAGTGGACAGTAACTCTGGATTTATGAGTTAGAATGAATTGAAAAACATACTAACTGACATTATCAATCGATATTCAAATAAGATCATGCATGTAGCTATCCTCAACAACTCCCTTGACAATCACCTATTACACGTTACAAACAACATTGGATACACTAATACATAGAAACCAAGAAATCTAAGAGTGTGAAATGGATGAACCCATCCGTAATAGATTGAACTCCAGCTGGTGCGAATTGAATTTCCTAGAAAGCAATTGCAAATTTTAGTTAGAAATCCATCACAAAATGTTGTAAGAACAATAAATTCCCACTAAAAGTCAGTCAAATGGACTGATCAAACATCATATGTATGCCATACATAGACATAAATGGATAGGAGAGGGCAAGTTCCATGGAGCCAACAGTTGGCCGCAAAAAAACTGATTGAAACAACTATAGCAATTCAACTTACAGAATGAGTAGCAGTAACAATCATAAACCTGTCTTTATATGCAAGGCAATATCTTACTAATAAAAAAGAAATTCAGTTTCACAAAACTAACACGGTTTGGCTCTAGGACCAAGTTATAAAAAACACACCTTACAATTTATAAACGGTGATTAAAATTCAACATATGCACCATCACCACCACGTTTCACTGCCACTTCCCATTAAAGCGACAACCAAATGAAAATCGATCTGTAAACAAACATTGGTAGGCAGAGATTAAAACTAATCGAAACCAAAATAAAAGCGCACATGCGCACATCATTCCTCAAGAGTCGAAAACGATAAACTGGAACAACTACTAAAGATCCAACAAAACCAAACATTTCCTCACTCAACCTTTCATATGCCAAATAAATACCTATAGGATCTTAAAAATTCAATCATTGAGAGCTGCTCTATATTTAAAATCAAACCTCAAGTAACCTAGAGGGAAGGTTTAGGCAACAGTTGAGAGAGTTAAGATCTGAATTGAGCAGCAAGAAAGCACCAAATCTGACGTGAGAAAAAACATAATGTAAAACCTAACCGAAACGAAACCACCCGAGTTTGTCGATTCAGAGAGGATGAGCGGAGTCCTTTTTTTTCTTTTTCGATTCCAATAGAGAAAGAGAGGCTTCCTTGTCCTAATACTGTCATCGACCTCGTTGATTCCAATACCCCTTATAGTGCAATAAAAGCATCCACCAACTTCGTTCTGTATAGGCCCTCAACATTCCTTCCCGTGTCACTCTTGATTCCATAGATGACTTCGTTTCTGCATTGGTGTTGTCAACGATGCCTCATGTTAGGATAATTAAATAATTTTAAAATAAATCAATTAGACTATGTAAAGAAATTATAATAGAGGTCTGGGAATTGTAGAACATGTCAGTAACAAAGTTAAAAGTTACAGGAAACCAGAAATGTATCTCCCATATGCACCGCTCTACCATTTGAAATACATCTTAGTGCAAGTATTTAGTTTTGTTTATTTATATCCTACCGTAGATCATTAACAAAAGTGCAGCATACAATTCATTCGAGTACACCATCTAAAGGATAAACTGGCAAATCAAAGGAACAAATCTAAGGTTGCAAATTTTGTCATTGACAGAAAAGCTAAAAAGTTGAAGCTTGAAGATGGGGTTAACAAAAAAGTAGCAAAAACAAAGAACTAATACTGACAGAAAGATAATGGAAAATAAGAATCTAAGCATGAAATACTATAAGTAGGAACTCCATAGCAAAAGCGGTTAAAGTTGTGCACTATTCAAGCTTTGAGGAGAATAGAATGAAAATGGAATAATTTCTTTGCTCCTTGTTGGCCATCACCAGTTATTGGATGTGGCTAATGAAAACTGAACTGTTCTTTTTACTTAAGGCTATATTAAAAAGGCTACATAGCGGGAGATTACATGATGAATAAAAGCATGTAATAAAATGCAGTATTAATTGTTGGGGAGCAACCAACAATGCTTCAAGTGTGAGGTTTTTCCTGTTTTATAGGTTGATAAAGTCCATCGAACGATGGGTAATACCTGCTAGACAAATACAGTTTCAGGTCAGAGAGACACACACATCAAATGCTCTAGTCTTAAGCAACTCTATCCCAAAATCGATTCCATTTTAGTTTAGCTTAATGCTTTCAATTGCAGAATCCTAACAATTTAAGAGTGAATACTTGGCCACTTTTCATCTCCTCCATGTTCTGCTTCACCCAAGTCTCGATCTTCCTTTTCTTCTTCTTCACCTTGCTTCTTCTTCGTTGTTCAGCACAAAAGAGAGGAGAGAGAAAGCAGATCTAGAAAGATGGAGAGAGGAATTGGGGATTAGACATGAGGAAGAAAGAATGGATAAGTAATAAAAAGTCTCCCTTTGGACAGAAAAAGCAAAACAAGTAACAGTTTTTGAAACTTTCTTTTTTCCTCTACTCTGAGATTCCATAATAGGCATTAAACTTCTATTTCCATACAATTACAGAATGCTAAGAAATTTATATTGTTTGCAGGCTAGAAATCTCACCAATTCATACGTTGCAACCAGGATAAGATGACACAGTTCAGCCCATAACTCCTCAACTGCATACCTGCAAACCACATGAAAAAAACACAATCATATAGCTTGAATCAAAATAGCATGCAGCCAAATAAGGATCGAGGAGAGGACACCCCACACCCTGCAACAAAGTGAAGCAAGAAAGCCATCTAGTTAAGATCCACGATTCACATCTCCTCTCATGGCAGCCCTTTGCACAAAGCACATCAACCTAAGTATCCATCGCAGAGGTGAGTACTTTCTAAACCGCATAATAGCTAATTCCAAAAAATAAAAGGCTAAATTTCATGAAAAAACTCAATGATCCAAAGCAGCAGAACAAACTTCATAAAATCATCTATAAACAATTGTTCATCCCGAAACCAAATCAACTCTGCAAACTACTCTAATGATTGTAAGCTTTGATAATGAAAGCTTCTAGCTCATGTCTTAGCAGTACAACAGTGTAGAGTAATAACATAACATAGCAAAATCTCATTCCAATGAAAACCGAGTGCTGAAGGAGAGTCACTGGCATGTCGATCCCATATCATAATATCTATAAGACTTCATTGTAATGAAATCTAAAGAGAGTAATGGCATAAGTAGATATAAGATAATACTTAGCCATTTTGATTGTTTGAGCAAATTCCAAACAAAACAGTTTATTCATTATGCATCACCTCGCTAGATCAATCAACTGGAAGTTAGCGAAGAGATCGTTACCTTTTTTGGTTTCTTCAGAGTTATACATTGGCTGAAAGTTCCCACATACAGCAATCGTTCCCACCAGGCTGTACCTTTTCCCCAAATAGTGATCCATACATCCACTGATAAAAATATCTTTGCTTTGAAACTTTCAGCTGCATTGCTCCTACCCGATCTCGCAGAACATATCCCTATTTCCGTAACTGAAAGCAACGATAGAGCATTAGTACTGAACTTAAGTTAAGAAGCAAAATCTGTAAATCCCAACATAGAATCTGTGAGGCAAAAAGGAGTGGAAGTGTTGACCTGCAAGGACCAAATTATGGATGGGTGGCATAGAGAAGGAGCAGAGAAGACTAACATTGCTATGGTCCTTATTATTGAATCAACAATTGCGCTTCCCTCTTGAAACGGTGAGATATGTACGGTGACAGCTGGGAATAAAACAGAACCTCGCTTTCCTTCATTGTTCAAACGATTGCTCTTCCCTCCTGAAAGGAAAAGGATTTTTGCATGAGTGATGGAGTCAACAGAGCGTAACTACTGGTCGAAAGAGGCATACACAGAACGAAAGCACTGCAAACAATCAATAAACCAGCGAAGTTCAACACCTACCATTATATTCTGCAGAAGCTCTTCTTTGGATTGTTTATGGTCCTTTCATGTTTAAAAAACTGATAAAGAGGTAATCTTCCATTCTGTATACACTCTCCCACACCCCTGAGCACCAATAAAAATAATTAGTTGACCACAACTAAAGCTGGTTCACAAAGAATCTTATCATTAATGATCCAGAATTTTGGAAATAAACTAAGCAAACCAAATGGAAAAATGATGCACCTGCTCTTAGTAACTCCTCGGTGTTCCTATCATTTTGTTCTCCACTGGATGATACTGCAGTCTCCTTGCCTATTTCTCATTACCTATGCCCAGCTCCTTCGGATCATGTTCCTGAGAGGCAACTGCAATGAGACTGAAGCCATGACTCATGAGTAAAAAAAAGGATCAGATCATTGTACAATGCAATTTGTAAAAAGTAAAAGTCTGCATAGCCCGCTTTCAAACCAGATTACAAAGTGAGATAGCTTCTATTGTTTCTATCCCTTTTAGAAGATACTCGGAGACGACTTGCCTAAGAACATATAAACCGAAACTAACCTGACAACTGGAACCAGTAGCAAGAACCACACTTGCTTTTCGTGGTCACTATGTATCTCCAAAGGTGGATTACAACCTGGTTCATCAGGCATAGAGTTAAATTGACACAATAATCATAATTAAATCCACAATGTTGTCACTATTAAAGGACTCACCGAGGAGAAGGCTTCCTTGACTTGAGCAATTCCTATACTGCACTAATCCTTTGATGGCAGTTCCAACTGACCAACTCCAGGAATCCACAACCCGTCTCCCTGGTTCAATTTTGTTACCTTTTTCAATGAGTCTATCAGAAAAACAATTCCGTCAAGGAAAAACTCTTAAGTCAATGAATTCGATAACAAAATATAGTAATCGGACCTAAAATGCAAGGACCAATCAGCCTGTAATGAGACAACTGCTCCAGCACTGTTATCCTCTCATTATATAAAGCTTTTAACACCACCAACCGAGAGGAGCTTGTTCCTAGGGAGCACAAATGTCATGAAAATGAGAAGTTCTAAAGAGCAAAACTTCGACCACTCAAAGACAAAGATGGCAAATAAATAAACGGCAGTAAACAACCTAGAGATCTTTGAGATCATGTTCCATTTCATCAACACCTTTTTGTTTCTCTCCATCCCTTAGTGACTCCATCTCTACAGGGTGCAGAACATAGACAGAGAAAGGGGAGTTCTAGGCGAAACGAACTCGGAGAAAGAAAGAGAGGAAATTCTTCATTCGCAACATGAATTCTCTGAATTGATCGGGACAAAGAAAGAATGAAAATTAGAGTTATGGCCAACCAAATCAAACAAAAGTAGAGATTTGTAGCCAAAACAAAGAACCATTATGCTTTTTACCATAGATGATAACAACATATATTTCAGCAACATACCCGTTGTGGAGTAGTTTGATGGTTGGGATGATATACTGCTATGTAAGTGTCCAAAGTTCTGGAAATCAAGGTAAAAGCGAATTAGTCATGGAACAAAGCAATGTCCAGAGAACCTCATTTATCTATTAAACAATGAACCTCCAAAAAGTAAGTTACCTGGCTTTGCCTTCTTTCTCCTCTGTTAAACTGGCCCTCTCCTCCTCCCCTGCCAACCAAATAATGAACCAAATCCTTAAAGTATGCAAAGATAATAAAAAAATGGGTAGACCTGAAAATCCATGAAATAAAGAAGACAGAAGCCGCACATGAACAACATTACCGAAACCGAGAAAGGAAAAGGAAAAGTTTACCTAGAGAGTGGCAGAAAGCAGCAGGTAGCCCTCATGGGCTTTGCTGCCTCCGGAAATCTACACTGGCGTAGCTGTCGTCCGCAGCATGGGCCAGGACTGTAATGACGACTTCTTCTTCCTCTTCCCTTGCCTGGAATCGAATTGTAAAAATAAACTTAACAGAACCACATGAAAGAAAGGCGAAGCCCAGAATGTAAACAAAAACCCAAATAGGAGGAACTTAGCCAAAGAGCACTGGTTAGGCCTCGTCGCCTCTGCTGCTTTCAGAAATCTCCAACGACAACAGTTCCTCCTTTTTCCTGCCATCTCTCTGAACTCGAAAACCCAAAATAAGAAGACAGATTAGCGGGAAATCAAAAATCCAAACACACCAACAATTAAAAGGGAAATAAATCCACAAAAGAACTTACCATAGACGTCGCCCTCATCGACTCTGCTGCTTTCAGAAATCTCTGCCGGCGACAGGTTGTCCTTTGTCCTGCCACCTCTCTGAACTCAAAAACCCTTAAAGAAGAAGACAGATTAGCGGCAAATAAAAAATCCCAACAGACCAACAACTAAAAGGGGAATAAATCCACAAAAGAACTTACCATAGACGTTCGTTGATAGCTGGGCATCGGTGGCGGCAGTCCATGATTCCTCTGGCATGACAATCGCCGACGAAACTCAGGCAGGAGACCACACTTCCTTCCCCTCCGGTGATAGCTGGCCCGTTGGCGGCGGCAGAGTATGGTTCCTCTGCCATGACAAAACTTAGGTCGGAGACAACACTGTATTTTTCTCCTTCTCTCGTCATAATCAGAAAACCAAGAGTCGCCGCCGCTGGAAGTTGGGACCGTAACCGGTCGACGGCCTTCCCGCCGCCGCCATCGTTTTTCGTACTCAAATCTGTGCTCCATTTCTGTCATGCCGGCTAGTTCATTCCTTCTCTATCGTCTTCATGATCGGAGCTTCCTCCCTCCATTTTCTTCTTATTCAACAGAGAGAGAGAGTGGAGTGGGTGGCTGCCTGGCTGGTAAGGGGTGTGCGAGAGAGAGAGGGGAAGGATAAGGGAAGGTGGTACAAAAAAGCAACAAAGAGAGAGGTGAAGAAGGAAAGTCTTTGTTGTCAGAGGGAAGAGAGGCAATGAGAAGTGATTAAAGGCTGCCCAAGATATGGGAGAGTGCACCAATGAAGTGACTCTACGTCTCTACTAAGAGAACAGAGGGCAATAATTAGAAACCAGAACCCAGTAAAAGCCTGCTAAACAGTAATTAGGAAGTGACTCTACCAAACAGTAAAATGGAAGTTTGAGAAATGATGAGAACAAGTAAAAAGCAAAAAGTAACAGTGGCGGGATGTGACTCTACCAAACAGTAAACTTGTAACTTGTTCTTTTAAAGAGATAATAATGAGAGCGCCGGTGTTAATGGGAGACAACTGAAGAAGGCATATGCTCTCTGCCCCTAGAAGTGGTTCTTCCACCTTCTTACTTACAAATCATTGGATTGGTCCCTCAACTTTTTCGGTTTTCTTCTCTCGAACTCTTTTCTTCCAAACTTAAACCGAAAATATATAACTAATATTGAAAGAATATCACTTGCTAGAATATCAATTCGAATTATGTTATATTTGAATCATTGTCATTATGAGGAAAAATGCAATTTTGTTGTAACGATGTTTAAGAACCAACATTTTAGGAGAAACCGATACAAACAAGCACGATTCAGGACAATCAAATACAAACCTTCAAACGTGATTTGAATAGAGTTGACGAACGAAAACAGGGTTGCACACCGTAGATACATTTTCATCCTCGATGGTTTAGTGGGTACCAATGGTGTTTAGAGAATTACTAATGCTACATCAAACAAAGATTGAAGAGCTTTGCCCTGTTTAGCAGCAGCCGCAAACCAACTGAAAGCAGACCTCTCGCTTACATTACAATTACAACCTAGCAAGCCACGTGGAACGTTTACTTTCTACTAAGAAACAGTAAGCAATGATTTCCTCTTCAAACAAAGCAAAGCTAGCAGCATTTCCTTTTGGGATTGAATGCATGGCAGGCACCAATGATAATATGTAAGCAAAAAAGTACCATGGATTGGATCCAAAGTTTATTCCTGGTCATCTTTAGCAACTAGCAAGCAGAAGCAGAAGAATATCTCTTCCTACTTTCTAAGCTTCGGGATGCATAAACAAAAGAAGGACTGAAACGTGACGCTACTACACAAAGGCCAAAGCACGCCTGTTCTGGTCTCCCACAGACAGACAGAAAACGACCCTACATTTCTCACCCATCCATCATTCTCTCTCGCACCGCCGGTCGCTGTAAACGGAACAACAAAACCAGTAGAGAGAGAGCGACAAGTGAATCTGAATAAATAGTTAATAAGCACCCGATTTTCCTCGAGTTGTCCCCGATCCGAATCAAATATCCACACCTTTCCCGCCAATTCCTCCAAACATCCCCACATTCCACAACCCAATTCTATAACAGCTGAACGAGACTGAGTTATGTAAGACTAAGGTACAAATGTAAGTATCCAGCTGGTCAACTGGGTTCCTCAAACTGTCTGTGGTGTATATATGTAGGCAGAAACTTCACTCACTGTGCAATGAAGAGAAGTGTGGAAGAACAATGAGGGCGGCCCTATGTTTGAAGAAAGTCCTCGATTGCGCCTTGCCATACTCCCTTCATGAACAACATAGATAATGAAGAGGTCGAAGAACTCTCGTACCGTGCTGGAAGGTATCTCCTTGAGTGAGAATAAATTCTGGTGGAGGTAGGCTTGGACATTCTTTGAATCCTCAAACTTTCTTCTGGTAGCAATCATCAGGAGCCACAAAATCAAAATAAGGAAACGAGCTACAAAAATTGAAGGGCAGGAGATCAGGAAGGGTCAGAAGAGTTGGTTCGGGCATTTGGTGAGAATGCATGCTTGGACAATTGATAAGACAATCAACTAACAATGGTTCGTATGCTCTCACTTCCACATCACTGCTGACTGGCATATTCCCTGTCTGACTTGGGTTCCAAGCTAACTGATTGATAGCTTAACTCCATGCTATTTTTTGTATCATCTTGTAGTCTACCGCATCTATGAAGGACCTTCGTACTTAGTATAACGCTTCTAGCTCTAGATGCATGATTCACACCACCTTTGATTAGTGTCAATCCCGGATCTAAGCGTGGGAATGGCTTCAAGTCAATTACAGTATCAGTAACCTTTGACCGACCATCACCTGATTTAACATTGCTGAAGAGTTGAAATGCATAAGTCCTACACTGACCAAGTGTGGAGCGTTGAGAAACTTGGGAGTGCTCACCAGATAACCTTAACATTTCATTCTTAAAGCACCCATCACTGTGCTTTGAGATTTCTGCCAATTCACCAGAATCCTTCATGTCAGTCACCCCAAAGTTTGAAGAGGGTTTAGCATTCCCATTGGCTGAACTAGTTTTCTTACGAGAGAAAATAGAAGGTGGCTGATAGGGTTTGAGGATGAGCCGACTTTGTAAGGGCCTACACTTAGCTTTACTTGTTGCAAACTGAGCCTTTCTTCGACGTGATCTCCTGATCCTATTGTACTTCAGGTCATCCCTATAGAAGCTCCTTTGTGTTCCTCCAGTCCTTACAACTAGGCATTCCGCTACAGCTTTATCATTCGGTATATTCACCAACTCGTTCCTAATGAGATCATGTTCATCGATCAAATTTCCATGACACATTTCTCCAGCAAGCAGCTTGCCATCCACCATTTTGATTGTCTGGTCACTTCTACTAATCCCGAACTCTTCCATTCCTGTTTTAGTCAATGATGATTCAGCACCACCAGAGGAAACATTCTCGAAGGGCAATTGCCCATTCGCTGAGGCTCTATTTAAGTAATTCAAGCCAGAATTTCTTGCAAGTTGCAAAGGTGAGTTCGGTGATGCATTGCTAATTCCAGGTCTTGACTTTGAGACCTTCTCGTCCACAGAAGGATGACATCGGCTATTTCTCACCTTGTCCAGCTTATCTCGAACCCATTCCAACTCTGCTCTAACATCTAGTATGACACCCTCGGCCTCTTCTAATTGTTCTTCAAGTTCATCAATCTTCCTCTGTCTACTTGTGAGGGTAATCTCTGCTTCATTATCCTTGCATTACAAGTGAACATGCCAAATGAGTGACAAAGTAGCTAAACATCATCAAAGAGACACACAAAATGAGCAATGCCGAACGCCAATCAAGCCTTCACAACTACTGTAACTGGGTAACTGACTAAATTGGCGGTTTTATTTCTACCTTATACCTACAAAACCTAATGATCAACTTAGAGAACCATTTTGAGTACATTACTAATCAGGATTGAGCAAGGCCAAATTGACAAAAGCAAAAGCGGGGCGAAAGCATACCTTGGTATCGATCATCCGCTTTAAACGAACAAGCAGGCGAAGTGATTCATCGTTAGTAGCAGAGATATCCTGCTGAAGCCGATGAGCTCGCATCTCAGCGGCCATTGCTCGAACCGCCGATTCCTTCTCCACGTTGTAAATTATTTCAGCGTAAGCCTTCTTCACCGCCGCTATCTTCTCCACCTACCACAGACTCGCACAGAGTTAACATCCATTCCCACAAACAAACTATCCAGCAGGCAAAGAGAATGTCTATGAACCTCGGTTTCGGCAGCCATTGTTGGTTTCGTTCGTTCGTGCTCGATGAATCGAAGAAACTGACGAGCGAGATGCGAAAGCTCTCAGCCGCTGCGTTTGGAAATTCTGGCAGTGTGGTACTGAGAGTTGAAAGTTGAAACGAAATCGCATTATTACGGAATTGCCCCTTTGGTCCCGCTTCCTGGGTTTCGAATTTACAGGCCCATTCTCACTTCTAGAATGTGGCAAATGAGCTCTGGGCTTGTACTCGATTTGTAGATCTACTGTCCCGTCCACTAAGTAAAAGCCCGCTAAACATAATCTTAATGGGTTGGGCCTTATTGAGTCCTAAGCCCATCTTGGCTGTATAATTTTCGATGGATTTAACAGCCATTTTTATTTTGTATTTAAACCCAGAAAAAAAAAAAAACAAAGTTATTTTACCGGCCATCAGTCATCATCCACGAACCATTTGCCACTGGGAAGAGTAACTGGAATCATACGGGGAAGTGGATAAATAGATAACAGAGCATCATGTTCGTGGACCGGCCCAACAGCAACAAATGTGGCTATCATGGAAATGCCGGTGAAGCTTTACCTTCCACCACTTTGCATCTCCCAATGTCAATTTGTGTATATTCATGTTGGTGTGGTGTCGGCGTATTTTCTTGATGGTTAGTTTGGGGTGCGGTACAATTTGATTTGATTGCAAATGTTGCATCTAGTGTGATCAAAAGTCTTTTTTTTTGGGGTGAGATTTGTGATCAAAAGTCTAAAGAGGAAAGAGTGGATTATTTACTATTTAGCGAATAGGAAAAGGAGTATATATGAATGTTATGGATGGGTAATATAAACTTGTTCAGTATGAATACAAGTTAAAACAAAGATGACAAAGGAGAAATGAATGGATGAGGGGTGATCACAACTAGGTCGTCTTTTATTATCCATCATATTAGACTTGTGATTATGGACAATGCTTGAGAAATTTCGGGCCGTTACAAGTTTATTGGAAATCAAATCATGTTGCGGATTATTTAGCGGACTAAATATCATTCAATGTCTTTTGACTCTTGGAAGCTCCATTGTTAATTATAGGTAATATACAATTGTATAGCAAAAAATTTTGCGTTTGTGCCAATAATAGCCAAATTTGGAGAAATACCACTTCTAGCCACTTTCGTCCTATTCTTTAACGGCTGGCTATAAGTGGTATTTTGCCAAATTTGGCTATTATTGACACAAACGCGAAAGTTTTGGCTATACAAGTATATATTGAATTAATTATATAAAACTTGGGCTACAAAATTAGTCGTATTATGATGTTATCTAGGTTTTAAAAGCTCACACCTTTTAGAACCTATATAAAATTCCAACATTTTTTTGATAATATATTATCCGTTTCGAGTTAACATCGCACAATTTTGCATTTGTTGTTCATATTATGGTCACTTTCCAAGGAGTTTACGCATCCTTGTACCGCTTGACCGCTTCACATTAGCACGTTAACCTTCAAAGTTCTTACATTAATTACTCCATTTCATCTCAAACGTGTCATGTTAATTAATTTTGTTTGTTCTTTATTAATTATAGATCTCTCGTAGTTTTTAAATGTGAAATTTGCCAAAAATGTTAGAAACCGGTAAGTTTTTAAATAAATGAAAACCTAATCAAAGCTTTGTGTAACCACAAATAGAAAAGTCTACTCATGTTCTGGTCATACTAACAGAACAGATGACCAACTAATCTCTCAAAAGTGGAAATATATAAATAAATAAAAGAACAAAGAATAATCAAACCTGATATTATATAAGTACAGGCTACCCGCTACCCAGCATATACTTCAGTTTGCGAATTAGTCAAAGAAAGAAGGGTGTCACATTCACCTAATTCCAGCAACACGCAATGCTTAAGAAAGTGGGGGGCTTATAATAATAAAATACAAACCAAAGACCGAAAAAGAAAGAAAAGCACTCCCGCGATAAAATGCCTTCAACATTACACAACCAAATCATGATCAAGCAATTTAATCATTAATTAGTGACAATTTATCATATAATCATCCACTAAATCAATCGAGTACTACTACCGAATCCCAATCCCATTCCTTTCATAATCCCATGCCGCGAGAAAGCCACTGAAAGTCAAATATGGTTTCTCCTTCTTCTTCTTCCCCAGCAGCACCCTCTTCTCTTTAAAACCCAGCTAAAAAAACCCTGTAGAAATCTCTGATCTTGAATCGCCCTGATGGGTTCTTCGGTCCACAGCATAAAGTTCGTTACTTTACTCACTCTGGTGCTCATCGCCGCCTTCTTCTCCCCTAGTCCAACAGTTTCCCAAGTCGTGGAAGATGACGTCAGGTGCCTGGAAGGTTTGAGGAGTTCGCTGCAGGACCCAGAAGCGAAATTGAGCTCCTGGAACTTCAGCAACAGGACGGGGAACTACATATGCAAGTTCGTCGGGGTTTCCTGCTGGAACGATCGGGAGAGCAGGATCATAAACCTAGAATTGAGGGACATGAGTCTCGCCGGTCCAGTCCCGGATTCGTTGGCCTACTGTGGCAGCATCACGGTGCTGGATCTCTCCAACAACGCTCTCTCTGGTACGATTCCTCCCCAGATATGCAATTGGTTGCCCTACCTAGTGACGCTCGATTTGTCGAACAATGATCTCACTGGTTCGATCCCACCTGACCTTTCGCGGTGTAGTTACTTGAACAGCTTGATTCTGTCGAATAATAAGCTCTCTGGTTCAATCCCTTATGGGTTCAATAGCTTGTCTAGGTTGAAGAAGTTCTCTGTGCAGAACAATGGGCTCACTGGTAGGGTTCCTGATTTCTTCAGTGGGTTTGATTCTGCTGATTTTGAGGGGAATGATGGGCTCTGTGGGAAGCCGTTGGGGAAGTGTGGTGGATTGAGCAAGAAGAGTCTTGCTATTATAATTGCTGCTGGTGTGTTTGGTGCTGCTGCTTCATTGCTCTTGGCATTTGGGGTATGGTGGTGGTTCCATTTGAGGTATGGGAGGAAGAAGGGATTAGGTTATGGAGCTGGAAGAGGTGATGTTGCTGCTGATGATTTAGCTAGTTGGGCCGACAAGTTGAGAGCTTACAAGCTAGTTCAAGTCTCGTTGTTCCAGAAGCCTCTTGTGAAGCTCAAGCTAGCTGATCTGATGGCTGCAACCAACAATTTCAACCCTGAAAACATCGTGATCTCAACTCGAACTGGGACTACTTATAAGGCTGTTCTTCCCGATGGATCTTCCCTTGCTGTGAAACGTCTGACCCCTACTAAGCTCGGGGAGAAGCAGTTTAGGAATGAGATGAATCTGTTAGGTCAAGTTAGGCACCCAAATTTGGCTCCACTTCTGGGGTTTTGTATAGTGGAGGAAGAGAAGCTGTTGGTATATAAGTACATGTCGAACGGAACATTGTATAATCTACTGCATTGTAGTCCTGGGCCGGGTTTGGACTGGCCAACCAGGTTCAGAATCGGGTTGGGTGCCGCTCGGGGTCTGGCCTGGCTTCACCATGGCTGCAAGCCACCGCTCTTGCACCAGAATGTGTGCTCAAACGTTATCATGGTTGATGAGGATTTCGATGCTAGGATAATGGACTGTGGACTTGCCAAGCTCATGATGACCTCAGACTCCAATGTCGACGAGAGCAGTTATGTGAATGGGGACCTGGGTGAGGTTGGATATGTTGCACCAGAGTATGCAAACACGATGGTTGCATCGCTGAAAGGGGATGTGTATGGGTTTGGAGTTGTGATTATGGAGCTGGTGACAGGGCAGAAGGCTATCGGTGGCGGAGAAGAAGGGTTTAAAGGTAACTTGGTGGAATGGGTGAATGGGATTTGTGGCTCGGGGAGGAGTAACAAGGATGCCATTGACGGAGAGATCCGTGGGAAGGGACATGATGAGGATATTCTGGAGGTGCTCAAGGTTGCTTGTGACTGCGTTGTGGCTCGGCCTAAAGATAGGCCTTCGATGTACCGAGTTTATCAGTCGTTGAAGATGATTGGCAATGATTTCGATTTCGAGGAGCAGGACGAAGAATTCCCATTGATTTTTGGTGAACAAGTGTAGCAGCTTTTTAGGAGCAGAGACAAGTTGGGCTGCTGAGTGTCTGTCTGAAGGTGATCTTCTTGCCACCCATTCTTAATGTTGTAATTTTTTGCCTGCATGTATAGATTATGAACTGTATGATAGAATAAGCCCTTCTCATTGTCTGTATGTGTGAATCAAAGTAAAACTCTCTGTATCTTTGCTCTTCCATTGTATATCATATAGAAGAAACAAACTCCAAACTTGGTGATGAATCAAGTTGTGTGGTTTGGTTTGTTTGTGTAGATAGATAGCACTGGAATTTTAGATGATCTTGGACTCGTTTAAAGCGATGGAACAGAGCTCGTTCCAGGGGTTCTGTCCTACTGTGAATGCCTGATAAAGTGACTACTGACTAGGCATGATACATGACACTCGGTAGTAGGTCTTGGAGCTTTAGTGGGCTGGGCTAACTCCATTTGGTACGTGGGCTTATGGTTAAAAGGATATGGAGGGAAGCGTCATGTTGGGAGTTTGGCCCAATTCCAAATTGATCAAAATTTGGGGGGATGGCCGAATGGGGCAAAAGGTGTTTCGAGCTTTGAATTGAAACAGATTAGATTCCCCCATGCAAACAAAACAAGTTTGCACTTCGGAGACCATGCATGTGAGATGTGTAAAGCTTCAAGGTTTGCACGAGATGGGAATCTGCTTCCCCCATGCAAAAATTACCATCTACGGTAAAAAGAAGAAAGGTAAAAGAAGGGCACCGTAATTTTAGAATCTACACTTTACTTTTGTTTGGCTTGGAATTGGACCGGACTCTTTCCTTTTTCTTTCCTCCCCCTCTCTGCTGATGATTCCTAATTCCCATCTCATCGAACCATTCAAAAGATCTAAACCAAAAATCCCAGCAAAAGAGAAACGTTCCAAAAAGAGGAGGTATACAGCAAGCAAAAAAGTTAAAGCATATTCAAAACAAAAGCAATTAACCAAGCTAAGCAATCTCCTCGTTCCTTCAATTTCAGTTAGGTTTTCTTTTCCGACTAATTACAACTTACAGGTGATTTTATCAATAATCCATCATTGTGCAATTTTTATTGTGGGATTTGGAGACTGTGACTTGATTCTCATTTTGACCCCAACTTTTTCATGCGTTTGTTAGACTAGAAAAGTGGCCCTTACATTACATGTCCTTGGAAAATTTTCATGCACCAACTAGAGCACAATCTCAAATGAATGGATAGGAAAATATTTGAATTTCTTCATTCTCGGAAAAGTGTCATTCCGCATTTTTCAAATTCTATCAGAAATAGTTGAACATCAACTGCAACGATTGAAATTCACATGCAAGACGTTGAGTTGAGCCTATGTTTTTACAAACATTTCTCATTTTCCAAACGAACCCTAGTATATATGATTCCACAAGACTGGTCTCGCCCAAGATAAACTTGAAAAAGGAAAAGGCAGAAACCAACAGCAACAGCAGCACGATTGAAGCCTAAAAACAATGGTAGAAAGAGAAAGGGGGCACCTTTGCTTAATGGCTAAAATACGCTTTACCTGGTGTTTTTGAACAACCAAAAGCAAAAGTGTAGTAAAAGAAAGAAAGAAAGAAAGCCAATCCATTTTCAAAAGAGATATCAGCAGCAGTAGATGAATACTAGCAAGCAACTTCCTCTACAAAAGCAAAGCAAACTAAGAAGCACGAATATAATCACGTACGGAGACAAAGGAACCTTTTCTTTCTTGGATGGTGTTCCAAAGGAACACTCCCTCCATGCAAAAGCAAAGACCCCTCAGGCAGCTTTCATCTTTGGCAGAGGCCTTTGATTAAACAAAGGAACACGAATCCCCTCCAAAGGTGTACCCTTTCTTTCCTCGTAGATGCAGCACGCTGCATGGGAGCCGCTCCTCGTCGACCTTCTGATTCACTGCTCCGATGGTCATCGAACAGGACCACGATGATTCTCCAAAAACCTTTGCTAGATTAGTAATGACACAACTGTATTAAGAAAAACCTATACTACTCGATGCTGAATTCAGTGGCTCACAGCTCGGAGGGTGCTACGATCCCTCTTGCTATGTTCGACCTGGTGGCTTTCTGGACTGGGACGCTCTCCTGGAAAAAGCAGATGCAGTGTTAGTAGAAGTAGGCATTACTAATGTTCCTGATATGTTTCTGCTGCATTTGGATTAAGACAGCTTTCCGACAGCTAGTTAACAAAGCTAACTTTAGTCTAATAATGGAACAAATGAACAAAAGAGAGTTCACTAAATGTTTATGAAAGCTAGATATACAATTACTAGGGACTTTCTAAATCACCTAAAGTGGTCCAGGTCCATTCCCCGATGGCTTCTATTTCTCATAAAAATAAGAGAAAGATTGACAACTAAAGAAGCTTTGCTAAAGAGGAGCTACACCATTATCAGCTTTCCATGCATTTCGAATTAGGATCTAGGATGAGCCGTGTTCATATACCCAGATATCTTATTATACACAAGCTATGAGCATAGTTCTATACTTCAGTACTAATAGCTTTGTTTTCACGCTAAGAAATAAAAAGACAGATGTTCATACTCTGCTATCCATAATTCAGATCCCGCTCTGACAAGCATCAGATAGATACAGTGATCAGAAGGAAGTTATAGCGGACTGATTCTTGGTAATGCTTAACCTTAATATGAATGCAAGATCATTTTGACATAAAAAAACTAAAAGAAGAATTAGATTTAAGTTTTGAAAGTCATTACCTGTTGTGAATTGGATCAGGTCCATTGGGCACTCTTCTCTTGCTGACATAATTGAGATCCGACCCCTCATGAAAGTGATGCCTCCCAGTTGATGAAACTGCAATTCTCTGCAATTTTCTGGTTGCATGGTTTGCTAAGACTCCAACGCACAAGAACCAAACTACCCCAAACAACAACACAGCTCCAGAGATAACTCTTAAAACACTACTGCCACCCTTCCCCATTTTTCTTTCCCCTTCTACGGACCAACTACTTTCCCATGGAGATGAATATTTGACTAGTCACAGAAGCAATCAGTAAAGAACTTGATACAACCATGGTGCCTTCAAAGGGTCTATCAACCTCCAGCCCAGAGCAGAAGATGAGAAGAAATGGAGCCAAGAGGAGCAAGGCAAGTAATGTTGGTGTGTAGGGCTTATTGGTTCTATTTAAAAGAGAAGCAGGGACACAACACTGTGAGTGCCTGTGTGTGACTGAGAGAGAGAGAGAGAGAGAGAGAGATTCAAGAGAGCCAATAAGACAGAAAAGTTCGTTACCCTTGTTGCTTTATATATAGAACGGGTCCATGGTCTTGCTTTGGTTTGGCTGGTGTGTTTTCATGCGGAGACCAATATGACCCCATGTTCTCCTCAAACTCCTATGGCTTATTAGCTAATACAAGACATAGGGCCTTGTGTCTCCAGTCCCCCACAAAATCAATGTACATACTTGGTCCAACCCCACAAAACAATCCATCTAACTCAAGTACTCAATTAATAGTTAGAGGAACTCGGGAGACAAGGGAATAAATTGATAGTGAAACTATACCAGAGACATGAAATAATTCAAAAAAAGAACAAATGAATCATCAGAGTAAAATAAGATCCATGAAACAAAAGGAACCACAATGATTATAAATGCTGGTATACAAGATGGGTGTTGCTGTGATTAAGGAACTATCAGACAAGAATCCATTCAATATTTGATCCTCTTTCTTTCAAACACAAAGGAGTCAAATTTGAAGGGAAAAGCAACACAAGTGAGATTCTTTTGTGGGGTACTAGTTGTCTTAGAAACCAAGTATCTGATCAAGTTATGTTGCATTTTCAGTTCATATAAAGGAACGCCAACTTCTAACTAAGAAGAATCAAAATCAGTAAAGAGGCAAACCAATTTTCTCTTTCAGTAAAGGACTTCTTCCTTCAGTTTACAGATGAAGGTGGAAAGCGTGGTTTCCTTTTCACAGAACACAAGAAGCAGGATATCACTAACTTGTGCTCTTGAATAACCCATATCTAAAACCCATGCCTCAAGCACTGAGCTGTCAAGTGGTATTACTCTCACACATTGAGAGTTCCTAGAATGATGTCGATTTGTGGAATTGCCTAGCAAAACTGCAGCTGAAGATAGTAGAGACAAAATCCAGGGTACAAATATCAAGTGCATTCACAGTGGACAAAACTCCTTCCAATTGCCGGACCCCAAATGATTACCATAGGGGAGCGCACACACAGTTTGTTGGTATCAGTGCACTATTGGCAATTAAAATCTTACAAGTGAAAGGAACATGCTGAGAATGACAGTTGAAGGAAACAAACTTCAGCACACAGCAGGTGGTGGACCAAGCCAACAGTTTGATTCTAAAATATAACAATACAAATCTGCAAGATCATCTAGTTAATGGGTGATCCTAAAAAGAGCTCACAACAACTGAAAAAGGAAACGGTACTTTATTTTTTTGGGTTGGGAGAAACTGGCTACTTTGCAGCAACAATATGAAAATGATGGTGATGCTTCATCCTGTGTGACAGTGCAAGGAAGCTGTAGCTTACCATGTCACAGGAAGCAACACCGTAAGATCTGCATTAACATTTAACACGATCTCAATGTATAGAATCAACCGGAAGAAAATATGCCTAGTGAATTATTCGAAGCTGAATTGCTTTCTTAACACAACAATCATCCATGTCGGCCTATCTAGGAGTCGGAACATTAACGGAAAAATATCTCTCTAAGGGACAGTTGGATGGGATAGAAAACTATTCAAGTTACTACAACAAGACAGAACCATAACTCTTTCCTTTTGGTTTAATCAGAGGTTTGCTATATGCAAAGAACTGTCTTTCAACATCTCATTCAACTTGCATATGACTGGCACACATTCAAGCCCCAGATGGACTAGCAATGGTCCAACTTGATTAAGACATAATAGATTCATGCCACCGGCTGATATAGAACCTTAGCACAGGTTACGTGTGTATTTCATCTCCTTTATATGGTTTTTCCTCACTCTTGCATATATCCCTCCTCCTTTTCTTTAACTCTTAAGAATCCATACCATGTGCTTTTTTCCTAACCCCACTTTAGTAAGTTCATTGGTGTGGTCCCCCTGCCCCACTGAATTGAAATAGTTGGATAAATTTTGGAAAAGACAAGAAAAGAACCCAAACTGATACGAAAAGCAAAAGGCAGATGCTTAGAAGCTTATCATGTTCTATGACAATGCCTTATGCCTGTGTATCTTAAACAGAAAGGAGAAGCAGCTGGAACGAACGTTTGACAACAGCACTGGAAAATAAGTACATTCCTAGAAATACTTGACCAGATTAATTGCAAGATTTGGATCATCTTTAGATCTAGACTTGCGTATGGTGAACTCTTAGGATTTAGGGAATCATAGAACTTGACAAAGTTTCAGCGATGAAACGCTGTTGGTTATGAAGGAAAGTGAAGGATCTGTAGAGTACAGAATGACATAAGCCTTGAGCTTAGGAAAAATACATAAATATTATATGCATTTCTTACACTTGGGGAAGTTCGCTCGTAGCGTTGTCAACCAAGCAGTCCATATTTATCTACCAACCCTGGGGCTACCTAAGAGGCGAATGAAACATAAAACCTGTAAGAATGTGTGTATATATATACAACCTTCTTCGTCAAGAATTGTACAATCGGAGAAAGTAACCATAAGTCCGTAACAAGAAAGAGTACCTTATAGAACAATCTAAGCTGCTGTCTCAAGACCTGGGATTAGCTGAAGGAGCTTTGGTTGACGACAACAATTTGAAACCCAACTCACATGTTCAGCTGCAGTCGAACTTCCATCATTTTCTAAAGCTAAATCCCTTACTTTCTCTTCTTTTGAGCCCAAGTGGGTCCATATATTGCTAAATGAGTACGCCCAAAGCGCCGGTCAGTTATCTGCAGTTTCATAACAAAATCATCACATTATGATAGTGAAAATACACAGATTATGGTGTCATCATGAACAAATTCTCACGAAAATGACAAACACTGGATAACAGTACTGCATATAGACAACACCAATAGATCAATAACACAAAAGGACAATAGAAGGCATGTAGGATCCCACAACTAGGAAGACTTTTGGATACCTCCACCCACTGTGCAACCACCAGTTTGGAACTAGGTCAATGCTAACTTCAAATCTAGACTGCAGACAATTGTTCAGTGCTAAACCTTACGATAATATATATTAGGCACAAGTGACCACAGGCAGGAGGAGATGGTGATAAGCTACAGTAATAGGAGATGTACCTTCATGAGGCATCCACAAGAATCTAGCATGTTTGTCCTTAGAGGATATTCCACCACCTAAACCAATGGAATTTGGCATCATAGGAAGATGTAAACATTTTGTGAAAAAAAACAACAACTAGAGAAGTTATAAGGAACGAGAAACACTTACAATAAATGTATTTTCTCCAATTATGCCTGATTTTGAAATGAGATCCATCAATATGCCATAGTCAACTAGCATATACGGAGGTGTAACACTGATGTAATCAAATGTCCTGTCCTCACCTACAGAAGAAATTGATGCGATCGAGAAGGCACAATTTAAGTTTTTATTCAAATTGTACAAGGTCTATGAACTCCCGACAACAAAAAGGTGGACTAAACTCAGTTTACATCAATGAAGTTGAGATCACTCCATACACCAAGCTCATGCATCATCTACTTTTGGAACCAACTGAGCTAAAAAGAATCATGGATTCTAGGAAAGTAGATGACAGTATGATACATACCTACAAAATGCTGTGCCTGCTTTAGAAAGTTTTCAACAGGAACAGCATGTACAACTGACAAGTCTAGGAATCCAGTCCAGTCCAAATTTGGTTGTAGAACATTTGAAATAACCCAGGGATCCATCTCAACAAAATGAGCCTGAAAAAGTTGTAGCAACAAGTTCAACTACAGGACATTAATCGAATAAACAAATCAAGTACAGCGGAAGAAAGAACATATTTGTCAGATTTAAAGCTCATTCTTGGCGGACATATTCAACTTATCCTCTACAAACAAACTTCCATTGGGTGAACATTTACAAAATGAGGAGAGGGGGGGAAAAACTGTACAAAATTAAGTTAGTGATACCTGAACACATCCCCTACTGATAGCTTCAATACCAACTGATCCAGTACCACTGAACAAATCTAACCAGCGCCCAGGCCTTAGAGATGCAGGACAGCCCCCAGCTGCCTGCAAAAAAGCAGCAGATTCTGTCAGCATCAATACATGTATATACCAGAACCATTCTAACAAGCAAGGCAAAAGAGCATGAATAAGGCAACTCCATAGCCCACTAGCTTCTTTTTCAGATACCAAAATGCATGAAATGATCTGGTTAACAGAAGAAGAAAATCGAAGTTTAGGGAAGAGTAAAACCTGCAATATGTCAAAAGCTGAACCTTTAACCACTTCCATCATTGGCCTGACATCCATCCCCTTCGGCGAAAGCAACTTCTTTCTTTTAGCCTTTCCTCCGAGTACCTAAGATTCTCACAAGATCATTAATCAAACAATGTAAAAGCCAAGCCTGAAGATCAGAATCCGTGAATCATAACTAAATTAACCCTGGCCTAGATGATTAAGACATCATTCCTGACATCTAATTATCTCGGAGCTCATATGTCCTATCCTTAAAGTCTTTGACCACTAAACTACTCACACAGGGAAGCAATCAAGCAACCCATACCTGAAGCAGCCTGTGGGTAGTCCTTTCAGGTTCAGGTGCCTTCTCGTCCGTGACTTGCTTCCCTCTTTCAGTCTTCTTCCCTTCTTTTCTTCTCCTTCCCTACCATTACAACCAAGCCATAACTCAAAATTCCATAGAGGTATCAATTACTTGCAAACACCACACCAAAGCAACGACATAATAGAACATTCAATACTTTTCCCCGCTTCCTCCCTCGCTTGAAATAGAGCCAGAAATTAATAAATATTAACCTTAGGAGCAGACTCTGATAAGAAAGCATTAGGGTCGAGACCGTAGCTTTCCAGTAACGACCTCTTATCTCCAGTAGCCAATTCGCTCTTCGGTTCTGGCACCAACAGTGACAGTTCAATTCACATATACAGAAGCCGAAAGCGTACTAAGTCGAGGTAAGAAACTACGGTAGGAGATTGATAACGAGACGAAGAAGCTAGAGCGTGTGGTTACTTACTGTAAGAGCAAACGACGGCTGTGTAATGGCCGCGGCGGCAAGCGAAGGAAGAGCATGGCAAATCGAAGGGAGCCCGCGCAGCAGGAGAACTCGAGAGAAGATTGGTGCTGAAGTAGAGAGCGGAGAGTGTCGGTGACGATGAAACCGCCATTTTTCGTCTCTTTACCGGAAGAGTTTCCTGCCGGAATCCCTAATGCCAATACTGTATTGTGAAAACTGAAAAAAGCGAAACGCGGTAAATTGCGGATACGATACTTTGAAGCTATGTCACGATATAAGAACATATAACTATATTTAACGATAATAGGCGATAAATTGATCTGACGCCGTCTCATTGCCTTTCCCGAATCTCACCCACAGTTTTCTCGGTTCCTTTCCTTGTTCGTTCGTTGTTCCCAGTTCCCACTCGCTGCGGCCTGCTGCCCGCATTCCTGTCCTCCACCCGTTCAGTCCCGAAAGCATTAAAGACAAAGAAAACCCTGTAAAACCCAAAATTCGACGCGCTGTTTTCCCCAATTCACAACTCCGACTGGCAGCAAAATTCTATCGTCAATGGAGTTCCGGTCCGGCCTTCATATCCTGGCGGCCTCTCTGTGTTTCCTCTTGATTTCCCCTCGCTGTGCCTTCTCTGACGAAATGTACCCTCGCCGCCAGTATAAATTTCTTCATTTTGTTTTCTTACATCACCTCTGCATCGGTTGTCTAATCACCTGTTTGGTTTCTTGTATTTTTTGAAGAGAGGGGTCAGTTCTGCGATTGAACAAAGGCTTGTTCTCGAAATCATTTGATCCCACCCGCGTCACTCAGCTCTCATGGCGTCCAAGGTCTGAACTTTCGTCCTTATTCTGTTCTCTTGATCCCTTCTTAACTGATATCTCATGTGCCTTAACTCTCTCTTAATTCTTGATCTTGACGAACAGGGCCTTTCTTTACAAAGGGTTTCTGTCAGATGCCGAGTGCGATCACCTTATCGAACTGGTAATTGGCCAATGTTGATTCTTCTGCTCCTCTTCTTGCGAATTTCATTCAAATAGAGGTGGGAAATGTGCGAAGTTTGAATCGGAATAGTCTTTCTGTGTATGTTTGGATTCTCGATTGATAGGCTAAGGACTCGCTTGAGAAATCAATGGTAGCAGATAATGATTCGGGGAAGAGTATAGAGAGTGAAGTCAGAACAAGCTCTGGAACTTTTCTGTCGAAATATCAGGTGGGTCTTCTCAATTTTGATTCGACTTGAGCCTGATTTGTGTATGGGACTTTACTGTGACAATGGTTGATTGGCCAATTTGTTGGGAACTATTTTAGCTACTGCTACTTTGCTTCGCGAATTCCATTTCTTGTTTATGATTGAGCTCTGGCTTGAATTGTGAAGGATGAAGTGGTTGCTGCTATCGAGCAGAGGATTGCTGCTTGGACTTTCCTTCCAGTAGGTATATGTTCATATACATTGCACAGCCTTCTCTACCAGCTTCTGTGTGAGCAGAAAGCATATTCTTTCTATTCTCTCCTGACCTGCATTTTTTCATCAGAAAATGGAGAGGCAATTCAAATCTTACGCTATGAGCTTGGTCAGAAGTATGAACCACATTTTGACTATTTCCATGACAAGGCTAATCAGGCGCTTGGTGGACACCGGATTGCCACCGTGTTGATGTATTTGTCTAACGTAGCAAAGGGTGGAGAAACGATATTTCCCAATGCAGAGGTCATTTCTGAAGGTTCTCTTTTCTATTTCTGATACATTGTGCTTTTGGCTGATGCTTACAAGTTCTTTGTGTCTTTTTCTTACAGGGAAAGGAATCTCAACCCAAGGCTGACGACTTGTCTGATTGTGCCAAGGATGGTTATTCAGGTACTACCTTATATTTGAAGTTATAGTTTTGTATATGAAATTATCCGTGCATGAACTCACTCTCTTGCAAATTCAGTTTCATTATCGTATGTCATTTTGACTACATCTATGAACCTAGAACAGATTAGGAGAAAATGAACTTAAATTTAAGAGGAGGAATATCTTATTAGATGGTATATGTTTGTTCACCAGACAGTGTCAGAAACAGTCTTTATTGCCTTCGCAAAGCACGATTGAACATTTTCTTACCTCGTCATTTAGAATAGTCGCCCCAGTAGCTTGATTTGTGAACAAAATGATATTCTGTTTCTTTTAAACAGATGCCTACGAGTTGCACTAAATGGATGTAATTTGCTTTGCTCTTTTTCTGCATAGGCCCAGTGAATATATCGTGGAGCTAAGCATAATTGTATTGTTTTATTCACTGCTTGGACTCTGAATCTGATGAAACTTGCTATTGCCCAATACTTCTGCAGTGAAGCCCGAGAAGGGCGATGCACTACTGTTCTTCAGTCTCCACCCTGATGCAACGACTGATCCACTCAGTCTGCATGGGAGCTGCCCTGTTATAGAGGGAGAGAAGTGGTCGGCAACAAAGTGGATCCATGTCAGATCATTTGAGGAATCCATACACGGTGAAGGCGGCCATGCAGAATGCAGCGATGAGAATGAAAACTGTGAGAAGTGGGCCAAAGCGGGGGAGTGTGAGAAGAATCCCAAGTATATGGTTGGTTCTGATGAGTACAGTGGATTCTGTAGGAAGAGTTGCAAGGTCTGCTCTTCTCAGGAGAAAGGCACAGAGAGAGAGGGAGTGAGCTCAGTGTAGTCCATTGACATGAGAACGGAATCAAGGCTTTGGGTAGCTCTATTATAATGCGCTGTAGGTGTAGATATCATTTTGGCAGGTATGTTCGCACCGAACTTGATAATGTTATAGAGCATCAGTCACAGTCGTTTACAGTGAAAAGGGTAAGAAATGAAGTTGGTATCTGTAGGTCTGGTAAGTGACATCCTTAAACAGCAGGTCTGGTAAGTGACATTCTTAATCAGCAGGTCTGGTAAGTGACATTGTTAAACAGCAACAGCGTTTACCGGTGGGCATGATCTGATTCAGGCTGAGAATTATATTGAATCAGGATATCGTATCGAAAATAAAGGGTAAATAAGTATCAAGATTGTGTCAGAAAGTGAAAGTGCATTCTATATAATTCGGTACGGTTCGATTTTTGGCTCATTGTGTTATGTTTTTCTTTTGTTTACATGAGAAGATAATACGACGACTTTGAGGAATCAAATCGCTCTCGTCTGATTGATATATTGGATCGTTGATTGGAGTCTTATTTGATTTGTTGGAGTCAAAAGTGAATCAAAATTACACTCAAATCAATTTGGTCTGGTTTAGGTTTTGATTCCATATGGCTTTTGACTATATTCTTGAGAAAATCTAGCAGTGAATTTGAGTTTCACAATCGGATTAAATTGGACTTTAATATCGTCCGATTCGACTTGGTTTGATGTAATTGAATCATTGACACCCCTAACAACATTGGATAATCAAATGGAGTTGAAACAGAGGGAATTAATATGAGAGTGAGCTCACTCCAAGAGAACCAACCCAAGTGAATAAACTGTGGGATAGAGCCAAGCATATGAATGATGCTATGCAAGAGAGAGAAAGAAGGCAAACAAGCATGCATTCACGCCATTTTCTATCAAAATTATGTGAGAGAAACAACTGTAATTTCTCCCCTATTCATTTTCTTTCATACTAACAGAAGAAGGAATATATATCATGCAAATGTTGCTAATACGGGGGAGAAGAGAAGCTCCTCCAATTTCCATGCAGTTCTTGCCTCTTCCTTCTCTCTCTCTCCCATTCACTAGTTAAACGTTTTCTTCCCCCATTCTCTCTTTCTTTCTCCCTCTCATCAGCAGCACCCTCTGTAATATATTCACGACTCTAATTGCATCACCATTACACCACCATAGATTCCCAAGAAAGAAAAGAAACCCACCATCACCATTGCAGCCATTCATCCCTTCATTCATCACAATGGGAAGGCCTCCATGCTGTGACAAGTCTAATGTGAAGAGAGGGCTTTGGACTCCTGAGGAAGATGCCAAGATCCTTGCTTATGTAGCCACCCATGGCATTGGCAACTGGACCTTAGTCCCCAAGAAAGCTGGTACCCTTTTTTTCTCTTTATTCAGATGGTGCCCATTTTAACTTAATTTATCCCCCACATTATCATTTTAGATTAGTGAACTTGATGATGGTTTCTTGCACTTATTAGGGTCTACTTTCTTAATCCTTTTTTCTTTAACAGGACTGAATAGATGTGGAAAGAGTTGCAGGCTGAGATGGACTAATTACTTGAGACCTGATCTGAAACATGACAACTTCACTCCTGAAGAAGAAGAGCTCATTATCAGACTCCATGAAGCCATTGGCAGCAGGTAAATCACATTACAAACAACTAAACTGTAAAAAAGAAAGGATCTTTAACGTGTTATTAATTTCACCTCACTGACCTGTTTTAACTGCTGCAACAGGTGGTCAGTGATAGCAAGGCAGCTGCCAGGGAGAACAGACAACGACGTGAAGAACTACTGGAACACCAAACTGAAGAAGAAGCTGCAGAAGATCGGGATCGACCCGATAACCCACAAACCCATCTCCAAGATCCTCAACGATTTCGGCAACATAAGTGGCATCAACATCCCTCCAAGCCCAAATACAACAACCAATTCAGCAACCCACCAAGCTGGTCCCTTTATGAGAAAAGCCTTCAAACCAGAACCACCTTCTTCTTCTACCACAGCAACACCAACCTCATCTTGCTCCAATAACAGCACAATAATGATGGCCAACAACAACAACAATGACCATACACCTCAACAGGACAATTACAATGGTTTCTTCTCCCTCACGCCACCACCATCTGCTGCCGCCGAAACGTTTCTGTCCTGGGACTTCTCTGCCTCCGCCTCTGCCTCATCATCTCCCCTGCCTTCTGCCGAAACGTTTCTTGGCTCGCCAAGAGAATCGTTCTCGTCATCATGTCAGCAGCAGCAGCAGCAGCAAGTGGAGGCTCAAACTACTCAAGGGTTGATGTGGAGGGAGTTTCTGGTGAGCGATTCGACGCTGGCATCTTCGTCAGGTTTCCAGCATGAGCATGATGAAGAGAAGGCAATTGAGGAAGGGCCATCAGCAGAATTAGTACCACCACCATCAGTAGCAGCAGCAGATTTCTCAGCCCGAAGTGATGGTGATGACATGGTAGGTGCATTGTGTGGTGGTGGAAGTAGTTCGTTTGTGGAGAGCATGTTGGACAAGGAGAGGGAGATGATGCAGTCACAGTTTCCTCAGCTTTTGGATCGTCTTGCTTTTGATTACTGATTAATTGATGTTAACTCTGTTTTTTGTTCTGCTTTAGACTTCATTAGCTTATCTTTTTGTTTTCCTTTGTGGTGACGAATTCACGTCAAGCTTATTTCCAGAAGGCATATATGTATCAAGGATGGGGAACAAAAGGAGGTAAAAGTAGCATGACGAGTTTTTCCTCTCCCTTCTTCTTCCTCCTCTTTGCCTTTTGGCGGAAAGAATTGTTAGGTACTAAGGTAGTATATGCGGATTTTAGGGGCCCAACAAAAAGATTTATAATCATTAACAATCTCACCTTTTAGTAGAGATTTATAATCATTCATTTTGAGTGATTGTAGGTGGGCCCAACAAAAAGATAATGCATGCATTCTAACTCAAAGTGAACAAAAAAACGACTTAATCTTATCATTACATGTATTTGCTAAATACCTCACTTCAAATCTCAACCTCCAAACGACCCCTTAGTATATGGAGTGGGAAACATTATTGACACATTAGAAGTTGCAACCATACCTTTTACTTGATCATAGTACTACATAGGTAATTTTATCTTTTGAAAGTAATAAATAAAGTGTGGATCATGATATCCCGTTAAAATTTGAATATGGAGATTGACATTACATGAGTGGATTATAGTTGACCAGGACACGAGGACACGGTTTCGATCATATGCTTGATTGGATGAGTGACCCATTCATGACAAGAAGGAAAGAAATGTTACTTGATATTGGCATGATGGCTATTTTGGGGTAATTAGCATAAATGGTAACAAACCTTTGCACTTAGTATAAAACGGTCACAAATCTTTAATTTATAACAATACGGTAACAAAACTTTGAAATTGTATAGAATGGTCACCGCTATTTAATTTGTGACCGTTTTGTTTTAAGTGCAAAGGTTTGTTACCGAATCGTTACAAATTAAATGTTTGTCATGTTTTGAGGTCGGGTAGTTTGTTCGTTAAGTATATGACATAACCACTTGAACGAAATATAAGATGTCAGGCCATGTGTTCATCGACATATTTGCTTTGCCGAATAAGAATGCCCTCAGTTGACCATTTTTTCAACTATAAGATGTCAGGCCATGTGTTCATCGACACTTTTGTTACCTTTCAATGACGATCATATCATTCACATACATTAACAAAACCACCATACAACTAGAGCGAATTGTAACGGTGATTGAGCGTTCAAACTTTTGAACTTAATTTGTACAAAACGGTTACCAAAAGTCTAATTTGCAACGACACGGTAACAAAAGTTTGAACTAGTGTGAAATGGTCACACTGTTTAATTTGTGACCATTTTGTTCTAAGTAAAAAGTTTTGTTATCAAATAGTTACAAATTAAAGGTTTGTGACTGTTTTGTACTAAGTGCAAAGGTTTGTGACTATTTATGCTAATTACCTGCTATTCTGGGGGCTTTGTCATCAATGTTAAAACCTACTCAAACACCTCTTTTTTTTCCCCAAGAAATGTCAACACCTCATGAATAGAAATTTACGGGTTGATTCACGATGAATTTTCACCAACTCAAAAATAATTTAGTTCACAAGTTTGCTCAATTGTCAGAATGTGCATAAGAGGTAGTGTGAATTGTGTATACTTTTTCGATATAGTATTTTTATGATAATTTATATTTTAAGAGTCATGATTTACGTCTGGATCTGACTATATATTGGATGAAATGTAAACAACTTTGATGAACTAGAGGTTATGGAGAATCACCGAATGAGGAAAAATTATTTTTGACAAATCATATTTTTGTTTTTGACGAATTCTCTTTGCCCTCCGAAGAAAAGGGAACAATAAACATTCAACAAATAAAGGCCTCCTTAAGAAGGTAATTATACTACCAAAAAACTAAAATAAAGACGTGGAAAACTGGAAATAACAAGAAAAGAAACTGAGATTTATACAATAAAAGAATTACTAAAAAAACAAATAGTAATTTAGGGAAAAGGAAAGGAAGGAAATTAACCTGCTAAACAAAATAGGATTAGATTGAGCCAAAACCAGAAGAGGCCAAAAACCAAAACCGTTAAGTTCGTTAAGGTAAGGAGATCACAAAAAGCTCCGAAGAAATACCGAAAGAAATATCGAAAAATCAAAAAATCAAAAGAAAGGGGAAAAAACATTGATTGATTATTATCCAAAGGTGGATTTACAGCAATGGAGGTGAGCAGCCAAATGTTGCAGAGATCATCGGTTTCGTTCCGGCGTCAGGGCTCTTCCGGACGGGTCTGGGAGAATCTCAACGCCGACCGAAGCGGCCCGCTTTTGAACGTCAGCGACAGGAGCGGCCCGCTTCTGACCTCTTACAGCGGCCCGATCTCCGCCGGCACTCCGACGACGGCCGGGAGAAGGAGCCACGAGATTCAGCTGCTTCGGAACATAAGGAGCGGCAGAGAAGAGAAGTTCCAGCCCTCGCACGAGAATCATCGTCATAGGGATTCCGGCAGCGGTAGTGACGGATTGTCAAGGGTGTCGTCTTTGCCGATCCAGTTGCCGACCGGCGATCAGAAGTACCGGCGGCGAAACGGAGGCGGCGCATATTTCTTCATCCGGTGCTGTACGGGTTCTCCTCCCACTGCTTGATAATTGAAAATGATGATGATGATGAATATTATTATTGTTAAAACTGTATCATATTATTCCTTAATTTTCTTATCCGCCATTGGTTCTTTTCCTTGGATATGTATCTCTCTCCCGGTTTTGGACTCGTTCATTTCCTTCCTTTCTTTCCATTTCATGATCCATTGGGGAACCTCATGTGCTCAATTGAAATTTGTGATTCATCGGATTCGTTGGCAAATCGCAATACAACATTCACAAAGTTCTCTCATAAGTTGGCATATATGGTAAAAGTAAAACATTGATCTAACTCGAGTTAGGACCTGTTGATAGAACATAAATGATTCGATCACTTTCCTTGTTTGCGAAAAAAATTACTTCTGCATGCAGATCAAGTTTTTGAATTAACAATTCTATCACACTATCTAATATGGATCAAAGAAAGCTAGATTGATTGAAAGATGGTTATTTTTCCAAGGCTCAGCACAAAAAAATGGAGTCAATATTGGACCCTAGAAGTCCATGCTTTTTCGGACAATAACAAGAAGAGTTCATACACAAGCACGGTGCAATGAACCAACTAAAATTCAGAGGAACTTGGTTGTACTTCTTTGGCATCTTTTATTTCAACCACTTCTGCAAAACCATATTCTGGTAAAGAACGAAAGAATCCCAATATACAGATGCTAAAGAACTCGACAGTTCGCTTATCCTCTTCATTAACCAATAGTCCAATACTTTCTCGGGGCTGAAAATCAGCCTTTCCGAATAAGAGCTCTGCAACATATAACTGAACTTATCAGCCCGACAGGCAACCAAACTTACATCGGTCAAGGGCTATACATCTGATTTCCACATCTCAAAAGACACAGATAGCAGAATTGACATATCTCTAAGCACTATGACTTGAATCATGGCGGCGATGAACTTTTCTTTTCTCTCCATTGGGGACCTGTACAACACTTAATCATCATAACCCTGTACAGATGAATGGGTGACCGAAGATCCAAAACCTTAATCTCTCCGCTGCATATTTGGCTGTCGTTTGGGGGTGAAATGAACCCATTTTCCCAAAATGAGTCTCAAGTCAACATCCGAGTTGGCTGTACTTGGTATGGTCAATGTTGTTTAGGCGCATACAACACAGAATATGTTCAGGCAAGTCTTCTGCCTTGTGTCCCTGTTCCAAGAGATAACATGATAAGGTAAGTTGCCCATGAAGCTAAACACGTAATCCGTCATCAAATAGGGTAGCAAAACGGATTGATGGTTACCTGAATTGTCAGGCCAAAGTCCATTATGCAGTACTTCAATCTGTTATTGAATGTTTCAAAACCTTTCCGAGAGATGTAGCTGAATCTGTGCATATCCAAATCAATCTCAAAGTAGTTCTCTCCCTGCCAAGTAAAAGTTGCCATGAAGTAAGTGAAGGTTACGTCTATATGAACTGCCAACCTTTAACCATTCCAGAGCAGCTAATGCTACATTATATAATGTTTCTCCACTATGTTCTTTCCAACAAGATTTCAGCTATGGAGACGAGAGTAAAAATGGACAAGAATAAAGAAAGGTTTTATTATCTGAAAGATTTGGAAATTACCAAGTAAAATTCGTGCTGAGGCCGTGATAGAACAGGTTTCTCATTGTAAGCATTCATGAGCTTCTTCTCGGTAGCACTTAACTGAAGGTCATTGACATTTGCAAGTCTGCCCAAAATTTTCAATCTTTCCCTAAATGGTGCAATTGTATCGAGAGGGAAACCTTTGACCCGTTCAACCTCATCATTAATGAGTTTCTGCAGAAGAGAGGAAAATCCATCAGAAAAGTAAATTAGCAGCTGAATCTAATATTGTATAAGAAAAGGGCAAAGTATAGAGATGGAAATAAACTCAACAGACCATAATATTTTCCCGGAAATGAGTGGGGAGCTCTTTTGAGTAACTCTCAGACAGCTTAAAATACATAACCAAATTCATTCCTTCTCCGTCACTTTCACCATGCAGAATTGAGGCAGGATATAATGGTACCTGTAAGAAGATCAAGATTATCTGATAGAACACTGAGAAAAGATATTCTATGTTCCACAACTATTTCCACTGAGAAGAGTATGATGTGAAGATATCACTACCTGAACATTAACAACAAGAACAGCTGGGACTTCATCATAGGCACTAAGCGTTGGGAGTTCAACATATCTAGCAATATGAGGAATTTTTCTCTCAGATAAGAAGATGTCGGCAGCAAAAGGGTGAAATGCAACACATTCTGGTGCAGGTTCTTTCTTCTTGTCCCTGGAAACATAGAACATACGAAGTGATGAAACACAGCAGTTAGCTCCACTTGAGCACAATTCATTAACTGGACATTACTGGAGGTGTTAGTTATTATTAAGTGAATACTCAACTTGGTATCCAAAATGTACAGAATATCTGACATATTTAAACCGTAAAGTTCATGGTATTTGGAATCAGAAGTACTAGTAATAATTATGAAAGAAAACAATCGACAACATTGTGGCTCTAAAATGAATAAAACACAATCAATGCCATACACGGGTGTAATATTTGAAGAACTGGTCGACGGAGAGTGATAATTAGACATTCATCAAAGGTTATGATTGAATAAAGCTAAATGGAAGTGTCGCAGAAACCAATATGAGGAACCACGTTCAGTTTTGAAGAGATGAAACAATGAAAAAGAATCCTTAAACTGACAATGCTGGTTCTCACCGGAGGTAGTTCCTTCCCCGTACTTTGAAACTACTTGGCTCAAGAGGAGACCAACAACCTGAAATCTTCTTATCAATGGGGCAGTGAGGAAAAGTAGAACCAGCAACTGGCCTCTGGGAAAGTCCTTTTGGAGAAACTGAAATTGAAAAAGGAGAAGAACAGAGAAGAGAGGTGAGGAAAACCGAGTAAAATAACATATTTGTCAGAGCAACAGTTGTTAATATGAGATGGCATTTCCAAAATCAAAAGAAAATCCCTAATAAGGTAACGAAATGAGTGGTAAGGCAATCTTTTATTTGTTCTCATAGGTACTCTTGTTTGCTTCAAACTAAAAATGCCTAGACAGTTTCCATTAAGGAGATTTATTCATGGATACATGACCAAATTGTTTACTATTCCCATTAGTAAGTCGAAAGCCAAATACTGCCACCCATGTCCCCTAAACAACTAATACAAGCTAAAGGAATTCAGTAAGCAATGCATCATCCTATATTCCTATTCCTATATCCAAAAACTACAGATTTCTTCAGAGCATATCAGAAATTAAATTTGCATGCACGCAAGCATTCACTTCTGTAAGTAAAATTGAACAGGTACAAAGTGGTGGAACACTTACATAATGTAGGCACAGGGTCTTCCTTCCATTTAAATGAAAGTCTAAGCATAGGTTTTTTCTTTGAGCTAGCAGTATCAGAATTCATCGATTTCTTCTTTTCCACCGTAGGACCATTTGAAGGAATACAAGGCAAGCAAGCATTTTGTAGAATCCCACAATGATTATCAGCCACAATACTCACACTTGAAACTTCCTCTCCAGCTGCAGGATTCGCTTCCCTTTCAGTAGCATCATTCAGTCTCGAAGAAGAATGCGTGTGCTTGGGCTGCTCATTACCGCTTCCACGAGAGACATCTCGAGCGGAATCGACAGCTATGCTATCATGAGGCGGACCACTTAGGCTAGAACCATTGTCATTAGAGTCGACGACAGAGTACCCATCTACAGATTTAGTGGCAGATAAATTTGTTTGCAGGTAAGAATCTCCATTCAACACTGATATGCTACAAACTATAAGAACCTAAAGGGCTAAATTGTGTACCTTCATAAACGCTATAAAACTCATCATCCCATTCAGATTCAAGCTCAGAGGTAGCATCACACCAAGTAGCATCCATGCTTCCTGTTGTTCACAACAAAGCCAGCCAATCAACAACTTACCCCAAACCCTACTTACTCAATCGAGACAGAAATATCAAGAAAAAGAATAGATTTTTTTTTCTCCCAACCTTGAAACACAGGATTAGAGAAAGTCCGATCGGTTTGGCGGGTAGGATCGAGGGTTTCAACCTTGCGAGAGGAAACACGCCGTTTGATAATCCGTCTCCGGGATTTCCTCCTCCGCCTCCCACCTTCTCCATTGTCGCTCTTCCTCTTCTCCTCGACCTTCCTCTTGGAAGGGAAAGGGAATACGACACACCCTTTTCTCCTTGCCGAAGCACAAGCACCCATTTTTCCTTTTACTTTTCCTTTTACTTTTCTTCTCTCTTTTTTCCGCTTCCCTTAACTCGCGAGCTTCAACTTGGCACCCAATTGGCAGTCAAAAAACTAGGGCGCGCCGGCGGGGAACCCTGCAGGCGATCTCTGCATCTGGGGAGAATCCCGATCCCTCCGAAATTCGGTGAAAAAGCCCCACGACTTGCTGGGAAGTCAATCGTGCAGGAGGAGAAAATGGGGGAGAGGGGAAGAAGGGGAAAAAAGATCAGAGAGAAAACGAAACGGCGAGGAAAAAACGGGGAAGAGAGAGAGGCAGGCAGCCAGCTTGGTAATGGTAATGGCTGCCGCGCGGAAACGGTAGGTTCACTCGTTTGGTTGAACAGGGAGCAGGGGTGGGTCCTACGCGGTCTGGGAGTTGGCTGGTTCTTCTGCTCTCGGCCATCACTATTTACTCTGAGTTAGTGGGGGCGGGGGGCGTGCCCGGCAGTTCTCCGTCGAATTTGCCGACGATAAAAGAAAAGGAAGAAACTTTATATCCAAAAAATGAAAAAATAAAGGGGAAAGTTATTTAAATATTTCCTTTTCTGGAGAGGTGGTGGGTTTTGATTGGCTGATGCTCAAACTGAACTTTTTGTTTCTTTGGTGGGAAGTTCAAATAATTTGATTTCATAATGTCATAATCATAATTATTGTTTAGCTGATTAATCATATGATAAGGACCAATGACTAGGAGACTATTGAATATTGATTTGTAAATATCTTAGATAATTCTATAATGGAGTTCATCTAGTGATCATATTTATAACACATTTGCTTATCATATTGATTAGATTTTTTTGAAAGATTGATTAGATTTTGTAAAGCTTTGTTTGAATGAGAATAGATAATTATATATGGAGTTCATCTAGTGATCATGTTTATAACACATTTGCTTTGTTCATGATGTCATTGTTGGTTAATAGACGCCATGAGTGGATAAATTAAAAACACCAAAGCAAGAGAGAAAAATATTATATATAAGGAAATTAGAGAGACAAAATCATGTTAGATTTTTATTTTCTTATTTATCATTCAATTGCATATAGCTTTTTCGATCTAGGACGTTGGTTCGTTAACTATCAAACCATTATGTGATTTATCATATTATTATATTATAATCAATGGATGTATTAGATAAATTTGGTTCATTATAAAACTATATATGAAGCAACACATCGAGTTAATATGTTGAAGTGGTTTACCTGTTTGTCTTGTGTTGTATTCAGAGTTCTCAATCTTGTGTTTTCTGATAGCTTCTCTGTAGTAATTCAATAATTCAAGAACGTTGTAAAGTGTAAACACACTCATTACATTGTCTTGGTAATTGAAACAAGATCCCAGATTGTTTAGTTAGAGTCTTACATGTTCATTCCTCTAGTTAAAGAAAGCTTTGTTTTACAAAGTTGGTATTCAAACTGGACATAATAGATATCCATGCTCTAGTTTAAGAGCTTGTTGAACATAAAACTTGGTTAAGTAGTAAGACTGAAATGTAATGTTTGTTCGATTTATGGTGTGTTTTGTAATTGGCACAAATATTCCTGCTTTGGGTTCTCTCGCTTTCACTTTTAACAATGGTTTACCCTTCCTTAGACGGCACTCAACCTTGCAATGAAATTGTAGCTGACGAGATTTAATGAAATGGGCATCGATAAGGTTGTAGTATGGACAATCGCACTTAGATATGGGTTTTTAAGTTATGGGACTTCAATAAAATTATGGTTAACTTTTATTAGGGATATTATATATTCGGTTTGAAATTAAGTAACGAACAAGTTCAATGAATATAATAAGGTGGTGGTAGATTTTTATGCCTTTTCGTTTATATTCTTTCTATGTTCTTTGTTATATGGGTTTCAAATGAAGGAGAATATAACTAAGGGTGTGCAATGGTACGGTCCGGACCAAACTAATGATAGTTGCAATTATTACTTATTAGTGAAAGACATATTAGAACCAAGTACTGGACCATCACTGCATCCAATTCGGTTTGATCCGATTCAAATGTCAATGCATTACATTTTATTTCTATATATTTATTAAATTCATTAGATTAATGAGCATACCGCGCATAATATTCAATTCGATCTTATCCGGTCTAAACTTCGATTTGATTTGGTGTAGTATAGTCCTGTACGAACCAAACCATTACACAACACTAAGTATAGCTCTCAAAGCTTTGTGTGCCAATCGATTTAGGTTGGGCTAATGAGGCAAACTGTTCCCTCATAAATTAACCCAACCATTTCAATAGTGGCTTCTGCTTACCTGAGCCCATTTGTTGCATGACGATTCCATCCAAGACACTTCATTTCATCCTTCCCTCTACCTTCTCAACAAAATCCTCATTCTCTTCTCTTGTGAAAAGCAATCTTCAGATAACCCACCCATAAAATCTTTCGGGTTTGAGATGCGTGAGGTCTCAAATTCGAACCCCGTTACACTACTTGGTGTTCCCCGGAGGCACCGCGAGTGCTGGAGATGAAGTCTCCCCCAGTATTGAGTGCTAGGCCATGAAAATATATATTTAATGATGCATGTACTCCCCAAATTTAATAGATCTCGCTGCCACGAAATGGCACGTGGAGTTGAGTATGTATCGACCATACCATATTTATCCTTAAGAATTTAATCAACGTACACCACAATTTTCATAAAATATCAAGTATATGATTCACTATCAACCGTGGTAAACACATTTTCATTTTCCGCTTCCAATTTATCAGCATGTAAATGTATCTTTCTACTATCAAAATCCCATCTTTCTTGGACACTGGATTATACTAAACAAAACACCCCACTAATAACAAGCGCATCTTCGTAACATCATCGTATGTGTACACTATATTTGTTCAATATTTGATCAATGGCGCCCTTTAACACCCCATGACCTTATTTGGTGACATACTGCCATTAGCCACCTTCTTATCCCCCACAATCCCGTCGTTCCCAGCAAGCGCCCTGTACTTATCCTTCCTGGTGAAACTGGTGCACTCGTACGACAACGTGGCGGCGATCGCCCTCTGGATGTAATTCGCCACGTCATGGCTCGACTTCCCGCCGGCGCCGCATGTCAAGTCGTAGGGCAGCTTGTTGAGGAACCTCACCTCGTACACCGGGCTAGGGTTCATGAAGAAGTAGAAGGGGTCCATCCCTTTCCACCCTCGAGCAGTCGTACCGTGGAACATGCTCATCCGGTTCGACATCGCCACGGGAACCAGCTCGTCGGTCAGCTCCGCGAACAGCGCCGAGAACCGCAACAGAAACGGCTCCCTGCAAAGTACAAAATATATGGATTTAGGAACACGGGATAATGAAAATATTTTATATTGTATGGGGAAGCAGATATCAAAATATTGAATATTGTCTAATGAATTTATATGCTCATCCAAATGACGAGACATTAGAATTGTACATAATGAGATATTACTTTTTCTACCAAAAGTTCTTATATGATGTTAAGAAACCAGAGCACATTTCGTTATATACAAACTTTGATACGTTCTTACAAAAGTTCTAAACTTGAGTCTTCTTTTATTTATTTACAAAAGACGTTTATTGTTGGGACTATATAGGGACGAGGGTACAAGTACGATAGCTCGAGATCGGGTGACTAGGATTATAATAGAGTCGTGAACTACGTTCACTTTCCGTAAAGAATATTTTCACTCTCCACAAGTCTAGGGTTACAGAAAATTTCTTCATAGGATAAAACTATCACCACTTTAAGTTTCAGGTTTAGGTACCTAAAGCATACTTAGAAGTTTAGTAGGAAGAAGAATCGATTTTGTTTTGGTGTCTCCTCCCACCAGCCGATTCCATCTCTTTATAGAGAAGCATCACCTCGGTTCACATCTAACCGCCCAACTTCTGAAACATTGTATAGTTTCATGGTATCCGGTTAATTTGCAACGTGCAATTATTTGGAGAAGAAGTATCTTTTCCCATTTGACCAAGGCACATCTTCTTTCTACCAAACAAAACTTACCGTCCAGGTGGTGATAAGGAGGAGGTTCCATGTAGCCAAAGGACGTAAATGTTCATTCATTTCAAAGCCAAGGAAAAACTACCATATCAAACAATTGACGTATAAGTTATCCATTTCAAATTCATGGTAGTTTTGTTCCATTAACTTAAAAATAACAACACGCGCGTTGCTTTCATGCCATTAATTTTAAATAATGAAACATTGCTTTCCTGGCTAACTGCCATGCCAAAGCTTTGCCATGCAACATGTGATAACATTTGTTCAAATCGGTCTGGTTAGTCCGGTTGAATCAAATTTTCAACATTTATTGTCATAGAAATGTCAAAATGTACTAAAACTCGACATTCTAATGGACCAACATGTGTTAGGTTTGATGTTATATGTATACCCTAATTAGCATAGGATAAGTAATCTTTTTTTTCTTCTTCTCTTGGTTGCTATTTAAGCTCACTAGCTAGCCACTAGGGTTTGTTATTAGACTTGTCGACCTAAGTTAGGCAAACTAGGTTTAGCTCGGTTAAGTAAACTTATAGTGGTAATGCAGAATTAGGCTTATAGTTTAGTTAGGTAACTTGCCAGTGCCACCACTTTGAAATCAAATAACGTACCTGCATGTGGTTCCCTCGGGGCAAATGACGAGGTCCCCATCTTCCAGAAGCTTCTTGATCATGCCGGCGTCGGCGGCTCGGTCCCGGCTCAGCCGGACGGTCTTGATGGGAGAGATCAGCTCGGAGAGGCGCGACAGAGAGTAGGTGACGGCGGGGATGGGGCGGCGGAGGGCGGTGGAGAGGAAGATCGGGTCGAGCAAAGTGCGGTGGGAGCAAATAAACAGGACTCCCGTCTGTTCGCCGGCTTTGACTGTCGGCGGCGGGTTGCCCTTGACGTGGACGCGGACACCGAGGGCCCAGAAGGCGTGGTAGACTAGGGGCATGGGGAGGAGCGAGCCGGCGGCGATGCGGACGCAGGCCAGGAGGAAGCCGACGGGGATCCATAGGACGATGAAGAGCGCCGTTAAAGGAGTGGGCTTTTGGACCAGCCGGCCGTCGTGGAAGACGATGGGCTTTGGTAGTTTGTCGACGGGGACCGGTTTGACTTCTGACTTTGGTGGTACTATGTATCCTTCCTGTTCCAAGGACACCCCACAAATGTAAAACGGAAATTTTGGAATAAAATTCGAGATAATAACAAGGTATTATAAGTTTATACCGGCGACAATGATCATAGGTTTTGTTTGTTAGATGTAACAATGTTTATATGTTCAATTGACAATAAATAACTTATTGAGATAATAACAAGGTTAATTTTCAATACTTAAATTTGTCGTCATGATAGTCACTTTCTGTATTATCGATATTTAAATAATATCGTAAAAATTTTATTTATAATAGGATTTTGAGATTACTAATAAGTCGTAATATTTCAATAGTCACTCAGACCATAAGTTTTGGTAAAAATAATAAATCTCTTTATTTGCTTACTCAAGTGATAGAAAATTCACTTGAAAAGCGGATTGTCATTGTATTAAATTTCACTTGTTGTTATTTAGTTACCATAATATTGATTTATATACACTAAAATCAAAATTCCCTACTAGAGTAATTTATATTCTGGAAAAATAACACATCTAATTTTAACTCCCGACTCCGTTATTGTCTTATTGATTGACGGAGCCAAATTTTTTTGCCTTTGTCCTAGGTGAGATATGAGTATTTGGTCGCTGTACTAGAGAGTTTATTGTGACTCAAACCTTACCTTGCAAAGCTGCATGAAAGGATGGTCCGTCTTCCGGTCACCGAGCCCAATCTCCGGCACCGCTCCGCCGTCACCAACCGCCGCCATCAACGCATCCGCCTTATTCACCCCAACAAGAACCCCCGCCGGCCCCTTCACAAACCCCGTAGCCCGCCCTCTCACCGCCCCAACCTCCGTCCCCATCACCACATCCGCCCCCAAAAACTCCTTCAAGAACGGCTCCACCATGATCCTCGGGTTCGCCGTCAGCACCCACCGCCTCCCGCACGACGAGAACACCCGCCACGTGTCCGGGTGCAGGTCCCCCGAGTAGAACTTCGGCAGCACGGCCCGCGCCACCGACTCGATGTCCGCCACGCGGGCCCCGGCGAAGGCCGCAAAGATCAGCACCTGGATCCCGGCGGACTCGGAGATTAGGTAGTAGAGGGCGGCGGCGAATGGGGAGGCGAGGAGGAGGAAGAGGAGGCGGAGGACGCCGCCGACCTCGAAGGCGATGAGGGCGAAGTACGGGAAGGAGCTGCGGCCGCAGAGGAGGGTTCCGTCCATGTCGGCTACTACGGTGTCGTTCTCTCTGCCGATGGATGGGCAGTCCTCCACCGGCGGGAAGGTTTTTGATTTTGCCGCCATTTTTTTTTTTGGCTGTGGTGGGGTTCTGGTGGTGGAGAGAGAAGTGGCCGGTGAGAGTGTTGCCTTGTTGTGGAGGGTTTGGTTCAGTTGTTAAGGGGTATATATATATAACATTTGATCGTATTTAACAGTGTGGAAACAAACGGTACATAGGGAATAAAACATTTGATTTTTATCAAAATTAAGGCGATTGCCGATTAGTACGATTATATTATGTAATTGTTCGATGGAATTAATGAGTTTGTATAAAATATATTAGTTGGTGTTCCAGGACCATATATATAGTTTGATAATTTAGTTAAGTTTGGCACTCAGTCTACTTTTAACCTTATGATAGAAAACAACATTATCACAATTCTATGACGTTGGTTTCTAATACATTGTTGTTGATTCGGAGAAGAAGTGTATTTCGATCCCTGGCTTTAGAGGACGAAGATGTAAAGTTCGTAGACGGAATTTCAAGATTGTTAATAATGTGTCTCATCAAATTATCACGATGATAATTAATTAAGATCATGTACGCTTGATAAAGGCCTTGGCCCGGTTGTTTTCCTTCTTTTTGTCGTTAATACACTTTCTAGGTCAAGAATGCCACAACCTGTACACTTTAAGAACTCTTATACAAACCACATATATATGTGAAGTCAAAGACATAATTAACAAAATCAGACTACTGTAGGACTTGTTGTGCCATCAATTAGGTAGCCCAATCTGTCATTTAACGACTGAACAAATTAAAGGCGAACTAAAGGCAACTCCATAACTAAAACACCGAAAAATGTCCTTCCACGAGCATCACAAGCCATAAGTGATCATACACATAGCAAGTTCGACAACAAAGTTGAGCATCCTCTGTAACTTGGATTGGCCCGCCAATCTTGCCGGTGCCATTGCCATTGAACCAATCACTTTGCTTGTAATAAGGTGCTATTGAATACTGATGATACAATCCCCTTCCATTGTGCTATATACCAAACTTTTGAGCGTTGAAAGCGAAGGAATGTTCGTGGACTGAGAAACCTAGGGAACATTGGGGTTGGAGGGTCTTAAAAACTCTTAAATTCAATCTGTTGGAACAATGAACCGAAAAGGAAACAGAATCATGCTGCTCCTGTTCTTGAGGGGGACTTCGGTTGGCTTCGTCGATGCCAAATTCATGTGGCTTAGGTATTAACGATCTAATAGTTGGGCACTGTAGTGTAGGGTTTTGATACCTAATGACCATTCAATTTTGCCTTGTCTCGATCGGCAAACCACCAAAAATTGAGAACCTTATTACCGTACACTGTAGCTAGCGCCAATGAGATAACCTTTGGTTATTTGCTAAGAAGAAATGATCGTGTCAAATCATATGATGTTATCATCCGGCCATTGATGTGATAAACCCCCGCCATTCAGTGTATTGATGACAATCATCTCAAAATTTGACAATTGGATGTGTTTTTTTTAGACAATAAGGAAATGGTTATGCATTGCTTGTTTCAATTTATGGTAAAACGATGATACGTAGATATATTTTCCATGTTCCATCACTTACTGGAATTAGAAAGGTCCATTTTTATCATTTTTTTGTCAAAAGGAAAAATATTTGTACACTTGAAGTGCAATTTAATGTCCCAAACGGTCCATATTCTAGAAAATGTGCATTCAAACAATTAAATATAAACATATCACTCCCATTACATTTGTCATAATGTTAAACTCTATCCAAATCTCCATCCGATTGTCTAAACGACCATTGCGTGTTGGATTTGGTAGAATGGTGGTCAAATATAGAAGTCTTGCCCGTCAAACATTTGCTAAAATTCATTGTGTTTTTGCAACAAAGAAAGAGACCACTAATTACGAATTAAAAAAAAAATCCTTTTTGGACCCATCGCGCGATCACAATTATGTAATTTTTCGAATCTAAAATTCACCAAAATTTTGATTTTATCAAATATAACAAACAAAGTAGCACATTAAACAAGTCACCCCATTAGTCCACGCCTAACATTTGATAAACACACACTGTACTTTCACATCAAATGTTCAAAGCCAAATTACACACCTTAACGTACGGCTGACTTCAAGCCAGTAATACTCGGTCCAAACTAGTTAAAAGTACCCCGCCAGTTTCCGTTGAATTGGGCCAACAGAACTGTAGAAGTATGAATCACAGTCAGTTATAATCTAATCAATTAGGTATTAGTTTGAGTCTTGAGATGACAAAGGGATCCAATACAAGAAAGCATGTGGCGAAATCTGCTTCAAACCCGCCAATTCCCATCCTGTTCGTTAGGGGTGGGGACAGTTGCTGTGAAACCGAAACCGCACCGAATAAGTGCGATTTGCGGTTACCAAAAAACCGCTTAAAGGGGATTTATGCGGGTGCAGTTAGCTAAATTGGACAATTTGCGATTTGTAGACTGATCGCTAACCGCACAAAATAACAAATTAACCGCATAATTAACCGCGTATTATTTGCTATGACTATTTCTCCATGCACAGACAAAACCAATTTCGCTTCCCACACTTAATTTGTCATGAAATATCAAGTGAATTTCGTTAGTGTGAGTATCAATTGATCTAGTTTAGTCTCCATATGTATTTTTAACTTTGATGGATTATTTATGTCTTTTTATCTATAATATCTATCATAAAATCTGAACGAAATGACGCTAATCATGTCATAGACTATATGAACTTTGAAGATTTAGTCTAGTATATATGAGTAGACGGTTATTGTGGTTAGCCAAAACTAACCGCTAACCGCAATTTGACGTTAGTGGTTAACCGTTTGCGGTTGGTGATTTCCCCCTTTTGCGGTTGCGATTAACCGCATTATTCCGTGCGATTAACCAAAATCGCACCATTTTCCACCCGTACTATTTGTCCTCTATGTTTTATGGTTTGTTTGCCTACAAAGCCTTTTTGTTTCGTACCTAATTGTCCCTTCTTTCTAACATCCCGCATCCGTATAGAAAAAGCAAGGTTTAGGAAACCGTACCTGAAGTTATACCTGAAAGTGAGATGTATGATATTTATACTAATTGTTTAACCGTGATTGAACAGTTACCCACTGTTAAAATTGCTTATATTTTCTGGTATCTGATATTTCCGATCCGACCTACCTACCGGTATGATTTCTTAAACCCGGCAAAAAAGAAAATTAATCTGGGGTGTGGGGAGATCACATAAACAGATCGCGGACGTCTGGACCTTCTCATGGGCTACATTACTAAGTGAGCCCATCAGGAATCATTAAATAAAAGAATACGCTTCCAAGCTCAACAATGTCTGGCCCATAGCTCTTCCTCCTTTTGGGGGCCCAGATTTGAAAGTAAAGCCTCCCCTCCCCTGACGGCTCGGAGAAAGAAACCCTATGGTAGCACTAGGGTTTCTCCTTCCCTTCTTGCTTATATAAAATTTTCCTGGTTCCATCTAGTTCCCGCAGACTGCCGCGCTTCTCCTTTCTGTTTTTCCCCCAAGTATTTTATCGTGTTTCCTTCCGATCGCATGAGGCCTGAGCTACCGTTTTCGTGAATCGTGATACATTCCATTTTAATTCCTTTCTCGTTACCGGGTTTTCTTCTCCGTTCTCAATTGTTTTTCCGTTTGTGTTTTTGTTGTTGTTCTTGAGCGTTCAGGTGATGAGAAAAATACTGCAACAATATGATCGGAGAAATATCTCCGGTGATTACCGATGTATTTAAGTCTCTGATGATAGCCAACTTTTCAAGTCTGTTAGCAATTTTTTTTTTTTTGAATTTTTCATCCAGGCTTTTGATTTTGATGGTGGAGAGATGTGATGAAGAACAATTGGTCCGTGTTTCTGATTAAACCGTGACGGACATCCAATTTAATTTTACTCTTAGTCTGATCTCTTCACCATTTTCAGTCTTTTTCTCTCTGCGTTTGACTCGAAATGTTTGTTCTTCTCTCTGTTTTGTGAGCTCTGTGATTATCTGCCCCTTGTGGGCAATATATGCTATTCTGACAATTGCATGAGCAGAAATACTTTTCAAAGTTGTGATGAGAGCTATGCTTTTATCTGGCAATTATTTTTTGTGTTAATTTTGAAAGTTTTCTACTAGTGAGTATTTTACTTTATATTTGTTCTGCGTTGATGAGTATGAATCAAAATTAACACATGTCAGACTTCAGAGATTTTCCCAGAAAGTCAATGAGAAGAGACATTCATATTCTGAGCAGAGAAAATAAGTTGTTTTTTTTAACATTAGTCTGGATATTAGGGTTTGCTTCTGGTTCCAAATCTATCGAAGAACAGAGTCTTTTCAACGTCACTGGTAAGAGTTGGCTATCCCGAGTGACTTCTGGTTCATGAAGTCTTGACTGGGTATGTCAATTTAGTAGCTTTCAGGTTATGCAAGGGACATGGGGAGAATCTATCTCGAGTAGAGCCGGCAATCTTGATCCAATCCATTAGTCCAATCCAGTCCAATCCATTTAAATTGATCCAAATCCATTTAGTCCAAATCCATTTAATCCATGGATAAATGGATTGGATTCATGGATATCCACTAAATCACTAACCTATACCAAAAATCAAAACAAAACAGTCGGAGCCTGAGCCCTGAAGCAGTCGGAGCCGTGGTGGGCAGGGGCCAGGGAGTGATTCCGGCGAGCTGCTGTGCCCTCCCCTCCTCCCTCCCAAAACCGTCTCCCAACTCTGCATCCTCTCCAACCGATTCTACTCCGCCTGGAATTCCACCCCTTCTCTTTCCTTCCACCACTCCGATGCCGGCCGCGGCGGAGTCGGACAAGAGGAGGAGAAGCGAGAGCGATTCATCGACTACATCAGCTCCACCCTCGCCCGCCGCGCCCCTTCCTTCACCCTCGACGAATTCCGAATCCAAGCCCCCGCCCTCGCCCTCCCCTCCTCCCCCGCCTACCACGACGACCGCGTCGCCGCCTCTCTCCCCCTCTTGAACCCACCTCGTCAGTCGTCGCCTCCAAAAACCACTGCGACCTCGTCGCCTCTCTCACCCTCTCTCACCCACCTCGTCGCTTCCTATTCCAGACAACACCGTTCGCGCCGCCTCCTATCCAGACCCACCTCGTCGCCTCCTTCACGAAGGTCAGAAACTCGCCTTCCTCTCCATCATTTCTCGGCCAGCTCCATCAAGGAACGTTAATCACTCCATTCGCCCAAACCCACGAACTGAAATTTTGTTCGTTGCTTCTCCGCTCCGCCGTCTCAAAGGTTGAACAGGTACTTTCTAATCGAACCTCTTCCCCATTGTTTCACCATTGGAATTTCTGATTTTGTGAATTCTTGCAGACTTGCAGTGAACTTGCGTCGGCGCAGGGTTAGTTCAGTTCTCCCGCTTAATCTTAACTCTATATATAGGTATCAGTCGTCCTCTATCCCTAAAATTCATTCATTGTTCTGTTCCTTCGATTATCTTTCTCACAGCCTGAATTCTTCAGCTCTCTTTCGTTATTTGTTCTTTTGAATTACTGGGTATGTTTGTCTTCGTTGCCTCCTCTTTCGGCTGCAAGAGTAGATCTGAATTGGATCGATTTCTTGACAGCTTTGTTCTAGAGGCACAAATCGAAATCCTTCGGTTGGGAATTTTATGTCAGATTTGGCTCTTCTCCTTCTCTGATTTCCCTGTCTTTGGCACATTATTCATTGCTCATCTTCTCCATTTTTACCATCCCGCTGCTTGTATATACTTATTGGTTGCTTACTTGCTGCTGAGTTTGTGACCACGTATCTGGGCAACATGCTATTTCAGGATGTCTAGTCAACAAATGAATGTTATGGGAAATGATGATGGTGGTAGTTCTGGAGATGAGGCTCATTTTGCAGCAATGTCGACGTCTACGGTTCGAACAAGTGTTCAACGAAAGCGACAAAGAACTTCTAAGGCATGCGAGACATTTACTTTTATCCCTGGGAATCAGTTTGCAGATAATATATCAAGAGCACAGTGCAAAAACTGTCCCAAGCTTTATGTGGTTGGTAAAGGTATTTCTAATCTCACTCGTCATAGTTTTAAGTGTATTGGACGTGCAATTGAAGTGCCAGTGTCGAATGTTGGAAGCTCAAAAGCAATAGATCAAAATAGATTTAAGGAGCTAATGGCTATGGCTATCATAAAACATGGGTATGAATTTGCAATGGTTGAGCATGGTGGACTTCAGGATGTGATGGCCTACTTGAATGATGATTTTAAGTCATTTACTCGGAACACTGCTAAGTCACATTGTTTGAAGATTCATAAGAGGGAAAAGGAAAAATTGAAAACTATCTTGAGCAAGGTTCCTGGCAGGCTTTGTTTGACTTGTGACTTGTGGACTTCTTGTGCTACAGAAGGATACCTTTGTCTCACGGTTCATTATGTGGATTTTGAATGGAGGTTAAATACTAAGATCTTAAACTTCTGTCACATTCCCCCTCCACATAGTGCAATAGTTTTGTTTCTAGCTATATATGATTTGTTGAAAGAGTGGCAAATTGAGAAGAAAATTTTCTCAATTACATTGGATAATGCCAGATGCAATGATGTTATGCAAAGTTTGTTGATCGATAAATTGAAAGAAGATGATGCTTTGGTATGTGATGGAGAATATTTTCATATCCGTTGTGGAGCTCATATTCTAAACTTGATTGTGAATGAAGGGTTAAAACAAATTCGTGCTTTAATAGATGTAATTAGGGAGTGGGTGAAATATGTCAAAGGGTCTGAATCTCGAATGATTGTCTTTGAAGATTGTGCAAAAAGAAGTAATTGTTTGAGTTCTAAAGGATTGTGGTTAGATTGTCCGACTAGATGGAACTCGACATACATGATGCTTGAAAGAGCTGAGCTCTATCGTCGTGCTTTTCAGCATTTGAAGTTGGTTGATAGGAATTTTGATCGATTTTCGTCAGATGTGGAATGGGAGAAGATCAAGAAAATTAAGAAGATTTTGAAACCTTTTGATGATATCACTAACCTTTTTTCTGGAGTGCATTATCCTACTTCGAATTTGTACTTTTGCAATGTATGGAGGATTCAGATGCGGCTAATGGAGGCATCTAAAAGTATGGATAGTGATATTCGAAATATGGGTTTAGCAATGAAGCAGAAGTTTGATAAGTACTGGGACTCCTATAGTATGATCCTCTCCGTAGCAGTGGTTTTTGATCCACGGTACAAGATGGATTCTGTGAGGTTTTGCTATGAGAAGTTGTATGGGGACAATGATGTTGCTAAAGAAAAGTGTTGTGAGCTTCGAGGGAAGATATGTGATTTACTGAAGTTGTATGGTGATCCTACTGATCAATCTCAATCCCTTGCTGAGGATTTTGCTGAAGATGTTGACTATGGAGATGATATGGATGTAAGTAAACATGCTTCTCATTTTTTATGTTCTTTCAGCTGTGCTACTTGTGCTTGCCCTTGCTGAATGCAATTTTCCAGATGTCATATGAGATTGATTCCACAGTAATCAATCTTAGTGGTAGTGTTAGTCGTCTTAGTTGTTTTCTGATTGATTCCACAGTAATCCACGGTACAAGATGTAATGCTGAATGTTTTCTGATTGAGTTATGAACCCGATTGAGTATTGTTGATGATGAAAAGGTTCTTGTATAGCTGATTACCCTGTTCAAGTTAGATCACAGGCCCTGGAGTTTGTTCATCTATCTCCTAGAAGCTTACCATCCCCTGCAACTTGAGCAGGCATCTTAGCAAATCTGTCATGGTGACTTGGGTAGTCAAGTTTTTGTAATTTTGGTTAGTCCTTGTTTCAGAATATCTCATCTGATGTGTTTTTCATGTTAATCTCTACTTGTTTCTTAAGAGCACTGTGGCTTTTTGGGGCTGTAATTTGTCATGTTACTACTATTATGAGGGAATGAGAATAAGAAATGCTAGACTAGTTTCCTTGAGAGCATACATTACAAGCTAACAGAGGTTTTACTTCTGGTAAGAAAAGCTAATACAAACACAGGAAACTAAGAAGTACATAGAAACAGAGGTTTTCTGGCTTGCTTCAATCATCAGGATCCTCCTCTCTAACTGGTTAACTCTCCCTTTCCCCTTCTGGCCTTCTCCATTTCCCCACCTTATCATCCATCTCCTCCATCCCCCAAATGAAACAACCGCCGCCACCGCCACCCATTTCCCCGCCGCCGCAATGAACCACCGCCGGCCGCTTCACACCCTCCCCTTCCTCTTCAACAGCTTCACCCCCACCAACTCCTCCTCCAGCCTCTTCCTCTACGGATCCGCCGCCGTCGAATCTCGAGTCCTCACCCTCACCAACTCCACCACATTCACCATCGGCCGCGCTCTCTACCCGCAGAGAATCCGCACCAAAACCCCCAATTCCTCCTATGTCAACCCCTTCTCCACCTCCTTCATCTTCGCCATGGCGCCGTACAGAAACACCCTCCCGGGCCACGGATTGGTCTTCCTGTTCGTCCCCTTCGCCGGAATCGAGGGGGCTTCCTCTTCTCAGAACCTGGGCTTCCTCAATCGCACCATCGACAACGATCCCAGCACCCGCATCTTCGGCGTCGAGTTCGACGTCTTCGCCAACCAGGAGTTCAGCGACATCAACGACAATCACGTTGAGTGTGAGCTCGAGGAGGGTTGCGGGAGGGATTCTGCCAGCGCCGTTCGGCCCCAGATTCGGCCGCTTGTCCAGTTGGGAGGGACCTGGAGGCTGGAGGTGTCGCCGGCAGACTCTTGTCGCCGGCGATGACTGTTTCTCTCATCTGCGAAAATAAAATATCATGGAAAATATACAGTTTGGTACCTAAAATATTTATTATCAAGTTGCAGTATATAAAGTTTTCAAATTTGACATCTTGATTCAATGATTTAAATGTCATTTGGATTAATGGATAATCCATCAATCCACTTTATCCAATCCATGGATCCATTAATCCATTTGATCCAGTCCATTTGATCCATGGATCAAACAATCCAATCCACTTATCCATGAATCAATCCATTTGCCACCTCTAATCTCGAGTGGTGACTTTGGAAGAAGTGGTACAGCATTATCTGGATCAAGATCATCCCCGTAGCGTCGACAGTCATGGGTGAACAAAGTTCCCCTCATCGTCCCCTTAGTTGTCATTATAGATGGTGTATTGAATTAGTTGGATTCTGAAATGTCTGCTTCATTTTGATCAATGTGTATTGAATTAGTTCTATACATTCCATTGGCTTTGTAATTTTTCGGTGTTGAAAGAATAAAGTTAATCGATCGTATGATATTGTCTCAAACTCTCCAGTCTCCACTCTTCTATCAGTCCTCCCTTCAAAATCCTTCTGAAAGCTGTCCAATATCGCATATAAGCGAATGCCTTTCTTTGATATGATGTTCAAGCACGATCTGTCGTCTGTTTTCTTGTATCTTATGTTTGCATTTGCGCATGGCACTTTAACCTATCAAGTTTTACCTGGATCTCTTGTCTTCCTTGTAAGCTTATGTTTTTACCCAGTATTTCGATTTAGTAACTACTCGAACCCAAGTAAATTTTTTCTTTCCCCTGCTTACACCGTTGCAAAATTGGTCTCCTGAATCATGACAGCGCTGTGCCGTATTGTTCTTGAAGAAAGAAAGCTACCGCAGTACGAATGCCCGCAAACCATGTGTGCTTCCCTTTAACCCAAGCAAAACATAATCACAGAGTCTGTTGTTCTTTTCATCGAAGTCTACAACGACCCTAGTAGTAGTAGTTAACCTTAAACAAAGGCAGATGGCAGAACCTGAGTGGCTCCACGCCTCCAGCTTAACTAGGTTGGGGGATGATTTTCTTTGAAGGGAGGGTAACAGATCTTTCGAGTGAACTGCAATTCAGGACCCAAGCAATGCCCATAAACGGAAACTTTTACGGTCTAAATGATCATTTTGGGGGTGTATTTTAGAATACTTATATATAGTCTTCCTCTGTTCTATGTTTCTTCCTCCACATTGCCCCTCAAAAATGAAGCAGCTGCAGCAGATTGGAGTCCTTGTCTCCTTCATATTCTACATCCAATTGCACCTCCTTGGTAACTGATTGTGCTGGACAGTTTGTATCTTTATAATTGTGTTGATGCATTTATTCACTTGCTAGCTAATATTAGTTTCGTTCTAACTAAATTGGTCATTAATCGACAGGCGTAGCATTGGGAAACCAAGTCACATTTTATGTACACAACAAATGCCCCTTCCCAATCTGGCCAGCCACAGCCTCCAACACCGGTCACCCAATCATCGCCGACGGCGGATTCTACCTCCCGTCCGGTTCAACCCAACGCATAATCGCCCCGTGGGACTGGTCGGGCCGAATCTGGGCTCGAACCGGTTGCAACTTCCACCCCACACCCACCACCTCCAAGAATCGGACCAATTGGCAACCCGCCTGCGAAACAGGGGACTGCGACGGCCGGCTCCAGTGCAACGGCCTGATCGGAACCCCTCCGGCGACCCTCGTCGAAATCACCCTCCAAGGCTACAAGGCCAGCCCGAATTACTACGACGTCAGCCTCGTCGACGGCTACAATCTACCCGTCGCCGTCATGAGCAAACCCATCTCCTCCAAGTGCTCGATCGGCGGGTGCGTCAGGAACCTGAACGATTGCTGCCCGCCGGAGCTCCAGGTGCTGAGCCGGGATGGGTCGGGTCGGGTCGTGGCCTGCAAGAGCGCTTGCACGGCGTTCAACAACGACGCGTTCTGCTGCCGGAATGAGTACGGCACGCCGGCCAAGTGCCGGCCGAGCGTCTACTCGAGGCTTTTCAAGGATGTTTGTCCGAGTTATTACAGCTACGCGTTTGATTCGCCGCCGCCGCTGGTGAAATGTGACGCCAAGGAGTATGTGGTCACGTTTTGCCCTGCGTCGTGGGGCAGCGACGAGCTGCAAGAGATGTGAGATTATCTGTGGGAATGGGAAATAAGGGCAGAGTATGATTTGTGAAAGGCAAATTGCTGTATATATGGTAAAAAATGCATATAATATACTTGAGATTGGGGGTTTAAATAAGGCTTTGTAGTGGAATTATGTCAACAAGGATATTGGAGATGGTGGGGGTAATATGTAGATCACAATGTGCAACACCAAGCTACCTTCTTATAATTATTCTACTGGTAAATTAACTAAATTCAATATATTATTTTTTAAATTTGAGTTAATACCTAATGGAATAGGTATTTGTAGTATTCGGACTAATCGGATTGGGTAATGCATGAAACATAATGAATTTTATTAAGTATGGATAAACTCGAACTCGAATATAGCAGGTGATGAATGGGCATGGTTTTCTCACTATCCTATTCGAACCCACCTGATTATACAATGCATATATATTTTATTTGGGCATGATCATTATTTTCTAAACATATTTAATATTTATCATAAATATATAATGTTTGCATGAAATTGTATTGTTTTTAACTCATTTTCTTCGTCCTAGTTATTTACCATTGTAATTTTCATTTGTGTAATGTCGATGTATGTTTAATTGTTAACATGTTGGTTGAAGTTATAAAGAGAAATTATTATTTCCGAATAACCGTGGATACCAAAAACTCGACTGAATAGGAGTATTGTTTCGATATTCTGACTGATTCTTATATGAGTATGAGTAAAATTCAAACTATTTTAAACAGAGTAACGAATATGCATTATCCAATACCAATCCGACTCAGTTGCCATCTCTAATAGTCGTGACATGCGGATCATGAATACTACTTTCGCTCCACTTTCATTCTGGACTAGTTTTGAGGTGATTTGCTTTAATATCTACCGTATGAGGAATTCTGTGGTGCCGCCACGGTACCAGTGCCGTCATATGATTCTGGCCGGTTCAAATAGGTTTGCAATGGTTGAAGTGGTCTGGCGGGTTATCATTTGGGTGGGTCAGATTTAATTATTAAATTAATGAGAAATTTAAAAAATAAAACAAAATCAACGGAAAAGCCCCATCGTCTCTTCCGTTCCTCCTTCTCACTCCCTTTCTTTTTTCTTGGTCCCGTGAAGTGCCAAGGAAGACCAAATTCGCACCAGCAAGCAATCCCACCAAAAAATTGCACTAGGTACGATCATCGCTATCAATATCTCGAACCCACAGTCAGCGGAAATCACCACCGTCATGAATCCGATTGTCGCCGCCTGTTCATCTCCACCAACATCTGTGTCGACGTCGCGGCAATCCAGCACCAACATCGATGTTGCCTCCGATCGATCATGACTAATCAGATCCAGAAAACAGCCATTCAAAATCACGACCGTCATCAGCCCCGAAATCCCGACACCCTCGAAATCGCCATAGTCGTCAAGACTCCTCCCCTCTCGTTTTAACCACCGCCGATTCAATTTCCCCATCCATGGCTACACAATTCCTGAACCACCTTCCGTCCGTCATCAAAATCGTCTGGCTGCCCTGTCATTCCCAACAACGTCCCTACCGTGACAATCGATCTGTTGCCGCTGTTCAGCCTTCAGCACGAAGATCGGCGACTCACTCGAAATACCCATTGTGGTCAGTGGCGATCAAGGGATACTTTACCTAGAATCCCCTTTGAGCTTCTATGAGATAAGTTTTCGGTATCCTTGTGATTTTGGTATTTGTTGGATATTTGCTGAACGCGTTTGATTGTTAAGTTCGGGTGAACAACATAATTTGTAGTTGGATGGTTTAAAAACCTTAGAGTAGTTATCTAAATCCCTTCCCAAATCTTCTACTTAGTTATAATTTTTGTGTTCAGTTGCCGTGGATAAGTCATGTGAATAATTTTTGAATTAGAAAACTAAGAAACCCCAATAGAACTAGAACTCCTCCTTATCTCAACTAGTTATAGGTTCCTATATATATTTTGGTTTGTATTTGTATAAGTCTAGGCTTTTCAAACCAACAGAAACATCATTTGGTGCAATGGAAGGGTTCGTTCTGTGTGTATCTGATCTGGTTATTTGCTTAATGAGCTTCTCTTATGGCTCTGCCTAAATTGTTGTGTTTTTGTTGCAGCTTGGACAAGAGAACGCCGGAATCAAATGGCTCAAATGAGATTAACCAGGTAATCACTTACAATTTTCAAAATACCTTTTTGTATTTTTGGTTGTTTGTAGTGACAATTGTAGTGTCTTTGTCAAATAATTGCTTAGATGGTAGAAGTGGCGTCTGTTGAACTTGAATACCACTCTCTGTATAACTTAGGAGTCCCTCAGAGTATACCTTCGCTGAACCGTCTTCCATAAAAGAATCATCTTCCCTAACTTGGCATTCCTATTTCAGCTGACATTTCACCATATTTTCGTGATTTTGAAGTTATTTGGCCCCAGCTTTGTTCAAACCGGACGATAGCATGTGTATTTGTTAGTCTAAATTTGCTGGAGAAAACAATAATCTGGGACTCAGAACTGAAATCCCAGATAGCCTACTTTATCAAACCTATCAGCTAGTCTAAATCTGCTACTGCAGATCAAGGTCTCCTTCAAGTTGGTTATGCGGCAACATCAAAACTAAACAAATGTAATCTTATTACCTCAAATGGGTAGTTGTGCTATTTATTTCCTTGCTCAATTTTCACTCGTTTTGAATTTCATTGCTCGACCATATATGATCCTGCCCTGCTGTCTTTATGATCCTTCTGCTGCTACTGCTTGCAATTCCTGAGCTTGGATAGATAGAAGTGTATTTAATGTGTTGTTTGGTACAGCTGAAATCAATTTTAGTAATTAAAAAATTTAGGACTGAAAAATACAATAAGATACTATTACAATAAAAATCCAGCTTATAACTTAGATGCAAAGGCATAACTGTAGATGAGGAATCATATAATTTTGTCTATAGCCTTACAACTTCTCTTCTGCTTATGAGCTGCAACTCTCTGTACAACTTCCAAAGGCTGCAACCCAAATAACAATGATTGTATTCACATATCACAATTTTGCACAATCTACATCAATATTTTTGGCTTATCTTCTTTGTTTTAAGCTGTCATCATTTGTTTTCTCATTGTGTTTTCTATCTTTCTTTCCATGTACTCCGTTTTTCATGTCTAAAAAATTGCACTCACCCACTGACCAAAAAAAAAATTCTATCCAAAAAGATTGTTAAGCAACTCTTTGATGTTTCATATGTAGATGTCAAAACTATATTCTCTTATGGAAGAGTTGAAAGTGAATCAATTAGCGTTGAAGAATGATATGGAGCAAAACATAAGCGAGTTGAGGAGATCGCTAGATTCTTTAACTGACTGGTTGATGGAGAAGTTTGCTACCATCAGACCTGGTGATCCCTGCGAAAGTGGTATGAAGCACAACAAAGACAAGGGAGTGGAGGTTATTAACATCAGCACGGATAGCTCATGCTCCTTGTCAAGAACCACTGCACCCAAGATGACAGACAAAGCTGCAAGTGCAAGGAAAAAGGTTTGGTGTACTGTCATATTTTGACATGAGTATGTTTCTATTAGTTATTTAATTGTTTTTGTTTTCAATAGGGAAAGGTTGGCGTGAAGCCGCCTGTCAAAGTGAGAAGTCCCATTTTGACAAGGAGATACAATGAAATGAGAAATAAAAGAATATATTCCATTGGGCCCTTTACAACTTCCTCTCGTGCATGCCCAATGGATCTGATTTTGATAACCCATGTGTTTGACCAGTCAAAAGATGAGTGGTATTAAATCTATCTTTTCCAATTACTTATGTTAGTATTTGTTAATGGAAGTGCCTATTATTCAAATTCTTTGTAATTGCAATTTGGTTATTGATAGTTTTTAATTTCCAGTGAGGAGCTTGTAAGATCTCCATGGTTTAATCTGAATCGGGCACAATTTAAGGGATTAGCACCAGATTTAATGTTGTCTTCTCAGGTTGTTGTAAAACTTATTTTGGATTTACAAAACTAGATAGAATAATATGCAAACAGCTTGTGTGTTTATGTGATTATGATTATATTTGGGATATTTTACAGGTTATTACCATGTGTGTGGACTTCTTAACTCTAGAAGAGTTTCGTAAGGAAAAACGTGTGCGATGGTTCTTACCACCAGCCTTTTCTGTAAGTATAAATATTTGTGATGCCTTCTGTGGTGTATTTGCATGATAATCTTGTAAACAACTATTACATCTGTGAGAATGTCTTTTAGATGTCTGTGCGTGGATATTCTGAGGAGAATATTAGACGCGTGTACTGTTCAGAAGATTTCAACGACTGTGAGAAGGTACCAATCTTGTTACGTGGTCTTAGTTGGATGTTGTAATTGGTTTATTTTTGCTCCGAGTTGTTAATTATTATATATATTTTGTAGATTTTTGTTCCCATTCTGCTGGACAATCACTTTTTTCTCAGCGTATTTGACCTTAAGAAGGAGGTCAAACAGATATGGGATTCATATCCGAACTTTCTCGATCCGGGCAGGAGGGAAGAAAAACTATCACAAGTAGTAAGTCAGTTATCTCCTAAAACTTTATATCGTTTGTGTACCTGTTTCTGTTTGGTAAACTGAGTACTCTTTGTCAAGTAGGCAAAAGCACTAGACTCCCTGGTTATGGTGAAGATTATTAAAAAGTTGGAGGTCAACTTGCTGGAATCTTTCACTACTGAAATAGTGGTTAACGCTCCACGACAGAAGAATGGGTAAGCGTACGAATTTTGTGCTCATTTTTATGTTAGTTATATAGTAGGGTAATAACTAATAACTGTCATTTTAACTTTGACTATTGGTCCTGCAGGGTTGACTGTGGTCTTTTCGTGACGAAGTTGATGAGAAACAGTGGGTGCTTAGATGATTGTGCACGTAAAATGAAGAAGAAGGTCAGTTTCTTCCCAACTTTCTCATCTCTTGAGTTTTGATATTTTTCTTATACCTTTTGTTTTCGTTTCTACCTTCAGTTTGAGAGTCAAGATGAGAGGCTTGATCTAGCATTGTATTTGCTGAATAACAAGGAGAATGAGATTAAAGATGTGCTTCACCGGAAAGTTGTAATGGAAAGTGGTGAAAGACATTGATGAAGTTGAGGGTACTGCTGAGAGGAGCGAAACACCCAAAAAAGATGGGAATTTTACTACTTATAAGCTGTAGTTGGTTTTCCTTGTTCAATAATTATAGACTCTTTAGAAGAATAAACATGGCTAGGCTATTGCGTTGGACTGTTTTTAATAATCCTGATAGTGTTTAGTTGTGGGAACGTTGTGGGTTTGAATATGGGGGACCTCGATTTGTTTTAATTCTTTACGAGAGGTTGATATGGTGTGGCTAGTGGTTTTGTTTGTGTGCTTGTTTCGTGGATGGGTACTGCTGTTTTTTCCATATTGCAGCAACTACGCATTTTGTTTTGGCTCTGTTCTTAGGCTGCTTCTTGTACTAGTTGTTTTCTGCCTACTTCATTCACTTCCTGTTTGAGGGAGCAAAGAGTTTCAGGTTATCAAAACAAGCTCCATGTAGCAGAGTCTGGAATGATGGAGTAGAATATTGCACAAGAGATTATATCCTGGTATGAATTTTAGCTTGTCATCTCTCGTGTGTTTTTCAATAATTGGGTTATTATTAAGTTATCTTAGAATGCACATAGGTTTCGTCTTTCCTGTCATGTTATTCCTTTGCTGGTTTCTGAATTTTGGTTCGTCGTTGATGTATACTTTTACTTATAACATGCATTGTAATGATATTGTGCAGCCGGAAAATGACAAGCACATGTATTTGGTGGTTCGGATGCCAAATACACTACTGTTACTTGTGCCGCAAGGTTTTGAAGCGTACCAGTGAGCATAACGGACCAAAGAACTGCAAGCAACATATGGTAGCATAGGCTTTGATGTTCAGTCATTACCAGATGGAGGATTCCACTCAGTTTTTATCAAAGCAGACTCAGACCAGCTAGTGTTGACGAATGTTATATTTTGATTGAGTAGTCGTTTTACACTAGTCAATCAATGTATAGAACTATCAATTTGCCTCATCAGATTAGCATGATGTGGAACCTTCACACCCATGCTTAATTGTGGAAACAAAACTCAGATCAATGGGAGGAGAATCATGGTTGTTCTGTTTTTATTGATTAGCTTGATTTACTGGAAACTTTGCTTTTGAAAATCTCTGTGTCTATTTGTCCTACTCTTCCCACGAGGTGTTTCCAGTAGGTTGTTGAGTGGACTCAATTTATCATGAAACTGTCATTATTCTGGACATCCAACGAGGGAGAAGTTTAAAGGTAGCTCACTCACGGTTAAACGAATGGGCTCCTTAGCCATTACTCAAATATCTGTATAAAAATAGAAGAGATTGCTTTCATTATGAATGGCAGGCGACCAGCCTAGTGGTTTAAGACTCTGACTTAATTGACAATTGTGAATACCTACATTGATAAGGTAGTGGGTTCAATCCCCCTTGCACACTCTTTTTTTTTTCTTTATGCAAATTTGTCATTTAGAGCATCTGCAGCACTCTCAAACAAACACAGGACAGGAATGCAGACACCAAGTAGTGGCAAACCAGAATTTTTTAAACCACACCAGATCAATTTTTGCATATCCCCTTCTCTTCCTTCCATTTCTTTTCAAGTGAACCAGCAGATGAACTCTAGCCATTGAGAAGACAGTTTAGAAAAAATCAGCAAGCAGCAAGTGGTCTTCCCAGTCTTGGGTTAGCCAGTTTCACCTTACGCTGCTCATTGCCACAGAATTGGCGATCAAAACTGCAAACAATAAGAACAAACATGTACAACACCGAGATTCTATAACCAACACATGCCAACTGCACCTCCAAGCAGCCCTTAAATCTTGACAAAATGAAAAACACTGCAAAGGGATCCAACAAAAATCAAACTTGGGAAGTCCAAAGCAATAACTTTCCTTGAGATAAAAGAGAGTTATGATCGTTTTAAAAAAGAGGCTAATACCAAAAGAAACACCCTCCAACAACTAGTACAAGTCTGATTCTTTGGGGGAGGAAAACAAATACATAAAAATCTTTTCCTAGTTACTCTGGAGTCTGACTCCTTTCCGAACCGCCGTCAACAGAATCGTCTCGGTCCACACTTTCCATGAGTACTTTGTGATGGATAGCATCCCGAACTGAATTCTTCTCATGGTTCAGTAGATACAATGCTAAATCAAGCCTCTCCTCGTGTGAGTCAAACTGAAAATGTAAATGAAATGCATAAGAAAATAACTAAAAACACTTTAACTACAATAATAACAAGATAAGGGCTAGCAACCACCTTCTTTCTCATTGCCCGTGCAGACTGAACCATATAGCCACCAGATCGCAGCAACTTCAAGACGAAGACCCCACAATCAAAGCTGCCCCAAAACATTAAAAACAAAAATGAAATCAAAGAGCTCATTCCAAACAAAACAAGTCATCGGTTACAAAATCAATAACCTTACCCATTCTTCTGTCTTGGGGAATTAACAACCTCTTCTATGGTGAAAGTGGACAGCATACTGTATTCAAAACGATTAAAACTGACTCCAAAAAGATTGAGTCCAGTTCTTTCGCCTACATGAAGCACAAGATTTGTCGGCATATGTACGAAATTGAATAACTAAGTATGTTTGATCATATACTGAACATGACTTACGATCTGTAACACTTTTTCGTTCCTCCTAACTGAATCCAGATAGTTTGGAAGTGAATCCCAGATATCTATCACCTCTTTCTTCAGGTCAAAAACACATAGAAAGATGTGGTTGTCCAGCAGAACAGGGACGAAAATCTGACATGTACACATATTACGTAAGACTCAACAGAAATGCTATCAGGTACGCTATTTTGAGAAGTTCCCAGCATTTACCACAAGTTACCTTCTCACAATCATTGAATTCCTCAGAACCGTATACGGTTTTCATTGTTTTCCTAGACGCAGCAAAGACACGATCCCCAGTAGCACTGTACACCTGAAAGTATAAATATATCAAATCATAAGTAGTTAAACAACTGGTTCACTCTTTTTATACCTTCATAAGATTGCATATAACTAGTTCTAACAATAACTAGTTAAGTATGAGACTTATTGGACAGCAACAGCCATAAAACCTTTCACATTAGTTAACAAGATCCACAAGTAACGACAATTGAGTACAGTTTGGCATCATTACTAAATCATTCAAAAGGGCGAAAGTTTTAACGAATCAAAAGTTATCATATTCACTACAGACTATAACCTGTTTTGCCGCCTCCATGATCAATGCTACCAAAATATGCCGAATAGGACAGTATAAAAGTAATGAACTTACAGCAAATGCAGGAGGTAGGAACCAATTCACACGTTTGTCATTATGCATCTCCAGCACCGTTAACAGGTCAACGCACATAGTGATGACCTGCACAAATATATAAACCAAAAAGTATATTATGTAAAAAGGCTTGCTCGTTAACTATGCCCATTTATAAAGGCAAGATGAGTTGTATACGAACCTTGGTTGACAATGGTATTTCTGGCTGTAAGACAGTAACCTCTTCACGGTTCAAATGAAACCATGGAGACTTGACAAACACCTCACTACAACCAACAAAATAGACAATTCAATCTTTCACAGTGCCCTTAATTTTTGAAAAAAATGAATTCTACTAAAGTAATTACAATAAAACAAAGTTATTTAAATACCTTGCATTATTAGTCGGATAAAAAACGTGGTTGATCAACTTCCGATCTATTTCTGATAGGGCCTTCGTAGTGATGAAGAGGCCAACCACCTGCATTTTGCCGTCTCTCCTCTCCGTATATTGACGGGTCCTAATAGGACTCCGCAACTTAATTGGAGACCTCATAAAACCTTTCCCCTATCATTTAACAATTGTATTAAAATCCGTATACCAAAAAGAAAAGCAAATAATACAGAAACAGAAGAGGGAGGAGACTACACAACCTTTCTCCTTGATGCTGTGTTTGTCGCATTATTTTTACTCCTTGTTGCCAATGAGGAGCTATCAGAACTTATGTTCAACACTTCAACCACATCGTCATTCTTCTTCCCCCTGCCATTTTCACAGTTCTGATCCGACCTCCCAATCAGCAGGTCCCATATCGAATGTAGTGTTGTCTTAATGTCGTTCATATCAACCTTCAATTCCCTTTTCATAGATAGCTGACATTCTCCCAAGTCAGCCAGAAGGGAATGTAGGTTTCTGATCTGCATAAGAAAGACCAAGAGTGTTAGGTTCCTGAAATACTTCACAAAAGAATTGTGGACATTGTAAGACAAACTTTACCTCAATCGATTCTGCCGCTGTCCGGTCTAACCTGAACATAACATAAACAAAAAAGTAGTGTCAGCAGGTTCGATAAGACTGAAGAAGAAAGGCATCGGGAAAAATAGAAACTACCCTTCCATGACACCAATTCCTAGTATGCTTCTCAACCAAAATACGAAGATTAATTCACTAGGATGAGTTGCTTATATAGAAAAACGTGTATAGAGAGGAGATGAACAAACAAGAGGACTCTTTGAAAATCTTCTGTTGTGATCTGTTAGGTTTTACAATTAAAAATAAATAAATAAATAAGCTTCCTACCTTCTCAAAACTTCTTACTTACCATAATACGTGGGCATCAAAATCCCAATTTTATTAACTCTCAAATCTATAGAATGAAAAAAATCATAAGTTAGGTTGTGTTCGTCATACCTTGTCTGCAGCTGGGAAGCCTGCATCAGTCTCCATGGTCTCCAAACTGACTTTGATCTCAACCGGCTTGGCTTCTCCCATAATGGTCTGTAATTGCTCGGAGCATTCAAATTTATCTGCCACTAATGCTTCTTCGGCGGCTAAATCTTGGCCACTGATGCAAGCTGGCACTACCGTATCAAATTGCACATGAGGACTTCTCAAACGAGAGTATTGCTTTTGAGATTGCAGGCCTCTAAATGTGAATGGAAGCAGGTTCAGAACAAAGGGGAAACTGATATGGCCCTGAAACAAACACAATGAATTGAAGTATTTAACTGATAAACTCTAATCAAGCAAACAAGTAAAAGTTGACACACTGGGCAATTCGAGTACCTGAAGTTTGATAGGCTCACCAAAGTGATTAGCCGAAGCACGTTGTAGATGAATGCATAGGATCTGGTTAACACTCATATAGTTAGCTTGCATAACTAACATGAAGATTTAAAAGCCCTATTGCATTTATGTCACAACATAGATATTGAATGATGTATGGCATGCTAACGTTTAGTCAAGATTTGGTAATCAAGGCTATCAATATACAATCATGGAGAGGCAGGGTCCGAGCCCAGGCCCAGGCCCAGGCCCATTGGATCGGATCATTCTTTAAAACATAAAAGGTAGGTACGCTTTATTGGCCAAAAACGCTGGTTACTGTAGATTATTTTGTCGTTTTCTGTGTACACCCTCTCAGCAACCTCTTCTAACTTCACCTTGCAGCGACGAGCTCTTACTTTCGGAATCGCTACCGCCTACCAGCCTCGACAGATGAAACCTTCCCCTTCCCTGTCCACTCTACCATGCTTTCCGTACATCAAGCCCATGTCTATACTTTTGGAGTCGAAAATCTGGAAGGGCACGCTTCCCGTCAGTTCGTCACTCCGATTTGCCTTTCCCGTACATCCAAACCATGTCTTTCTTCTGCTTCTACAGTGTTGTTCTTTCCCCACAAGTTTGCTACGATTGTACTTGGTGGGAGACAAATGGTTCCCCCTCTTTCCCCCTCCATAATCCCCTTCTTCTCTCTTCCAACGAAACCCTAAAAGTTTCCTCGCTGTTGGTAGCCGTGCAATCCGAACCCGGAAGCGGAGGAAGACGAAATCGATTTGAGACAGGAGGACCAACGGCGGTGGAAAATCGCCTGTGACGGTGAGCTCTTATTTCTCAGTCTTCTTTGTTGATATTTGAAATTCACCTTCTAGATTTTGGACTCTTGCTGCAGAATACGGCGGTAGCAATTAAGATTCCGATGACATGGTTTCGTCGAGTTCATACTCGAGCCCTATCCATGGGTAGGAACAACGGAAACTGACGATGGTGGTGATGATGGACAAGCAGGAGGAATGGGTGCCAGTTGGTGGAACCGCCGATGTGGTGAGCTCTATTTTCTCTTTTGTTCACCGGTTGATCTTCCTCCTACCGCAACCCCAAAAAATGAACTTGCTTCTCACTTCACTTGATTTTACTGTTGCAGGCACATGCTAACCATGGAGCAGCAGCAAAAACAAGGTCCCATTCACCATCAATGCCAGACCATCTTCAGGTTAGGAAGGATTTTCTGGGATAAGCAAAAACCAAAGAGTAAAGAGCTAGGAGGACTTTAGAACATACATTTCTGACTGAAAGCACTTACAAGTTTTGATCTTTAAGAGGGGTAGAGCTAAGAATCTGATACTGTGGGATTACCAGATGGGCAATGCTAACAAGAGATAAGGTGAGAGATGGCAAGAAGGTGACGAAATTGCCACTTGAGACTGAAACCAACCTAATCTGAGTTACTACTGAAAATCAATTTAATATTTCTGTTTTGTTCTTCAATCTGTTCCTCTTTGTTGTTCTGAAATTCTCAATTTGTTCCTGTTCGCTTTGGTTCGGAGAAGAGCAATTGAATTTATGTTTTGCTTTCTAATCTCCCTTTGTTTGTGTTTATGATGGGTCAAGAAATTATTTTATTGTTAGCACAAAAGAATTGCTACCAAGGGCTCAAAATTTCGAGTTACACAAACATACTGCTTGATTTCACATTCATGTTTAGGAAGCAGTGTTTTTTACTGTCAGAATCCTTCGGTTTCAAGTTTTTATTTCTGTTGGGGGTGTTACTAAGGGACAGAGCGCACAGACTAAACAGGAGGGCGCATAATCGGCGATGCCCAACGCTCGACACCCGCTACAGGTATATAAGGGCTTGAAGCCCTCCAAAGAAAGGGACTTCTCCTGGCTCCTCACTTTACACTTTCTACTATCTCTCTATACTTTATCTCTCTATCTATTCTCTCAACTCTCTCCACGAACCGACACTAACTTGACCGTCGGAGCTTAATCCGGGGGGCAACCCCGACTCTTTCACAGGTCATTTCCCTCCCGACGAGATCAGACGAACGGATCGTGAGTCGACCCCACACCAACAAATATCATTGTTCGCATCCTGAGTTAGATGGGTCAAACAATTGGCGCCCACCGTGGGGCAGGCTACACACTCGTTCGTCGGACTCAAAAGAAGGGAAGGCAGATTCTTCATCGATCACTGCAAGCAGCGGAAACTAAAAACAGGGGAAAGAGCTTGAGCAACGAAATTCCACCAAGATCCAGGGATATCTTCTTTTGCTCGAACAAGAAGAAAAGTCGATCAACTCTCAAAAATCAAAAGAAGACTAGCAGAGCCTCTCCTCATCTGTCTTCCTCGTCAATTCAATCAGATCTGCCTCTCTCCGGAGCGCCCTCGTCACCTTCCGAGACAAACCAGATCCAATCGAAGAAACAACACTGTAAAATTTACAGATTTTGGCCGGCGGCTGCTCCTCCTCCAAGACACTCACCGCCGACTTCCTCTTCCCCATGGAGGGACTTTCCTCCGCGAACCACAGGTAGTAGCAGCTGGGAAGAAGAAAGAAAATCTGGTCGCCGCGACATGTCAAGGTCGGAGCTCCGACGGCGCGAAGAAGAAGTCGTCACCGCCGGCGCCAAGGCGAAGGAGATCGCCGATCTGAAGAAGCAGCTTGCAGCTGGGTCCACCGCCGACTTCCTCTTCCCCATGAAGGGACTTTCCTCCGCGAACCACAGGCAGTAGCAGCTGGAAAGAAAGAAAATCTGGTCGCCGCGACATGTCAAGGTCGGAGCCCCGACGACGCGAAGAAGAAGTTGTCACTGCAGTTGCTGCTGTCACGTCGCCACCCTCCCGTTCTGTCGCCGACCTCTGAAAAAGGTGGACTACTCAAGTACAAGTAGTGGTCTCGGCAAATCAAAAAGGGGGAATAGTCAAATCAATTTCTCTCTCCGTCAGAAGAAAAGACAGGTGCAGTTCTCAATGTGGCCACTTGCCCACAAAAAAAAAAAAAAAAAAAAAAAAGGTGAAAATGGAGCAAAATGCGCCGGACATTATGCTAAGCGCTGCTGTTCTCAATGTGGGCCCGCCGCTCATCAGCCTCCCACCAGCCCATCTCCACAGGCGCATCCCCCGCCTCTTAAGCCCGCTCCACACCTCCACTCGCGGCCCAGACTCGCGTGCAAGTCTACAGCCCACCTTACCCCATCTGGGCCCACACACAGCTCGCGCCCCGCCAGGTCAGGGCTCCACTCCGCGGCGGATCAATTAAGCCCACCACTTGATGCGGACTCAACCGCCGCCGCCCCACAAGACGCGCAACATGGGCCGTCGCGTCCTCAAGCCCGCGTGACAACCCGCCATACCACATGGGCTCGCTCCTTGTTCACAAGCGCGCGGCAAGATGGGCCCGCACACAACTCGCGTCCCCAAGCTCCGCTTCGCTTCAAAAATTTTTTTGTCGCCACAGGGATTCGAACCCGCGCCACCCTTCCACAAGACGAGCATCCTTACCAGCAGGTTACAAGCCCATCTCCACAGGCGCATCCCCCGCCTCTTAAGCCCGCTCCACACCTCCACTCGCGGCCCAGACTCGCGTGCAAGTCTACAGCCCACCTTACCCCATCTGGGCCCACACACAGCTCGCGCCCCGCCAGGTCAGGGCTCCACTCCGCGGCGGATCAATTAAGCCCACCACTTGATGCGGACTCAACCGCCGCCGCCCCACAAGACGCGCAACATGGGCCGTCGCGTCCTCAAGCCCGCGTGACAACCCGCCATACCACATGGGCTCGCTCCTTGTTCACAAGCGCGCGGCAAGATGGGCCCGCACACAACTCGCGTCCCCAAGCTCCGCTTCGCTTCAAAAAATTTTTGTCGCCACAGGGATTCGAACCCGCGCCACCCTTCCACAAGACGAGCATCCTTACCAGCAGGTTACAAGCACACCTTGTGTTTCAATGGCGCGCGGCCAACTTAAAACCTCCTGCACCCTTGCTCGCGCCCAAGCGCACTCGCGGCCCGACTCACAGGCGGCCCAACTCGCGTCCCACCTTCCGCCTCAAACCCACTCGCGGCCCGCTCCACCCTTCAGCTCGCGCCACCCGGCCCACCTTCCGCCTCAAAACCACTCGCGCCCCGCTCCACCCTTCAGTCGTGCGCGAGGCACCCCAAAAAAAATCGTGGGTGGTAGACAGGCGTCGAACCGCTGACCAACCATTCGCGTGCAAGCAAACGGAACCAGTGGACTACGCAACAATAGTTGTCAATTGAGCGCGGAAGGTTGATCTTACCCTTTTGCTCGCGCCAGCCCGAGTCGCGGCCCGCACTCATGAATCGAAGTCCGCCCACAGTCACGGCCCTCACTCCCATCCCTCTCGCTATTCCACGCGGATCGGCCCGCTTCGTTCACATGCCCGGCCCAACAGGCGCTTAACTCTTCCACAAAAAATTATTGTCGCCGCCAGCCTTTGAACCTGCGCCACTCTTCCACAAGACAAGCATCTTTACCAGCAGGCCACAAGTACCTTGTGTTTCAACGGTGTGGCGTCTGAATTTTAACATTCGCGCCCAATCAGTTCGAAAGAACAAAAAAAAAAAAAAAATTAGTATGAGTCCAGCACTCTGCGCTCAGTTCCACGGAACAAAACTTAGCAATAGTCCAGCACTATTCGCGCCCAATCAGTTCGAAAGAACAAAAAATTAGTATGAGTCCAGCACTCTGCGCCCAGTTCCACGGAACAAAACTTAGCAATAGTCCAGCACTATTCGCGCCCAATCAGTTCGAAAGAACAAAAAATTAGTATGAGTCCAGCACTCTGCGCCCAGTTCCACGGAACAAAAAATTAGCAATAGTCCAGCACTATTCGCGCCTAGTTCGAAAGAACAACAATTAGCAATAGTCCAGCACTATTCGCGCCCAGTTCCACGGAACAAAAAATTAGCAATAGTCCAGCACTATTCGCGCCTAGTTCGAAAGAACAAAAATTAGCAATAGTCCAGCACTATTCGCGCCCAGTTCGAAAGAACAACCTGCAGGCTACCACTCAGGTTCTGTTTCAACGGCGCAGCGCCCGCCTTTCAACTACTCCTGCCGCCACTGCCAATATAAAGCTAAGTACTCTATCCCTCCATCATTATTAAATTTTTAAAATATTTTACTATCCTAAGCGTTAATGGCGCTAATGGGGGGCAAGACGCAAGAAGCTGGCGCCGCGTCACTCAAACGCGCCACCAGCTGGGGGGCAATTGGGGTACATAGGCCCCACCCAAAATTACCGACAAAGATTTAAAAAATAAAATATAAGCTAGTGATGAATTAAAACTCACCACCAGCTTGGGGGGCAATTGTTGGGGGTGTTACTAAGGGACAGAGCGCACAGACTAAACAGGAGGGCGCATAATCGGCGATGCCCAACGCTCGACACCCGCTACAGGTATATAAGGGCTTGAAGCCCTCCAAAGAAAGGGACTTCTCCTGGCTCCTCACTTTACACTTTCTACTATCTCTCTATACTTTATCTCTCTATCTATTCTCTCAACTCTCTCCACGAACCGACACTAACTTGACCGTCGGAGCTTAATCCGGGGGGCAACCCCGACTCTTTCACAGGTCATTTCCCTCCCGACGAGATCAGACGAACGGATCGTGAGTCGACCCCACACCAACAAATATCATTGTTCGCATCCTGAGTTAGATGGGTCAAACAATTTCTATTTTTTTGTGCTGCTGCACTTTTTTGCCTGCTGTTGTGATGCTGCTTCTGCAAGTTCCATTTAACTTGGCAGCTTCAACACATTATGCCATTTAACTTCGTTGCTCAAAGTTTTAGAACCTTTCATTGATTGTGATTCCCAAGTTTGTTTCCTTCCCCTCTCATCTCTGGACTTTTCATCCTCCACATGATACTAATTATATTTACCATCATCTGCTTTCACAGGTTGATGTACATTGATTGTAAAAGAAGAAACCATCCCATGAGCTTTAGTTCTCGCTGCTTTAGGTCCCTGTTCTCAACTATTTCCATAAAAAAGAAATGTTCCATCAAGAAGGAGACTGTAATCGTAAAAAATGAATGGTAAGTTGCCTTTCTGTTTTGTTTCTGCCGGTTCTCTGTTTTACGTGTATCAATCATGCTAAGTAGGATTCGTACGGGTGTTTCCGTAAAACACTTTGATGGTTATACTTGAACTGCTTCTCTTCGACTGTTTGTATGGGTTTGCTGCTGATTGTTCCGTAGAAGTTGTAGTAGTTGTAGTAGTTGTGGGTTTGCAGTTTAGAGTGACTTACATTCATGGCCACCTTCAAGTTTGATGAATGTTTTCTACCCTGGTTTTGCCTACTCTTTTCCTTACCCTCAATGCTTTGTTTGCATGGAATTCACATGCATCGAACGCATATGCTTCTGCAACTCACATTGCAATGTCACCAACAGTTCCACAGGCTCAAGCCCATACGGACTGCGGAGATAGTAGCTGAAGACGAAGTTAGTCACCAATGGTAGGCTAAAGGAAGTTAGTGGAGAAGCGAATTACTGCTAACTGGCATACCCCATATCCTGAAAATTTTATTCTCTTACCATAATCATTATAACAACTTCATTGGACCTTCAGTGGCTTCATTATAAGTTGTTGATGCAAACTCAGTTGTATGGGTTCGCTCGCATGCTAATTATCCTTTTTACCTACCTTCCACATTTCGAGGGTAACCCTGTTGCCAATTTAATCAACAGCCGCTGCAAGAAGACTTTGCTGGTGTTGTTTTTGTCATTTTCCTCTTCTGTGCTTCACTTGGTTAATCATAACTCGAATTTAGTTCATCAGTTGTGCTTAGAAACTTCAATGAATAGTATAATTCTGACCTCACCAGTGTTCCTTTCTCACCTGCATGTGACTTTGATGATTCATTTGTCAGCCACGCATTTGTTATGGTGAATTCTGAACCTCTACTTTTATGCAGTTTGAATGCTCCACTAGCAGAGATCAACATGGCAGGTACACCATTAAGTAACAAGAATAGGGAGAAAACTATTGATGCTACCAGTATAGACTCTCATCAACTTCTACCATGGTATGTTTCTTCTTGCCTTCCTTTTTGTCCAGATTTTGTTGGCACCGCACTCAGCATAATCAGTTTGGTGTTTTTATTGTACTCTTATTTTCTTGCACTGATTAACTTAGTGACTATAACGGCTCTGCTTCCACTGGATTGGGAACAACAACTTGCATCAGAAACCATCGCTTGCTTCAGCTCTGGCCAAAACCATCTCACCTTCTGTGTTGCCCGTCAACCTGTAAATTCCTTTGTCACTATTGCCTACACTAACCTTCCTTTGAGTTACATGTTCACTGGTTGCATCACTGTGCTTCTGATCACAACTCAAACATTTCCATGTACATATTATAACGATACTATACAAACCAGCAATGCAAAAGCTTACAACATTTCCACCAAATTATGTACAGGTTTCATATCGATATCGAAAGTGATGACATCTCAATCTCATGCATTCTCCTCTTCAACAACAATGTCGCTACGCTACCTCAACTCTGTCATGGGAAAGAAGTTTACCGTCAAAATTGAACTGGACAAGACACAAAGATTGACAATTCCGTATTTTAGTCATCATCGTATGGAATCCACTTGCCTTTAGACTTGAGACTCATTAAGACTCTACCTCATATTTAATGATGTCGAGACATTTATTCATATATTGTGTTTTCTTAGACACTATGTTGTAATGGTACTTGATGACATATTTTACTTAAGTTAACTAAGTGGAGTTTGCTTATTTGGATTTGACAAGTTTAACTCTTTCAATCATACTGCAACAAGTTGTTTAGGAGTTGTTTAGTTCTCGCGGCGTAGCCGCGGGTATTGATTCTAGTGAATGTTAACAGTTAACGTGCTATAACAGCTTCTTCTCATCAATTTGAAGGAGCCATAAAAGTGCCGCCATAATCACCAAACCCAGAAAAGGGGAATCCTTCACACCTTCTGTACACAGCAATCATCCCACTAAAACTTGCTCTATCAATAGAAGAAAAGTCAATTAGATTGATTAGTCCATTCAATGCACCATGGTAGATTGCCTTGGGTTTCTGAAAACTGCAATTTCTTAAACAAAAAGAGTCAAACAAATTCCCTCAATCCCATGTGCCTCACCTTCTTGCTCTGCAAGAACTCGAGGAGATCCGCCATTAATGGCGGACCAAAGCAAGCAAGCAAGAAGAAGAAAAAGGGACAAAAAAGACGCAAAGTGAACCTTTGACAAATACCCCATTCTTCCCCCACCCTCAATTAATCCCTGGGTGCCAAAATCATTCGTTCTCCATACCAAAGCCATGGGCTTGAAGCACCATAGCTCGAGACCCACTTACGTTTCATCATCTCCTCGCCACAATCGAATCCCCATGAAATTCTCCAAATTCATCACCTGGGCAGCCATTTTCTTCACTTCCCTCTTCCTATTCCTCTCCCCACTTACCCAATTCCACTCCCGCTCCTCCTCCTTTTCTTCCCTCCCCTCCGCCGCAAAACCCTTCTCCGGCGACCTCCGCGACGCCAACTTCCCCTGGAACAAGCTCTGTTTCGGCCCCACCACCACATCCGACAAGCTCAAGCTCGCCGTCTTCTCCAAGACGTGGCCGATCGGCGCCAACCCGGGCGGAATGGAGCGCCACGCCGCCACCCTCTACCGCGCCCTCGCCGACAAGGGCCACGAGATCCACGTCTTCACCGTCCCTTCCGACCGCCGCCCGCACCCTGAAATCCACGACAACAACCTCCACGTCTACTTCGCCGCCAACGACCACGGATCCGTCAACTGCTCCCTCGCCTTCGAGATCTTCCACAAAATCAACGCCGCCGCTCGCCCCTTCGACTACGTCCACACGGAGAGCGTCTCGCTGCCGCACTGGCGCGCCAAGGCGGTGCCCAACACGGCCGTGACGTGGCACGGGATCTGGTACGAGATCATGCACTCCAAGCTGTTCGAGGAGCTGTTTGAGAACCCCAGAGGGGAATTGGGGGCGGGGGCGACCCCGGCGGCGGCGGAGCTTGCGGTGGCCATGCCGAAGCTTCTGGACGAGATCAGGTTTTTCAGGAGCTACAAGCAGCACATCTGTATCAGTAATAGCGCCGGCGAGGTGCTGGTGAAGATTTACCAGCTGCCGCAGAGGAATGTCCATGTCATTCTCAATGGAGTGGATGATTCCAAATTTGCTTACAATCCTGATGCAGGGGAGGAATTCAGGGAGAAATACGGCATTCCAGGTGGGCAATTCGTATAAATTTGGTACCAAATTTGTCATTATAACACTTTGGCACAATTAACCTTGTCCCTAATGTCAAGTTCAGTGTCACATACTAATCAACACATTTCATCATGGTTGTTCATCCTATGAAAATTTTCAGGCAATGCTACTCTGGTAATGGGAGTGGCAGGCAGGCTGGTTCGGGACAAAGGCCACCCGATTCTCCACGAGGCAATGTCGTCGCTGATCTCAAGGTACCCCGGAATCTGCCTGGTGGTGGCCGGATCAGGCCCCTGGGGAAGAAGGTACGCCGAGCTGGGTCCAAACGTGAAGGTCCTAGGCGCACTGGAACCATCTCAGCTGTCGCAGTTCTACAACGCGATCGACGTGTTCGTGAACCCTACGATGAGGCCGCAGGGGCTGGACCTGACTCTGATCGAAGCAATGCACTGCGGGAAGCCCGTCGTGACGCCCAATTACCCCAGCATTACCGGCACGGTGGTGGTGGACGACCGGTTCGGGTACACGTTCTCGCCGAACGTGAAGTCGCTGGTGGAGGCTCTGGAGGTGGTGATCGGAGATGGGGTTGGTGTGATGCGGAGGAAGGGGATGGCGTGCAGGAAGTATGCTGGGTCGATGTTTACCGCCGGGAAGATGGCGGCTGCTTATGAAAGGTTTTTTCTGTGTATGAAGAACAGTAGATACTGTCAATACCCTCTTCCCACTGACTGTTGATAGGAGAAAAGAAAACCCATCAAAGATGTTATATATGACTCACTGGTTGCATTCTTTGTAGTAAGGTTCTGATTAATTCAGGTTTGTTTTCTCTCTTTGGATTGTGATGTCTTGATTCGATCATGGTTTCATCATCACGATGCAGGTTTTCAACTGATCATACAAAACAATTGTTGGAAGACTATACTAGCATGATTAAAGTAGTGATTAAGTCTTAATCATTCACATGGAAAGATGATTACGTGGTCTTAATCACGCGTTACCATTTCAAAATACCTACTCTGTAGAATTTCTTCCCTTGGGACCCAAATCCCCTGCGTGGCTCCCAAGTTAATTAATTAACAACGCAAGTTTTGTTTACTGTTCCATACGATTAAATAGCCAAAAGCACCAATTTTAACGGAAACATCTTCCAATTACCCAAAATACTTACGTGGGTTACTGTTCACAATATTGGAGGTTTATAATGTGGCCTGCCCTATGATAGGCCCGTCCTTGGTAGACAAAGGAGAGAAGCAGGGATAGGTAATGGGTTGATTGGCAGAACATATATCTGGTAATCTAATTGATCCATGTGTATAGGAAGGGTAGTCATATTTTTATAGATGATAATTGGTGAATAATAAATAAGGTTAGAAATCGGTTGATTCAGTTTATAATCAGATCGGAGTGAGACAGGACGGAATCAAGTGCAAAGAAAAATGAGGATCACAACTGGTCCGAAAGCAAGATTATTGTTAACTAAAATATTTAGCATGTCATCAGTTCGCATTATGCAAGATTAGTTAACTTTGACATAGCATATTTAATCATACGTTACTTTCTAAATTTTAATTTTTTCATTAGACCACACATTATAAAAGATTTATGTAACAACGTTCTATAACAGTTCTTTATCTCCTACATACAATCTTACCATAAGCTTCTAATTAGTTAACTTTGATATAACAGTTTAATCATATATTACTTTCATGTTACTTTCTAAAGTTACTAAAGTTTTATTTTAATATTAAACCACACATTATTATGAAAAATTTATGTTACAACATTCTATAAAAGTTACATAAATTAAAAATTCATACTTAGTATAATTTGATTTCATTATTAGACCACATATTATGAAAGATTTATGTAATAATATTACATGAGTTTTCTTTAACGATTATGACACTACGTAAAGTTAATGGACAAATAATCATTTTATATGTATCAACTAAAAATAATAATATGTAAGTTTTCAATAGTGATTAAACACTATATAAACCTTATATAAAAATAGTTATTTACTATTTATCACTTAAACAAATGGATGATGTATATTATCCGTAATAATTAAGACATTACGTGAAACTTACGTATGTATCTTATGTGAATAATTATGTGAATTATTGGAATTTAACTAAATCATTAGTTTCTTACCGCGGCGGAGCGCGGGCCAAAAAACTAGTTTCATTTTAAAAGCCGAGAAAACTGCAAGCAAACAGAAGCAGAGCAGCAGCCATGGCCCATGGTGGAATCTGCTCCTCTCCTCTTCTTTACCTTAGCCCCCAAGTAAAAGAACCCCCCAACTCTCCTATACTACTTAAACACCCTCCATTTCAACTAACCAGAGCTCCATAAATCAAAACCCACTTCCCCAAAATGGCCACCGGAGGAGGAGGAGATCAGACATGGTGGGGCGGCTTAGGCTCGGCCCTCGCCGGCCTGATGTTCATCTACGCAATGTTCCAGCAGTACTTCCCATACGAACTCCGCGGCCACGCCCACAAGTACACCCAGAAGCTCGTCACCTACTTCTACCCTTACATCCAGATCACCTTCCACGAGCTCACCGGCGAGAAGCTGAAGCGCAGCGATGCCTACTTCGCCATCCAGAACTACCTTGCCGACCACACCACCGCCACGGCCAAGCGCCTGAAGGCCGACGTCGTGAAGGGCAGCAAGTCCCTCGTCCTCACCATGGACGACCACGAGCAAGTGATGGAGGAGTTCCAAGGGATCAAAATCTGGTGGAGTTCCAACAAGAACACCCCCAAAAGGCCCTCCTTCTCGTTCTACCCGAAGACAGAGGAGAGGAGGTACTATACTCTGACCTTCCACAAGAGGTACAGAGACGCCATTACCAAATCGTACATCGACAAGGTTTTGAAGGACGGGAAGGCGATTGCGGTGAGGAACAGGGAGAGGAAGCTTTATACTAACAATCCTAGCGACAGTTGGTACGAATACCAGTCGACGAAGTGGAGCCATGTCCAGTTCGAGCACCCTGCAAATTTCGAGACTCTGGCTATGGCGGAGAACGAGAAGGAGGCGATCAAGAATGATCTGATCAAGTTCAGTAAAGGGAAGGAGTATTATACTAAGATCGGGAAGCCATGGAAGAGGGGCTACCTTCTGTATGGCCCGCCTGGAACTGGGAAATCGACGATGATTGCAGCAATGGCGAACCTGTTGGACTATGACATCTACGATCTTGAGTTGACCACGGTGAAGGACAACTCCGAGCTCAGGAAGTTGCTGATTGAGACTACCAGCAAGTCGATCATCATAATCGAGGATATCGATTGCTCGATTGATCTCACAGGGCAGAGAAGGAAGGAGAAGAAGAAGTATGAGAGCAGTAGCAGCAGTAGTGATGAAGAGAGCAGTAGTAGTAGCGAGGAAGATGATAAGAAGAAGGATCCAGTGGAGAAGAAGAAGGATGAGGAAGAGAAGAAGAGCAAGAAGGGGAGTAAGGTGACGCTATCGGGGCTACTGAACTTCATCGACGGGATATGGTCTGCGTGTGGAGGGGAGAGGATCATCGTCTTCACCACGAATTTCGTCGATAAGCTTGATCCAGCATTGATAAGGAGAGGGAGGATGGATCGGCATATCGAGATGTCGTACTGCTGCTTCGAGGCGTTTAAGCTGCTGGCGAGGAATTATCTGGATTTGGATGACCATGAATTGTTTGGGAGGATCGAGGGGTTGCTGGGAGAAAAGGAGATCACTCCGGCGGATGTTGCAGAGTGTTTGATGCCCAAGTCAGAGAGGGAAGGTGTTGAGAGTTGTTTGAGGGAGTTGGTGAAGGTTCTGGAGAAGTTGAAGAAGAAGAAGAAGCAAGGAAAGAAGAAAGCGGAAGAAGAAGGTGAAGTGAATGGAGAGGAAAATGGTGATGGTGAAAGTGGTGAATCGTCGTCGGAGAGTGGTGAGTCATCGTCGGAGGATGATGAGGTAGCAGGGAAAGGAAGGAAGAGGAATAGTAAACGATGAAGTGTGGTAACTCTGATTGTTCAGGTGAGAGTGTGAAAATTATGGGTGGTTTGGTTAGAAGTTATTAATAGTTTGGATGTGTATCTTTGATCATGGAGGCTAGATTGATATCATGAACCAAGTCACTGATCTCTGTTTAGATGAAAGAAATAAAACAGGACTGTTGTTGCTCTATCTAGTAACTCTAGTTTCTCTGTTGATCATTCTACAATAGAGTTTTTGTTGAGACTAGCGATTCAGAGAATAATAACAAGACTACAGAAGAGAGCGATAACTAAATTGTAACAAGGTAAAACAATTCGAGATTTGATCATGAGGGTTTTGGCTAGAAGTGTATACCAATTGGTCCAATTGCAAACCGATCGGCTTTTAGACCAAACCGGATTGGACCATGTGACCATATGCTGTCCTTGGCAAAATGCAATTCTAACAAATGGAAGCCATGCCAACAACGTCTATGATTGTTACCGTGATACTACAGTTATCACTTGTTCACAAAACAGAGCAGAGTACTAAGAAAATACAATTCCTATGATGATGAATGAAACAGAGCATAACATTCTGGTGGCTTTTCCATCTCTGACAAATATTCGCAGCCACAAACATTTCATGCTCTTGACCTCTTAACATGGCACAAAACTACAAACACCTTCAAGAAGATCACCAGAATTCACTTACCACTAAACCAGAAAGAAACCATTGCAGAGAAATAAAGATCAAGACTTGCAAAGATGTTGGGCCAACTGACCTCGTTCCTCCCGAGTCTCTTCTTCCTCTGCACAATGTTCCAGAGAAACCTTCCCCGCGACTTCCAGAACCACATCGGCAAGTTCCTCCACAAGTCCATCTTCGCCTTCCTCTACCCGTACATCCAGATCACCTTCCACGAGTACTCCGACGACTTCTACTACCGGCGCAACACCGCCTACGCCGCCATCGACAACTACCTCAGCTCCAAGTCCATCCAGCAGTCCACGTCCCTGAAGGCTGACTCCTACAAGGGAAACAAGAACAAGCTGCTGTTAACCATCGAAGACCACCAGGAGGTCTCCGACACCTTCGCCGGCGTCACCCTCGTCTGGTCCAAGGAGAGCTCAAAACAGAAACACAGCTACTCCGGCAAGGACAAGGTCTACAAGCTGACGTTCAACAGAAAGCACAGGGATCTCGTCACCGGGACTTACCTGAAGCACGTCGTCGACGAAGGCAACGCCATCTCGCAGCAACACAGGCAGAGGAAGCTTTACGCCAACGGGTCGAAGAAGTCGTATACGGGTTCCAGTACGGCGTCGTGGAGCCATATTGTGTTCAAGCATCCGGCGTCGTTTGACACTCTGGCGATTGATCCGGCGAGGAAGAGGGAGATCATGGATGATTTGCTGGCATTTAGCAAGTCGGAGGAGTACTATGCGAGGATTGGGAAGGCGTGGAAGAGGGGTTACCTTCTCTATGGTCCGCCGGGGACTGGGAAGACCACCATGATTGCTGCTATAGCAAACTTCTTGAGCTATGACATCTATGACCTGGAGCTGACTGCGGTGAAGGATAATTCGGATTTGAGGAAGCTGCTGATTGAGATATCGAGCAAGGCGGTTGTTGTTATAGAGGATATTGACTGTTCGCTTGAGATTACAGGTCAAAGGAAGAAGAAGAAGAAAGCTAAGAAGAAGACTACAAAGAAGGGTGAGAGTGAAGAGGAGAAGGAAGGTGAAGATGGTAACGGTGATGAGGAGGTGGAGAGTGAAGATGAGACTGAGAGCAGCAGCAAGGTGACACTTTCTGGGTTGTTGAATATCATTGATGGGATTTGGTCAGCTAGTGGAGGGGAGAGGGTTATAATATTCACGACCAACCATGTGGAGAAGCTGGATGAGGCATTGATCAGAAAGGGAAGGATGGACAAGCATATCGAGCTTTCTTACTGCGATTTCGAAGGATTTAAGGTGCTTGCTAAGAACTACCTTAGTATTGAGACTCACCCGCTGTTTGAGGTCGTTCGAGGCCTGCTGGAGAAGACCAAGGTTAGCCCCGCTGATGTAGCTGAGAGTCTGATGCAGAAGGCTGTGGAAGAAGATGCAGATATTTGCTTGAACAGGTTGATTCGGGACCTCGAGAGTAAGTCTGCCAAGGAAGGAGAACAGAGTAAGGAAGCATAAGTGCAGAACAAGTGAACGAAGCAGAGAAAGAAGAAAGGAAAGATTGAATGAAGGGAAATAATGGGTGGATAAGTTTGGGTTAGTTGTTTAGAATTTGAGGTTTCTTATTATGTTTAGCGTTAATCATGTGTCAGTGTTTTGAAACTACAAAGAGACCTACTGGATTGTTTATTTAGTTTCTTCTTAGTGAACTAAAATTCCATCATTATCTTCTTCGGCTATGGCTGTTAAGCCTAAAAGGCAGGAAGGTAGTCAGTAGGAGATTGTCATAAAATCGGGGATTTATCCTGCTGTTAGTAGGAAACTAGAATCAATACCCACGGCTACGCCGCGGGACATTTAGGCACAATTGACATCTTCAAAAGTAGTATATTTATAAAGAAAATAATTAGAAATTATAAAGCAAGTAATTTTTTGTTCAATAGATTTCTTGTTATGCAAGACAATCTACAATCATCTCATAATGTTATTTACAAAACATAAGTTCAAAAGAGTTACCTTAAAGTCCATCTAAACTATTCATTAGCTTTGTAAGTTCTATATCAAACCTATCCCAAAGAGGCAAATACATACTTGTTTACAGATGAGAATCATTATTTCGTACATAAAATCAATCCATATCCCTTTTGATAAAATTCGAGCAATCCTTTTACAAAAGAGAAGATGTTATCAATTCATCATCTATCCATACCCAACAAAACTAAAGTAATTTTATAAATATGTAGGAGGAACTCACTATAGTTCTCTTCATCCTAAAGAAAATTACAATAGTGGAAGTAAACGAATAAGAGGTGAACTCTCAATCTGTCACTATGGTATTAAAAGAAATCTTAGTCATTTATATAAATCAATGCTTAATGAAGAGAACCAGCTCTTCCCTTCTAGAGTCCACAAAATAACACAACTCTTAGCAGATGAATCAAACTAACTAAAAGATCATAGCAAATACTGAAAGTCTAACCCACATATTATCTTAATTTAAACACTCCTGGTTCAGTTAGACGTTAGTCCAACAGCAGGAAAAATAATATACTCCTCCTTCTCACTTGTACTCATTCGTCAGCAAGAGCAAGCCCAGCAGCAGCTATAGTGACAACATTAGGATCTATATCTCCAACACTGCCTCCTCTCTCCTCTCTGCAATGGTACACAATTAAAATGAGATTAAAATAGAACAACATGACACAATTAATGTCCAACAGGAAATTCAAAGGGACAAAGAAACTATACCCGAGTTAAGGACACATGGTGCAGCCTGTCCACCATTGTGAAAGATTTCCCTGACATTAGCTTCGCTCTCTCCAAACCACATCGTCAAGAGCTCAATTAGTTTGCTTGGCTACTAAGTTCATTTACGAAGATACATTTGATAATGATGAACACTTCCTCGCTAGTTGCTGCAAACAAAATCAAAGCAAGGCCTAACTTTAAAACTGCACCAAATTCAAACTCCATGCAGTAGTCTTCTTCCCAACTCTCATGAACTCAGGCAGAACCGTTTTAGAGTGCTCAGACTGCTTACCTCTTGTCGTTCTCCTTCCAAAAGGCATTGGGATTGATTGATGAATGAATCTTCTCCTTTAATGAAAAATAGTTGGCACGTCATAGAGCTTCTCAAATTAGATAAATGAAGCTAACTAAACAGCAAATAACATTTGCAATCTCGCCAAAAGTGCAAGCAAGACCAACTATATATGTTCAGCGAGCAGTTTAAAGTAAGCATACCCTAGATTTGTACACATAATCAGCAAGACAAAAAGGATCAACAGGTAAAAACCTGCAAGGGCCAAATGACAAATGGTTTCCCCAGCCAAAATTCCATTCAGTTCTCTTTGTTACCCAACATTACCCCTTGACTGCCGATGTCGTCTCGACGCCTTCAAATGGCCGCAACTGCCCGCTACATATGTTGAGAGAGTGAATCTACAATTAAAAATGAATCTACTCTGCATGCCAAATGGAATTGGCAAAGAAGGAAGCAGAGTGAATCAAACTGGTAAAATTGGAGAGAAAGCCCCTCAAGGAAAGGAAGGAAAAAACTCAAAGCAAGTGCAACCAAACCAAAATGGAAACCATCAAATATGAAATACCTGTTGTGTCGATCATGTATGCCTCTTTATCTCTCGCTTGAGTTGTTTTGGAGCTGCGGTTAAAAGAGATTCACGCATACCACTTTTCTGTGAATAGAGAAGTTGCTTAGAACAGCTGCATTATAAATCAAACTGGTAAAATTGGAGAAAAGATCCCAAAAGCTAACATTAAGGGAAGGAATGAAAAACTCAAAGCAAGTGCAACCAAACCAAAATGGAAACTATCAAACATGAAATACCTACTCATGTCGATCATGTCTTCCTCTTTATCTCTCGCTTGAGTTGCTTTGGAGCTGCAATTAGAGAGTAGACTGCTGCCAACGGCTTATCTGTTACAAAGCAAACATAAATAACTCAAATTGTTAGTAGCATGAAGCAGTCGACAACCCTTTCCAGCAAGTGAAGTAAATTAGCTGACCTTGAACAATTTCAAGAGAGCTATTAAAAGCATCTTTTTTCTTAATCGACACATGTTGGATGACTTGAACCTGAACCCGACATAACAACAATAGAAAGCAAAAAGAAGCTACAAAATTGGGATAAAGAAAAAACCCTAATAAACCTTGAATTTCATATGGACACCAAAGCAAAAATAGGTTAAAGAAGTGCACCTGCCGTTGATTGTGGGCACATATTGTTTTCCTATTGTTCGATTGTTGTTCATCCACCCTCTCTGCGACCATTCCTCCTAACCTTTCAAATGTTTTAATCAAAAGTCAAATTAAAACAACACATCAACAATAACTGAGCTGAATATTAACACAACAATCACATACTTACCGATTTCATCAAATTGAAACTCAAGAACTTCTAATTTTCTTTCATAAATCATGAAAGGTTAATGCACCAAGCAAGTTTGTGTTTCCCTATTGGCTTTTGTTGAGAAAACATGCATGGTGAAGAATGTGCAGGGAGAACACTGTAGAGCAGATTCACAGCAGTAAGAAGTTTGTGTTTCCCTATTCTTGAAAAATCGGTACATAAGCATATAGCACATCCTTGTTTAGAAAATTGATCAAATAGTGAACTGGATTCAGATTAGGCAAACACACAATAAATGAAAATGTTGGAATGAAAGTTACAGTAGAACCCAAAAGCTCATATTTTAACCATTTGCAGCAACCAGTTTCATTAAACTCCCAAGCACTTCCAAGTATTTACCAATTTACAGCTTTAATTCAGAACTTGCTCATGAATCTAAGAACCAACTAACAAAAAAAAAAAAAAAAAAAGCAGCAACGTGAACCAATTGCCCCTATCTAAAGAGTTTAAGCAATTACCAAGACTGAAATGGAGCTCAACAAAGCTGAATCATAGGTCCAAGGTTGCAGCAAAGTGGAAGGGGCAAATGAAAGAACGTTGAGAAAGAATTCATATCATTAACATCATTTGGAGAGAATGTAGAAAACCTGAATCTTAATCCTCCTCCACCAAGTAGCCAAAGATGAGAATAGATTGAGATGAGAGGAGTAAACTTGCATCAGCAACAGCAAGTACCCAGATTACAGTAGCTGCAAAATTATCTCATATCGAAAGCTTTGTATTTTCCATGAAACTCAACAGTTACAAAACTCAAAGAAATAAAAAGCTACGAAATAATCACATCATTCCAAAGAGAGCTGCTTACAACATGATGCTCTCAAATTCTGTCGATTCAGCTTGGGTTTTTCAAATCACCCCCATAAGTATTCTCAGCCTACATACCTGTTGGTGAACATAGCCTCTTCAGCATTAGCCAGGCACTATCTGCATCTGATCCTAACAATTCATTGCTTATTGATCAAATTCTGCAAAAAACTTTTCTCTATCATAGCAAGCTATTGCCTTCCAGAACTTTTCTTCAAAGAGCTACACAAAGAGATGGGGTGTTATCTGTAGGCAGAAACACATTTGAGGCAACGTGGCAGCGGGCAAGGGAGAAGAAGCACAGAACCGAGAAAATAGAGAACCAAAAAGTCAAGAAAGAGAAGGTCATAAAGAAGACCTACCAGGCGCAGCCGTCGTCGTTCCTTGTTCATTACCGTCGTCATCCCCAACCTTGTTTTCCTCTCTGTTTTCAAACTCGACTTCGTCTGAGTGTTCAACACAGAACCTGTTCCTAGGACGACAACGTCGTGTTCATCGGTCAAAGCTTACCTAAACAGGGGATCTATGGAAATGAGAGAGCGATGTAGCCAGAAGGATTCAGACGAAACTGGGTTCTAGAAAGGTACCTTAGAAGCCGACCACCATTATCGTTTTCGTTGCTCGTTCTTCGATCCAAAGATGGGATTGGGCTTGGGAAAGAGGAATGGCGGCTTCGGATCTTGGCGTGCCGAAGCTAGTTGCAGAGCCGATTGCCCCCATTGAAAACCACTTTGGGATGGGGAGATTTGGAGAATGGTGGTGAGAGGATAGAGTCTTAGAGGCAGAATTGACGGGTGAATGGACGTGATCTAGCAGAGGGAATCAGTGGCAATCAATTGTACCTTAATCAACCATTGAGCAAGGCTAGGGCTGTACGATTCATGGCTGGTGGCGTGTGCCAACAGATGCGGTGGCGTGTGTGAGGAAAGACGAAGACCAGAAAACTTGGGAAAGCTCAACGGCATGGCCGCCTGCCGGGACTGAGGGAAGGTAAGGCAACGTTGGGCCGGGCAACGCCTCCCATGGAAGGCACTCTTTCACTCATCGCCACAAAACGACAGAAAGTGAAACAGTAAACAAAACATTGGGAGAAAAAGCGTACCTAGCTTTTATTTATTAAAGAAAGAACTTGTAGTCCTGATACTACAAGGAGAGGAAAAAGTTACCTTGTCCGTATTGGGTAAGGAATATCCTTCCTATTTACTTTTGGAAACCGGCTGATGGTACTCTATATAAACACTTCCTAACACCACTATAAGGAGTTTCTGGGGCAGAACCCCCTTAGATGCTGTTTTCCTGCGCTGTGCGCAATTCACGGAAGGAGCATTGTGTCAATTCCCCGTATAAGCCCATTGATTCCTGACGTGGCGAGGGAGATGATCGATAGTGGAACGGGAACGGGCAGGCTCCGCCGGGCCTGCTTAGTGGGATCGCGGACTTCGTGAAGTATGGCAATGGGCCGGGTAACTGGGCCGGCCCGGGAAAGGGTGACAGGTGGGTTGAAGATTATGTCGTGACGGCGGGCGAGGTTCTTGGATTACTGCGAGCTGAATCACAGCCAAGGCCCAAGAGCCAACTCACCGCTCGCGTCTCCAGCCGCCAACTCAGAGCCCTGTTAGAAATCGAACCTCACCGCGGAGACCCTCGAGCGCTCTCTTCGCCTTCCTCATCAACCGCGAGACTCAGAGCCGTGTTGGAAATCGAACCTCACCGAGACCCTCGAGCGTTCTCTTCGCCTTCCTCAGCAACTGCGGGGCCGCATCTCTGTTTTACTACGTTGTTGAGGAAGACAGCAGAGCCTGTTATTGTTCATGCTCTGCAGTACCGGCTGGGTCTTTTGTCGGGGCAGAATTGATATTTGATTGATCCATTTGGGGCGTTTTGGTTAGAGTGATTTTGTAGCTTCAAATTGATAACAATATCATCACTCGAAGACAATAGCAGCAGACCAGTCTTTCTTCCACCACTCAAAGACAATAAGTGATTTACAGTAAGGTACAACTCTAATCCTTTTTCGTTGGTGAGTTATGAAGTCATAGAACTCAAATTCCACACATATATATTACAAATCAGGTTGTAGGTTCATGTTTGTTTTCTTTGGTTCGATCACATAATTAAGACAAAGTTTGTTTATGTGAAAGGGTACAAAAGAGAGTGCTTATGGTTGTTAGGGATGACAATTTACCCACCCATGGGTAATTTTGCCCAAACCCAAGTAGACCCATTTATTATGGGTAGGGTTTGGGCGATGTGAGTATGGGTTTGGGGTTTGTATATGGGTTTGGGTTAGATATAGATATTATCTAAATGGGTATGGGTTGGATATGGATATCCATTTACTTGAGGGTGTTTTAACTACACATGCAAAAATTGGACTTATTTGTAAAACTTGAAAAGTTTAGGTACAAAAATGTAAGACCAAAAAAATTTAGGTACCAAAACGTAATTTTCCATTGATATTTTGAGGACTTATATGCAAAAAAAATTAAATTTAGGTACTAAATATGCATACCTATTAAGTTTATGTACCAAACTGTAATTTGTATTTGGGCATGGGTACAAACCCAAATCCATTTGTTATAAACCCAACCCAACCCAAAGTAAATGGGTATGGGTACAAACCCATCAAACTTTACCCATATTCATATATTTGGATTTCATACCCAACCCAATTGGATTGGATAGTAAAATATCCATGGGTATGGGCAAAATTGCCATCCTTAATGGTTGTTTATGTGAACCCTTCCTACATCAGATCAGATAAAAAGCTTTCTGTTTGCTGAATTATTCTGTTTTCTGATTGTATTTGCTGCATTTTTCTGATAAGCTGATTGTGTGTGTTGTCCATTTTGTGAACTTGCAGTCACATTAAACCGAGGTTTATTGGGTTCTCATGATTTATCTTGGGTTTAATTGAACTAAAGGGTAGCTGTAAGAAATCACTAGAGACCTTAACTAAAGAAATGCCGCTTTTTCTACCAAAACAGCATATTAAACTAATGAAGAAAGCAGGGGTCTGTAGTATTTGCCAACTTGGAGGGATCCTAAAGCACATTACCCAAACTACAATCCCTAGATTCAAACCCGTCAACACATGGAAAAAATACTAAAAATAATTAAAAACTAATATACACTATATGAAGACTAATGTTACTCAATAACTAAAATAAATACATCAGTTTATTCCGAGAAATAAACTCCACGGCAACAGTGGAATTACTTTATTTAATAGGAATACAAATAAAATATTATCCAATTTCAATCCCATTCCTATACTACCACTGACATAATAGACGGAGGACTGTCTCACCAAACTATTATATAAACATCTGGAGATACCCTGCCAATTCCATCGACCGCCTCCAACCTTTCTTTCAAGAGAAGCAATTGGAAGCAATTCATCTGCATTGTTCCCATGATCCCATCATAGCTGCAACTTTACAGGTACGGTAATTAGTTTCCCCAATCCACACAGTTATTCCACATGTTCATTCATTATTATCTTACAAATTATTGCATTCTCTTTTCTCTTTCGATACAGCTTCTACTGCCGCTGCACTCTCACTTTCACACACAGGTTATTAATCAAATTTTACCGAATTTATTTTTTTCCCGCTCGCAAGTTCAATACGATGATAACATCCATATTTATAAATGCTAATAATATTGTTTATTACTGTTATTTAAATTACGCAAACCCTACATTATAATAGTGCTTAATTCATTATTGTGAGTTAGACCCATATATATTATGAAGAATACAACTTAGTTTGACAGCTGTTTTATTTGAAGGTCAGGCAATATGCAATCCCAACTGATCTCCGATCTGACAACTGAAAAGAGGGACTGGGTTCTGCAATGTCGCGTTTCGAGGAAGTGGCTGGCAATCAATCCCAACACAAATGTTGTACTTCGTCTTGATATGATAGTCATTGACTCAAAGGTAAACAATAACACAAACTCAAACTCTATGATTCAAGTCTTGGACAATTATTGATACGCCTACTTTTTCCCAGGGTAATGATATTTGGATACAGATTCCCAAAGTGATAATCAAAGACTTCGAACCCCTGTTTCGTGATCAAAGAGTCTACACTATCAAGAACTTTAAGGTCAATATGACGATGGGAGATTTCAGGCCAATTCCAAACAGATTTGTCATCAAATTCCAGTCAAACACCGAAGCCCAAGCTTGCGATGACATTCCAGCCATACCAGCTTACAAGTTCTATTTCATCAAACAAGATGAGATTGCCAATAAGTGCAACAAAAAAAAAAAAAACCTATCAGGTTAAAAATATCATTCTCAATGCAAATTTCCCTTAATTTTATGTATGTACAACCAAATTTAATAACTACTAAATGTTCTCATTCCATAGATGTTGTTGGCGAACTCATGTTCTGCTCAGATTTACTTACAACTACTAGACTAACTGGAAAAGTTTCCCACAAAGAGCTGCATCTAAAAATTCCCGAGTATGTACTTCTTTTAGCTTTCTGTTTCAAATAATAGAATACGTTAATCTACTTCTAAGTGCAAATCTAACATAATTTTTTTTACAGAGGATTGGTTGTCAAAGTAACTCTCTTTGGTAGAATACTTACCCAATTGAATGCCATACTTGCAAATTCGGGTGATCGTCGTCCCATCCTGGTCATTACATCAACATATGTCACTCCTTTCAAAGGTAAACAAGCATCTAAATTACCTTAATTGTAATCCATGCATTTTCATATCAATAATACCAACTTAATTAAATAATCGTCTGTTTCTCCTCTCTCTCTCTCTCTCTCTATATATATATATATATATATATATTTGCAGGAGAGAACACCTTCACCTCAACTGGGGTGACCTTGCTGCTGGCGAATCCAAGAATTCCAGAAGTCATCAATTTTGTGCCAAGGTGAACTCACGATCCACAATTTTATTATCGTATTTGGTTGCGTTGTAAGTTTCCCGCTTTAAAAATTCAAAAAGATCCATTACCTTCGTTTTTTGTGAATATAGTGACGGCGATGCACCAATTCCTCCAGTCAATGGAACAAATATAACCAAACAAATAATCCCATCCATATCACTAGATGAACTCAATCAATTGAAGATGAAAGATGGAGAGGAGGTACGTATCGTTTTCAATTAAACAAACTAATAGTGATCAAATGCTAACAATTCATATAATATGCAGGGAAATATCTATTCCGTCAAATGCAAAGTTATCAAGGTTAAGAATGGGTGGTGCTATGCTAGATGTGGAACCTGTCCACAAAAACTTGAAGAAGAATCAGATGAGTACTTCTGTGGGACCTGTATGACGACGTTAAAGACCACAGCATCAAGGTAATACGATACTTATTAATATCAAATTGTTTTCTATATCCTATTCACTACACAATGTAAAACGTTTCGATAATAATATGAAGAGCTACTGCACCGCCGATTTATTCCCAATTGGACTGCAATTCGTGTTGTACCAAATTTCACCCTTTCACAATTTATCATTATTGGCTTGCTCTTTCCTGTTCAATTACTGCTTGCTTTGGTTTCTTTAATTTCACGTGGTTCTGCTTTTGGTTTAATTATTTTTGTGTTTAGCTTTTTGGATTTGGAGTTATAACCATTTCTTATTTTTAATTCTTCAAAAACCCACTTACTGCCCCATTTTCATCCCTGCATTGCATGCCTTCCTTTGGTATTATATACAATATCCGTAGCTACATATGATAAGATTATTATTATATAACATAAAAATTTCATTTTTGATTTTCTATATTTACACACTTCCGACACTAAAATTGTGCTTCTTTATGTTATTACAATTCTTATATAGATTCAGGATACAGCTTCGAGCCGCGGACAAAACAACTCAAGCAGACTTTGTTGTTCTAGATCGAGAGAGTGATCGATTTTTTGGTATATCTGCTGAGAAACTATTCCAAGACAACGATCGAATGAGAGGACCACCACCTGCTCATCTACTACAAATTGAGGGAATGACGCTGAAATTCGACATCAAACTCACTGATTATAACATCGCAAACCCAACAAGTGAGTACACAATTTGGAAAATAGGGCTGGAGGATGATAACAATAACTCAAACGATCACCCCGAATCAATTGAGGTAAGTCCAACTAGCGTGAAATTATATTCACCTTATTTACAATAATGCATTATAACCAACACGATTTGGAAATTCTATTCAAAATGAACCCTCTAATTATAATTTAATTACAATGCCATCTCAAGTGCTCATACATTGATTTTGCAATGCGTTTAATTTTATAGCTTAAAATAGTGCAACATTCCTTTATTTCCTATTCACTTGCATGTTGCTGCATACTTCAATATATAAGCATCATATATACGTCTTCACTTACCAAATATTATGATTTTATGATTCAATAAAACAACAAATGTGTTTTGTTTTTTAATGGCAAAAAACTAATATCATTATCCTAATTATGCAGGAGATCGAAAATGGCATTGGCAATGATGCGGTGGCTAGAATCGGTGTAACAAATGATGATGCTCTTGAGAAGAATGTGGAGTCTCCTGATATTGAACCAAAACAGAGGACTAATGGAGAAGAAGACTACAATACCGGTGGAGATGATGATGTTGCTAATGACAAAGGAAATGCAAACAAGCTAAAAAGAAAACATGGAGTGATAGTCTCTGACAATGAGGAACAAATAGAATGATTAGCGAAAGCAAATTAGGAGTCGGTCCCCTGGCATAGGGTTTCTATATTCTTTTTTCGGAAAATAATTTTACTCAATGAGTCGATTAGTATATTCGGAAAATACTATGATTGTGTGGTTAAAGTTTTTTACTGTTGCACTTTGTTTACATTTGGAAGTGATAAATTTTCATTACAATTAAAAAGCAAGTTTTTAAACACATACATGACAACACGTTAATCACAGTATTATTTTTAAACTTACAAGTAAATGGTATGTTATTAAATTATCCATTGAATTCATTTGGAAGGGGTATAATCATTTTACGGGATTTAATTAATACAAAAAAAAATATTATTTATGCTATGATTTTAAAAGTTAATGTTGATGCTAATTGGTGGAATCAAGTAATTTTTTTTTATATTTGACGGTAAATGTGCTATTTAAATATTTTTAATTATTATTTTATTCAAAATGTCGTATATAATTTAAATATTAATATGAGTTGTAAGAAAATAATTTGAATTATTTAACGCTACTAAGAAATTAAAATATTAAATATTTTCATATACCTTTATTTCTAAATATACTACCTAATAAACACAAAGCTCCCATCTAAATTGCTATTTCTATTTACACGATTGGCAAATGAATCCGGCCAATCGGCCGGGCCTGTGACTAGTTCAGAGTATAGAGTAATAGAAGATTAACCCATACGAATCAACATGTCACGAGCTATGATGGATTCAATGCGAGAACTCCAAAAGAACTTAGGCAGCAAGGGAAGAGCGCTTAATAACATGATGATGATCAAGCCAAGGTCTAGTAGTATGATTACTCACCTGGGAATGCGATCAATGATCGCCACTATTAAGTTCGTGGTGTCTCTTTTGCAACAGTTTTTCCGGTACCAACTCCAAGGCACTGTAGAGAGATACTGCCAGAGGGCTCTCTACATGGTCTACCCTTACGTCACGATCACTTTCAATGAACTCAAGGCCAACCGGCTATCTCGCCCTGAACTCTACTCCGCCATTGAGAGCTATCTCAGCTCCCATTCATCCACGCAAGCCAAGCGGCTGAAGGGCGAGTTACTCAATAACAACTTGTCCAAGGTGGTGCTTAGCGCAGACGAACATGAAGAGATCACAGATGAGTTTCAAGGGGTCAAGCTATGGTGGGTATCCGGGAAGACCATCGCCAACACCGTAACACTTTCTGCCCAAAATGATGAGAAAAGGTATTACACGCTGACTTTCCACAAGAAGCACAGGGATCTCGTCGTTGGACCATATTTGAGCTATATCATGAAGGAAGGACAAGCAATTAAAGTTAGAAACCGGCAGCGGAAGCTTTTTACTAACAATGGTCCACAGTGGAGATATGTAATGCTTGAGCATCCTGCAACATTCGAAAATCTTGCGCTGGAGGCAGACAAGAAGAACGAAATTCTTGAAGACTTGATCACGTTTAGCCAAGCGGGAGAGTACTATGCGAGAATTGGAAGAGCTTGGAAGAGGGGTTACCTTTTGTATGGTCCTCCGGGGACTGGGAAGTCCACCATGATCGCAGCCATAGCCAATCTTCTCAGCTATGATATCTTCGACCTTGAATTGACATCCGTGAAGGATAATGCCGAGCTGAGGAAGCTTCTAATTGAGACAACGAGCAAATCTGTAGTTGTAATTGAGGACATTGATTGTTCTCTGGACCTCACTGGTCAGCGGAGGCAGCAAGCAGAGGTTGCGAAACAGAAACCAACAAGGGAAGACAGTGAGCCCAAACTAAGCTTAGTCACCCTTTCGGGACTTTTGAACTGCATTGACGGGCTATGGTCAGCTTGCGGAGGAGAAAGACTGATCATTTTCACGACCAATTATGTCGAGAAACTCGACCCAGCTCTCATCAGGAAAGGAAGAATGGATAAACACATTAAACTTTCATACTGCAGCTTCGAAGCGTTCAAAGTGTTGGCAAAGAATTACCTTCTGCTAGATGATCACCAACTCTTTGACAAGATTCGCCAGTTACTGCAACAAACTCAGATTACCCCGGCTGATGTTGCAGAGCATTTGATGCCCAAAACTCACCCCCCGAATCCTGAGGTGTGCTTGAATAGTCTGGTGAGGAGCCTTCAAGCGGCTGCAGTGAATGCGAGACCCAAAGCTGCTGCAGCCAATGCGAGACCGAAAGCAGATGCAGTGAATGTGAGACCGGAATCGGAGAAAGAACTGCATCAGGAGACTGCTGCAGTGAATGCGAGACCAGAAGAGGCGAAAGAACTGCATCAGGAGAAAGAAACCACTGTGTGTTCAAAAAAAAGGAAAGGAATCACTGACCTTGAAGAAACAAAAGAAGTAAACAAGGGAAGCACCGGACAAAAAGGAATGACACCCCAACCAGGATTCACGGGTATTCTAACTGACCCTATCCGATCAATGCAGGTAATGCCTGCTTTGCCCGGATATGGGTACGGGTATTATCCGGTGCAAAATTTGGCGGGTAGGGTAGGGTATGCGTTGGGTCAATACCCGATTCAGACTGTACCAATACCCGTATCCGCTCCCAAAACCATGTAATTAAGCAAGCAGCACATGTAGTTTCTTATCTCTTACTGCCCATTGTCTGCCAGTCTGAAAATGTAGTTGACATGCATATTACATTGCAATTAAAAACGTAAGGATGTGGGCCTCCTAACTTAGAAATGCCATTTGCAATAACATGACAGTTCTTTCATTTTACCGATTAATTTCGTTTAGTAAATTTTATGCATATGATTCTAAGTTACACTCGATGAGCATGGTTAAACTCTGGGTTTGTTGAATATTATTTTCGGGATCTGGTCAGCAAGTGGAAGGGAGATGTAATAAAATTTACGAAGAACCATGTTGAGATGCTGGACAAGGCATTGATCAGGGGAGGAAGGATAGATAAGCATAACGGAGCTTTGTAACTATGATTTAAAATGGTTTAAGGTTCTTGCTAAGAACTACCCTAGCGTTGACACTTGACAATCACCCCACTGTTTGAGGTCGTTCGAGGTCTACTCGAGAAGACCAAGAGTACCCTGCTGATGTAGCTGATAGTTTGATGCAGAAGGCTGTTAAAGAACATGCCGAAATTTGCCTGAATAGGTTCACACCCATGACCTCGACAGGCTGCCAAGTTAGAAAGGGGAAGAATGAAGCAGATAAATAAGATGAGATATTAATGATTGAACAAAAGAGAAGAATGATTGGAAGAGGTATGTTTGGCATCAATAGTTTATGATCATGTTTTTGGTTAAGTATTGTGTCAGTGTTTTGAAACTACAGAAACCTAATTCTGGCTTTATTCATTTAGGATTCTTTAGTCAGCTAAAACTAATACCGGCAAAACAGTTCGATTTGGTTAATCTCGAAACCGGAAATGTTTTATAGCACTTTCTCTTACAAGGATAATGATTAAGCAAAACCGTTAAAGGATCTCGAACAGTTTGGTTTTGGTCAGGAGCAAGTGAAACCGTCTAACGGTTTGGCACGGGTATGCAAATATAATTCACTCTCGGGCACGAAGTGTTTCGGCTTACATAGTTTCTAGTACTTTTGTGGTTTCGACAGAACTGATTAGCACATAAATGATTGAAGCCTATAAGAAAGCCAATAAGGGTACCTAACCTAACTGGGCCAATTTTCAGTTAACAAGAAAATCAAAAGCGGTTTAGCGCCCCCAGCTAAACACGATCATCTTGTCTAATTTTGTTCTGAATTAATAATACTCTAATTCTTGATTTGCCCTTAATGTTAGAGGGAGCTTATCGTCCTAATGTTAATAGAAAAAAGTGACTAGTCCTTATCAGAATACAATTCACCATAGAGATAGAATTCCTCTATGGTTCATGAATACAGTAACCTATTAAGAAATACATTCTTCCTCTCCTATGTACTATGGAAATCGGCTAATGGTGCTCTATATAAACCTTTTGAGTATCAATAATAAAAGATCCCCCATTAATCAACATGGCAAAAGCTAAGAGTTTAGTAAAATCGTTTCACAGGACGAACCCATGGAATGGTTTTACTCACCTGGGATCGTTAATCGCCACTTTGATGTTCGTTTGGTCTCTTGTTCGACAGTATAGAAAATTACTGCCGTACCAACTCCGCGTCATTCTAGAGAAATACTGCCAGAGGGCTCTCCCCTTCGTCAACCCTTACGTTCAAATCCGTTTCAGTGAACTCTGCAGCGAAAATCTGATGCGCACTGAACTCTACTCCGACATCGAGAGCTACCTGGGCTATCATTCATCAACGCAGGCCAAGCGCCTGAAGGCCGATTTACTGAAGAACAGTCAGTCCAAGCTGGCGCTTAGCGTAGATAGTTCTGAAGAGATTGCTGATGAATTTCAAGGGATCAAGCTATGGTGGGCTTGTGGGAAAACCATGTCCAGTACCGGATCACCTTCGCTCCATAATAAGACAAGGTATTACAGGCTGACTTTCCACAAGCAGCACAGGGATCTCATCATTGGGCCGTACCTGAGCCATGTCATGAAGGAAGGGAAAGCAATTAAGGTTAGAAATCGGCAGCGCAAGCTTTATACTAACAACGGCCCATTTTGGAAACATGTGGTGTTTGAGCATCCTGCAAACTTTGAAACGCTTGCGTTGGAAGCAAAGCAGAAGAAGGAAATTCTTGAAGACTTGATCACCTTTAGCCAATCGGAAGAGTATTATGCGAAAATTGGAAGAGCTTGGAAGAGGGGTTACCTTCTGTATGGTCCTCCGGGGACTGGGAAGTCCACAATGATCGCAGCCATGGCAAATCTTCTGAACTACGATATATATGACCTTGAATTAACATCCGTCAAGGATAATGCTGAGCTGAGGAAACTTCTAATTGAGACAACGAGCAAATCGGTGATTGTGATTGAGGACATTGATTGTTCTCTTGATCTTACTGGGAAGAGGAAGCAGACGAAGGTAAGACAAGAAGTAGAGGTCCTGAAGCTCCCGAAGCTTACAAGGCCGAAGGATCTTACTGACAGAGAGCCTAAACCAAGCCAAGTTACTCTTTCCGGGCTGTTAAACTTCATAGACGGAATATGGTCAGCCTGCAAAGGAGAAAGGTTGATTGTTCACGACCAATCACGTCAAGAAACTCGATCCAGCTCTCATAAGGAAAGGAAGAATGGACAAACACATTGAACTTTCATACTGTAGCTTTGAAGCGTTCAAAATGTTGGCCAAAAACTATCTTCTGCTAGATGACCACCAACTCTTCGACAAAATTGGCCTTTTAATGAAACAAACTAAGATGACCCCGGCTGACATTGCGGAACATTTGATGCCCAAGACTCTCCCTCCGGATCCTCAGGCGTGCTTGAACAGTCTAGTGCAGAGCCTAAAAGCGGCTGTAGAAGCTGCCAGATTGAAAGCTGGGGAAACTAACAATAAGGATACAGAAATCACTGCTATTATTGAAGAAACAAAAGAAGAAAACAAAGGAAGCACCGGCCAAAAAGGAATGCAAATACAAACAACATTACCTTTAGCTGTTGGAGAGCAACAGGACAAAGCGCCTAGCATGAAACTTGTTGTATCTGATAATTAACAGAGTTTCCCTCTTAAAACCAATTGTTTACCATTTATAATATTTAATTGACATGCAAATAGCAATTGGATTAACATGACATGTATTTTCTTCTACTAATTATTCTCGTTTAGTTCGCTGTATGTGTTTGATGCACAGTTACTCTTGATTATATTGTCTAATCTAGTGTTAGCACTCTGTTCGGGCTATCGCTTTGGCGATGGCTGTTACGATTCTAAGAGGTTGTCAAATAGAGGCTAATAAATGGGGAAATGATATATGATCTCTGTCAATTGCTTATACTCATTCCAAATCAAATCAAACAAAAGTGATCTAAATCCTAAATGTTATTAGCTGAACAACAATTGCTAGGAATCTGTCAAAACAAATGCTAGGAAGCTCTTATTTTGTGAGAAATGCCAACTTGCGAAAGCAACAAAATGTCACCCGCCGCCAGAAATGGCCACTGTTCAGAGAATCAAACATCATAAAATTAGACCATCAGCAGCAACAGAAATTCTATCTCGTATTATTGAGAATCAAACATGAAAAGGTTTAAAATGTGTCCTTGTTTTAATTCTCTTTTCGTGGGTAATAGGACTTTGGCTCCTCTAAAAGTTCATGTTCATCTGGACTATGTCACTAATCTCAGCATGCCTTCCCAATTTGAAGAATGAACCAGAGCAGGCCAGAACAACTCTGAAGGGTCACTCAAAAGGTTCATATACTCAGCATGTGCTTGATCCTTTGCCACATCCAGGAGCCATCAATCTATAATTCATCGTTGAACAAGCCTAGGATCAAAGCTAAATCAATTCGACCAATGGCCAAAAGGGTCACTCAAAGCTTCTATACTTGAGGTTAATAAAAGGCTAGAAGGGTTCATGATACTCACAGTCTAAAATAGCTTGCTCTCCAAGACATTTCTGTGTCACTTCCTACGTCAGCTAGATAAAAAAGTAAATCAAATCGAATTTAATGTTTCATGCTAATCACAGTTAAATATAGCTTGCCCTCCAAGACAATTTAATGTTTCATGCTACTCAGTACTCACAGTTTAATCTAGCTTGCCCTCCAAGACATTTCTATGTCACTTCCTACGTCAGCTAGATAAAGGGTAAACCAAATAGGCTTGAGTATTAGGTAAATAATTGAAGTACTCAATTAAACTACGTCCCTAGTGATTTGTCCTAATGTTAGAGATAGAAACTTTTCGTCCTCACGCTATAGGAAGAAAAAGAAAAGGTAATTTGTCGTAACTTAGCATAAAAGGATGCAATAGCCGACATAGGTACTAGGCTGTACCTGTCATTCTCTGCACACGTATAGGCCACTCGATCCACGTATGTACTTGTAGTCTTGTACCCCAAAGTCGCCTTCTTTATATATTCAACTCCCTACAAAGATAACCCGTGAATCACACACCACAAGGGCCATGATTGATTCAGCGAGTTTCCTCGAAGAGAACAGAGGTAGTAGAGGAAGAGGGTTCAACAGGATGAAGCCGGGGGATGTTTTAACTCACCTGGGATCGATAGTTGCTAGTTTGATGTTCGTTTGGGCTCTGTTTCAGCAGTACTTCCCATACCAACTCCGCCACAACATAGACAAATACTTCCAGAGGGCCTTCTCCTTCGTCTACCCTTACATCCAAATCACTTTCAGTGAATTCACAGGCGAGCGTCTGATGCGCAGTGAGCTCTACTCCGCCATCGAGAACTACCTCAGCTCTACTTCATCGACCCAAGCCAAGCGGCTGAAGGCTGACGTACTGAAGAACAATCAGTCCTTGGTGCTTAGCATGGATGATCACGAAGAGGTTGCTGATGAATTTCAAGGGATCAAGCTTTGGTGGGCTTCTGGGAAGAACATCTCCAAGACCCAAACGCTTTCTTTCTATCCAGTCAAAGATGAGAAAAGGTATTACAAACTGACTTTTCACAAGCGGCATAGGGATCTCGTCATTGGGCCATATCTAAGCCATGTCCTGAAGGAAGGGAAAGCAATCAATGTTAGAAATCGGCAGCGGAAGCTTTACACCAACAATGGATCGCACTGGAGCCATGTGATGTTTGAGCATCCAGCAACATTTGAAACACTGGCGTTGGAGGCAGATAAAAAGAAGGAAATTCTCGAGGACTTGACCACATTTAGCCAAGCGGAACAGTTCTATGCGAGAATCGGAAGAGCTTGGAAGAGGGGTTACCTTCTCTATGGCCCTCCTGGCACCGGGAAGTCCACCATGATTGCAGCCATGGCAAATCTTCTGAACTATGACATCTATGACCTAGAATTAACCGCCGTGAAGGACAACACCGAGCTTCGGAAGCTTCTAATCGAGACCTCGAGCAAATCCGTGGTCGTGATCGAGGACATCGATTGCTCTCTCGATCTCACTGCTCAACGAAGGAAGCCGAAGGAGAGCGAAGAAGCAACGAGCGAGCAGGATCAGAAGCCGAAACCGCCGAAGGAAGACAGGGAACCTAAACAAAGCCAAGTAACTCTTTCAGGGCTCTTGAACTTCATCGACGGGCTATGGTCAGCTTGCGGCGGGGAGAGACTTATCGTTTTCACCACCAATCACGTCGAGAAACTCGATCCAGCCCTAATCAGGAAAGGTAGGATGGACAAACACGTCGAGCTTTCCTACTGCAGCTTCGAGGCATTCAGAGTGTTGGCCAAGAATTACCTTCTGCTAGATGACCACCAACTGTTCGACAAAATTCGCCAGTTACTAGAACAAACTAAGATAACCCCGGCTGACGTTGCGGAGCATTTGATGCCGAAGACCGTCCCGCCTAATGCCGAGGTTTGCTTGAGTAGTCTGGTGCAGGGCCTTGAAGCCGCGGCCGCGGAAGAGGAGGAGGCGAGATCGAAAGCAGAGGAAGAAAACAAGGAGGAGAAAGAAATCAGTGCCATTGTTGAAGAAACGAAAGAGGAAAATTCCGCGGGCAAAGAAGAAAGCAAGTACAATCAGCAGTAGCTGGTGCCCAAGTAGCATTTCATCTAAACTGAGATCTTCTGGACATTCACTTTTCCTTCTAGCATTGTTAATTTGAGCAGTAAAATGTAAGATTTCCAGTTATTGCGGTTCCATCATCCGTTTGTCAGAACTCTTGAGGAGGATACATCGTGTTGTTGATGGTTCATGTCAGTTTCGCAATTCGCATTGTTGGGCCAATTCTCAATTTATGCAAAGCCCATCCAGTTTAACCGTCAAAATAATGAAAGCGAGCTTGTGTGGCGGAGGAAATTCAGGTCTAAAGACGAATAAGGCCCAAGCTATCTAGATTCTAGCCCAGCAAAAGCCCAAGTATCCATTAACCCAAGTGCCCATTAGGCCATTAAGACCGGTCAATATAGTAAAAATGAAAAATATATCAACTTTGGTGAGAAACACAAGAGAAACATCTATATAGAACAAACGCTATTCAAATCGGTTTATACGATGGTGTCGGTTTAGCAAGTGGCATTGTACGAACAGTGGTACAACCGGTTTGATTTGTGTCGGTTCATGTCGACTTAACATAATACGACATTCTGAATAAAATAATATTTATACATTTAAATACAACATTTAACATCAATTTCTACACGTTTATACCTGAATCCAAGAAATTACATCAACTTTTAACTTGTATATTTGTAAAGTACATAATAAATTGATCATGTCGGTCATACCAATGAAAATTATACCAATTTCATGACCGGTATCAATTGAACCAAATTCAACCGGCCAGCATCCCACCGACATCACAACCATACACAGAACAACAATGTTTTGACTGATAGAAACCATATTCATCAACAAACTATAACCTTGAAAAAAGGGCATGAAAAGTTCCATTCCATCCTTTGGAAGCGGTCATCAGCATACCATGGAAAATGCTGCCAATTACACATATAGAAACAAACATATTTACTTATTTATCTACACAACTATTCAACGCATGAACGCAAGGTGTGTGTGAACATAGACAGATGACAGTCACTTTTCTCCGTCAAATACTTTCCTGGAAAATAGCCACCGGCCCCGGCCTTTTCCACGAATTGACCCGCATATAATAACAATACTAAACTAATTAAATGAAAAATAATTAGTGGTTAAACCTTCCAGCATTAACACAGCTCGGGGCTGTCTATATATGACGAGGAGAAGCATCCATAAGTATTAATTTATCATCTGTCTCTTTATATATATATACAGAGAGGGAGAGGCATTGGTGAAGAACTAGTGGGGAGCGTGAAGAGCGAGATGATTGAGGAGAGGAGTTGGGGGGTTTCTTGTCGCAGGAGAGATGGTTTTAGCGCTGGTAGCTATACGGACAGAGTCCTCGCCGCCGGCCTGCTAGCTTCTTCCCACCACCGTGGTTTCGCCGGACGGTGGAGTATATAGTAGTACTATTACTATAGCTCCATTAACTAAGACCATCCTCCGGTGACACGATACCCTCTCAATTTCTTGTCCACTACGGTACGGTAGCTAGCTAGACATGGGAAGGAGTACTGCATGTGAATCTTTTCATCTCTACCAGTGTTCTTCTTTCTTCATCATCTTCTTCTTCTGTTATTGGGTCTTGAATTTGCAGCGTCGAAGGTAGTTCATATGAAATTTTGGCTTTTTTTCTTCTTCTCCATGTCGGATGGTTGGTGGCCCCAAAGTTCTTGGGCCCCAAGTTCTTTGGTCCATAGACTTCCGGGGGAGTGGGCCACTCACAACGAGTGAGATTAAACTTGAGGTTGTATATGGACGGCTATCTGCGTGGCGTACAGGAAAAGTATGCTACACTCGTCTTAAACGACGGCTCAAATAAATGGTAAGGATGAGCGACGACGATCCGTGTAGGATGCAGGCTACTTATGGTAGACCCTTCCGTTACTCACTAGACCCCTTAAGCAATTAGGGGCTATTTATATACTAATAATAATTCATCTTCGTCCAACTTTGACGAATATTGTAGGGAATTTCATTGCTCCAACAAATACATTTGTTCCCAATTAAAAATTTGTTGACTAAATTTGGTAATATGTTCTTTTTTGTGAACCAACACAAGTTGAAGCGAATTTTTTTTAATATTTTATGATTTCATAGTTAACTATTGATAGAATGGTTTATATAGTATAAACTAGAAAAAGAATATACAACCAAACTAATTTTAGAATTGAACACTAAATTTCAAATACATATCATTAATCATAATAGGTTCTAACTTCTAACAAATCATTCGAACTGTCTAAAAAAAATCGTACAAAATGTTTATCAAATTTGAACTAGTCACGTAAAGTCGACAAGGAAGCTAGGAAAAGAAAAAGAGAAAAGGAGAAATAAAAATAATAATTAGGGTTGGATGGTATTATTAGTTCACGTTATAGTTGTTTCTATTAAACGTTTGTTGTTAAAATAGTGGACCGATCAAATCGAGACGATACATCTAATTACCAGTCCAACTATTAAAACCCATTTGATGTGCCCCTATTCGTCCAAACAAAGGATTGTCCCTCCACTGCAATTGTTTTGACGGTTCACTAAATCAGCCAGTAATCCGAACCCGTTCTTACAATAAATTATAGTAAACTACAATTTTCATACCAAACTCCACATAACAATCTATAAACTAAAGTCAAATTTTGTTACCTTATATGACGTTCATGTTTAAGGTTATTTAGTAATCACAATACTATCACACTAAGCAACCTAATGAACATACTAGTTTTCATCAATTCGAGTGAATTCAGTGTAATATTCGTACCGGCATTATTGGGATTTCCATCGGTTTGATAAACTGATTAGTACATATAATTGGTCCTTCATCTGCTTTATTGTAATCGGACATACAAATACAATACATAAAAATGATGAAGAACAATCATATGTATCCTCCAACTAATCAAGCAGTCCCTACGTAAAAATCATTGTTGGGGCCTGGGGTGTTCTTCCCTTCTTCTTGTTTCACCAGGTTTTGGATCCTCTCAACGAAGCCGTTCACCGTTGCCAGCCCCTTTTCATCTGATGCAACAAAAGAAAGAAATCCTCCCAAATTCAACAATTATGCCTAAATAATTGCAATTGCACATACATCAAACAATTACGAATCGCAAAGACATTAGTACGACTTTCTTGTCATACGAGGATTGTGGTCGAGTTCAAGCGCGTGATTGAATTTTGGTAAAAGAGTGAATGAATTTTACCAAGTCTGGGAATGGTATGTCCCCTAGGGTGATGAACCACCACAGCATCTCCACAATGTAACAGCAGTTCCTTACCATTTGGCTTCAAAAAATCCAGCTCCCCTAATCAAACCAACCAAAAACACAAATACAGTAAATTAGCCAGCCAGCCAACCAGCCATCTACATCAGCATTTACTTGTAACATTAAATTAGCGTTCTCTCTCTATCTGCATCAGCAGAGGGTGACTGGTGGGAGCTCTGAAAGAGAGGTAGGTAGGGGAGCACATTTGGAAGCTGTAACGGCCATTCCACTCTCACAGACGACCAGCCAAACAAATTCACAGCTCAAAAAGGAATCCCATGGATGAAAAAGAAAAACTTTACCGAGAAAGTGGAGGGATGGACATTGTATGGGAGAAGCGTAAGCGTCGTCGGCCACTGATTTTGCCTTGAATTTCGCCCCTCCGACTATTATCAGAAACTTGATCTTCGGCACTTTAGTCAGCGCCAAACCCTGCTCATTTTCATTGCAATAGGCGACTATATCACAATCCTAGTCTCTCGTTTTCGAACTATCGTTACTTAATACAGTTTTCGTAACAAACCCAACAGCACACAGCACATGGAAACCATTTTTGGAAAACGTGGAAGGAAATCTAACCTTGGATTGCAGACCTGGAAGTCCAGCCGACAGAATTGCTCCCTGCCCCCAAACAAATTTCGCATGCATTTCTACATGAGATGGTTGCCCACAAGAACCAATTCATACGAACTTCGAAAAGGAAAAAAGGAAAGGGAAAGACTTGAACCTGTGAGAAACCGAGAAGGCCGTCAATGGGAGCATGCTGGATCATTAATTCCTCTATGTAAGCTAAGCACTCTTCAAAATTCCTGTACTCCGTGAATTCCTGCAACAATCAGCCCGGAGAAAGTTTTGAATACGGCAGAAGTTCAAGAAATGACACACAAAAAAGAAAAAAGAGGAATTGGGATTTAAAGGGTGTACCTTGTTGAATTGGAACCACTCGTAATAAGGAGGGTCGAAGATCCCTTCGACCTCTGATTTGCCCTCGGCGGGGTAAGGGGCATCGACGAAGACTAGATCGAGGTTCTGGAGGACGGATTCCGGCCATTTGATGGTGAGCTGCTTCTTCAAGATTGCTGCGCTGGTCCTGAACCCGTGCAGGCACAGGAATCTGGGTTTCCTCGCCATCTCGCCTTCCGACCCCATTTCTTTATGCTTTGGACTTCTTGTTTCAGTTGAGAGGAGAAAACAAGAAAGAAAGGAAGAACACACCTGTAGAAGAAAAGGAGGACTGCCCTTCTTTTTCCCCCCTTCCTGCCTTTCCTTTTCTTATTCAAATTTGATAGGTGAGGAAGAACGAACACGAACGAAGGAGGGAGAGAGAGAGCGAGGGGTTCTGCTTCTGCAGAGGGAAGGAGGGAAACGAATATAAAGGCTAGAAAATTTCATATTTTTGTTTACAATTTATTTTAAAATAAAAAGAGCTTCTTTTGTCTTTTAAGAGATCTATTCTTATGATGCCTCGTGAAATATAAGAATCTTCATTAAAAAGGAAAAAGTATGAGAATCTTTCTGAATGAAGAGTTAGTATATGTTATTTTAAAGGAAGGTTTTTTATATATGAAATTGCCATATTTCTCATGTATATATCATATGCATAGATCTTTGTCATTTGTCTATCACCCATTACGTACACATTCAATCCCTTTAACAACCCTATAGAAAGGAAACAGTTTGTTTTGTATGCTACTACAACCCGTGACCTCAATCTCTGGTTCAGCTGTGTCTAGATTCCCGCTGATGCACTTCCTGCAAATCAGCTTAACCCTCTAAACTACAACAACTGCCCGCCTTGCCATGGTGCGAGCGCGTTTGGGATGGAAGATAGATAAAGACCCAAAAAGAGGATAGAATTCCAGCCTGCATTTTCTGGCAAACGGATTACCAACCAAGATGTGTATGTAGTAACATGACAGTACAGTGACAGACCTTACATTAGAACCCTTCCTCTTTCTGGACCAATTCATTTTCATTCAGCACCAATCTCGATTTTCATTGCTAATGTTACAGGGGGAGGAAATGATCTTGAACATGGAAGATATCAATAATTCCACACCGAAAACCAAAAAAAGAAGCAAGTTCTAGGGGTGACTAGTAACAGGGTATGAATGGGTTTTACCGTGATAATCAATGTGCAGAAGTAAATCCCAGCTGTATCTTCCTAGTTCCTTCTCGCCATAGCCTTCCATCACCATGTATAACACCGTGAATTCGAGTGTACATTCAGCTTCATCTTACCGTTCGTTCCCCGTACCCAGTATGCTGACATGCTCGATAAATGCTATCAAACTCTTTTCTTTTTTCATCATTTGCACTGCCTTGGTCGGAAATTCTCAGTGGATAGGAGAGACCCAATCAGCGTTTCCAGTCTTTTCGCTCCAGGGCCCGGTCTGACAACTGTGGTGTTACCGATGATGGAGCAGGGATCAGTTCCGTTCTCCCCTCGACTCCCAATGCACCAGCCACCAGGAGTGAACATGCCGGGACCTCTTGACAGGAGCTCTGAGTCTACTCTGTCGAGGACAGGATCATCCTGCCTGAACTTCCGAGCAAATGGGGCGTTACTCTCAACCATTTTGTCCATGTCAGCGATAGTCAGGTGGTGAGGGTGTTGCTTCGGAGGGTTGTCCCACGCGATGAAGTGGAGGTCACTATTTACAGTTGTGTTGCGGAACTCGAGGGCATTGCAGATGACTGTGTGGAAGTAGCCTTCTGGGGATGATATGAAGTTTGAGTAGTACATTAGGGTTGTTCGAGGCAAATTGTCCCAACCCCAGATCGTGTAATCGATGAATGGCCGAGAAAGCACCATCCATGCAGAACCTGTATACGAAATGAGAAACCAGCAGTTCATAAGTTCGGGAAAAGGTTAGAAAGAATGATCCTTTGACCATTCTTGATGGCCGATTGGCATTTGGGAAATCACGGTATGCAGAGTCCTATACTATTGAATTGAATTTGGCTCAGAGATGAAACATTGGACTTCTCAAAATCACATCATTATTGTATATTTAAATTCTCTGCTGATTCATTTTGCGTTCTTGCAGTCCGTTGAGCAAGAAGTTGTTTGAGTAAAAAGAACAAGGATTTATGGGAAATAACCACTTTCAGATTAACTTTCCTTTTCCCCTATCAATATCTCCATTCCTGAAGAACTGCTCCTGACCTTTGAAATGTGCCAGATTTCATCTAGGCCAGGTCCTATGGAATGAATCACTGGGACTCCCATAACCAAGAACAAACCTTTGCTTGCTTGGCCAACTAAAAACCAGTGTTACCTATCTACCCCTAAAGCAAGGCACCAAACACAAAGATCGTTTCAAATACTTCAGGCCCTCTTTCTCCCTACTTCTCTCAAACCCAATAATCAACTGACTTGATAACCAGCACAAAAGAGAAACATGGTTTACTATATGTAGGGACACTCTTTCAAAGATCCTTAGGGCTTCAACTTTCCCGTACCTCGGAATTCATAATCTATCTCACAGTTCAACTTTAAAGCCTCCACCATTGCAGCACTAAGTTCAGTTCAGACAAACCATGAACTAAACTTTTCAGCAGCTAATCACATCTTAGTTCCAAAAGGATAAACAAGACAACTCCACCCTTTGGAGCATTTACCAACAGTCAACAAAAACCAGGACAGAAACTGAAGCTAAACCTTACATGCCAACACAATCTAAATGCAGAAGAAGCAGATAACTAACAAATTCCGATCCAATTCGGAACAAAGAATCCATACCTGTGAAGAGCTTGAAAGCTGTCGGCACACTTCTCCGCTGTGTTATCCAGAAAACATCAGATTTCTTATTCATATACAACCCAGGATCGACTATAATCGGCTTTGCCCTCTGAACCCTGCCACATTTAAGCAAATCCAAATATCAAGAACAAAACTTGATACCAAAATCCAGCAGAAGAACAACCAACTTGGGAACCTCTTCACTCACTCTTTCCAGCCAATGTCGCTTGTATGATCGATGAAATTAAGATCCCTCGGCAGATAGGAAAACACGTGCAGCAGATCTATCAACCAATCAAAAACATATTCAAAACGAGTTCATCACTAGATCACTGACCCAGCAATTCTGTCAAGAAAAAAGATAAGGAAAAAACTTACCGTCCTGAGTCACGAGTGGGTAATCGGAGGCGCTGAGATTGATAAACCAATCCCAATCGGACCCTTCCCTGAGCAAGATTGCAGCAGCGTGAAGCGTATTGGCCACCATGGTCGGCCCCCTGTAAGTGACGAGGTTTGCCTTGGTGATCATCTTCACATTGCCGAATTTCACGAAAACCCTATGATCCCGAACGAAATCGGCCAGATCCGCGCGCTCCTCCGGCGGCGATTCGGCGTCCAAGTGCACGACGTAGCGGTTGTTGGGATGGTAGAGAGCCAGCAAAGTCCTTTTGAGCATGTTCCCATCCCCCTTTGACCCCGAGATCAAGTAGGCGAACCGCGGCGGCGGAGGGAGAGTAGAGACCGGCAAGGGCTGCAGCTTGGGCTCCACGAATTTGGAGCTGAAGGAGTAGATTGAGCGGTAGAAGGGAAAGATAGAAACCCCGGCGGGGGAAGAAACGGTGGTGAGGAGTAGGAGGAAGAGGGAGAACAGGGAGCCGATCGCCAGTGGGAAGATCCAGCGCCGCCGGTCTGCCGACGCACCCTGGTGGGGCCGGAAATGACTGTAGTAGCTCTTCAACCGCTTCATTGGGAAATTGGGTAGTTGGGTTGCTGTTTAGTTTCCTTAATTAGAGAGACGAGCAGTAGGGATTAGTAAGGAAGAAGAAGCCGTTTTTTTTCTTCTTCAATTTTTGGTTATTCAGATAAAAATGTATTTTGCGTTCGAATTTGTTGGAGGAGGTGGGAAGATGGTGGGGTTCGTGGGTGGGAGGTTATAAATTAGGTAGAGAGAATAGGGGAGGAAGGCGGTGGCCTGCCGGCGACGATGATGGCGACGGCAGCGGCGGAGAGGAGAGAAAGGGGGAGGGAATAGCGGCAGAAGAGGAGTAAATGGTATTAGCTGGTATTTTCAGATGAGGGAAGACGACATTTTAAATTCTTTTTTCCATTTTTATAGAGAAAAACAAAAAAGGAGTTTTTAAATCTAAAATCTCATCTCCTTCGCTCTTTCTTCCTTTGTTTTTCTTTTCTTTTGGGATTTTGGTTTTGTTTCGGAATGGAATTTAACAAATATATAAATATAAGATTAATTAAGGAAATGGATTTGACCTCTCTGTTAATTTTTACCCGACTGTAATTTTTGGGTTTTATGAACAGGGAGGATGGGTGTTGGGATGTATACCAAGACAATGGAGTTAGTGAATACCATTGCCGTTTTCTCTTAATTCCCCATTGATTCATGTTCTTGCATTTCGCCAACCCTAGAATGACTTAATGGAACTTGAAATGGGGAGCTCTACTTTCATTTGAGAGCCTATTAGTATTAATGTGGATATTTAATGAATTCGCGTTGTGATCGATGATGTTCAATATGCATATCAATTCGAAGGTATAATCAATTGCATTATGGGAAGCATTGAATCGACGCAAGGACCACAATTAACAAAAGCAACTGAACAAAACAATTTTTTCTATAGGTGAGTTTGATTCCAAAAGCCAAAATCTTATATTTAATGTATGTTCATGTTATAACAATAGGCGAAACCTTGAAGTTCATGTTATCACAATAGGCGAAACCTTGATTCATCATGCCAAACAATTCTCAATTGATTCATACTAATTAGCTTTCTCTCAATATACATCAAATACATCTTCACGTTATCGTTAAACAAAGCATAAAAAAAACTATGCATAATTTTTACAAGGAAAGAATCTACCACTTAATGGGAAAACGCCATCCATGCCATCCAGAACTTGTGTGTGTGGATTATGGATGTCAATCCAACCCGTAACCATGGGTACCCTACCCGGCCGTAACCGGACAACGAGGATAATTACCCGCTTTGACGGGTTAAGGGGCGGGTACGGGGAATACCCGGTTTCAAAATAAAGGGTAGGGTACGGGTATGGTAATCGATAATACCCGCCCCGTTATACCCGCCCCACTAACTAAAGGGTCAATTTCCCTTGGGAAATTTAGATTAGCTTGAGAAATTGAGTTTAGCTACCATTATTGATGATGAAGATGTAGACGATTATTATGTTTGTGTGGATTGTAGAAGCAAGAATAATTATTATGTGTTTGCTATTTTTATTTGTGTGGATTGTTGAAGCTAGAACAATTACAAGTATTGAGAATTTTTAATGGACAACAGTATGTACGTGCATAAATGTGTATAAGTTCATAGTTTAGGATTCGTACCCATGGTTACCTGAATGCCCGTGGTTACCCGATGGGTAGGGTATGGTTATATAATATTCATACCCGGTGGTTATTTGGTCTGATATTTTAGAAGGCTCTACCCGGCGGGTTAGGAGTTGGTATAGGGTAAACCCGCACCCAACCCTACCCATTGTCATCCCTAGTGTGGATATACACATGTGTGTTGTATAGTTATTGTCAATCAAACAAAGTAAAGTATGAGTTTAAATTCTCCTTGACATTGTTGAGCCCGAAAACAATCAATGGAAAGAAAGGATTAGACAGAGAGAACTAGCAGACTGCAGACATATCAGTTTTTTGGAAACAGTGACTTGCTGAGGGTATGCTGGGAGCTATAACAACTTGAGAATCTATCGTTTTGGAAGAAGAAGAATCTTGCGGAAACCACTGTTTAGCCGGCTATACAACAAAAATTACTGTCATTTCTTTAATTAAGCTGAGTAGAACAATGTCTCCGATTCAATTTGATGATAAACAAACTGCGTATGAATTCGACACTTTCATCATATAAGTTCATCACCGATATGCTAATCGCGTTAAACCATTAACATATTTCGAGACCTTCAACCTTTCTGGGGTCTCAATGCAGGCCAGACTTCGTAAGTTTCAGGTCTTTCCAGAATTCGACATATGTCTCTGGCGGGTGTCATAGTGAAGTAGTCAACCAATGGCCAATGAACATTCTGATCCCATTTAACACGGCCGAAAGAAGAGATGAAAATTGGGTACCTTGACGTGCTATACGGCCTTGCATCATGGCCATGACTACTACGAGTTATATTCTCCAATGACTAATTCCCGACCTCGACAGCCGGACAGACGCTCATGTCAACGGAACTTCTTTCTTCTACTCTTAACTGTATCATTTCATGTAACACGACGTGAAAGTCTTGCCTCATTTTTCTCAGAAACGACGACTCTAAGCTGCCCTTCAAGATCACATTCGCCATAATTGATCGCAAAAAGGTTCGCAAACAAAGGGACATCTATACACTTAACCCCATCAACCACCATCCATACCTAACTCATCCCTTCCCCACACCATTTGCTTATAACCTAATCATAGCACAAGCAAGGAATCGGCAATGGAGAGAGAGAGAGAGAGAGAGAGAGAGAGAGATCCATTACCTTCACAGTTTCTCTCGTTTTCCACAAGTCCTGCCGCTTGAAGGCTCCACACCAAGTTTGCCTTCCTTTATGACATAGCTGAACAGAAGAATTTGAGCAACTTCCACTACTTCACATTCTAAAACACAGGGACAGAAGAAGGATTTACAATAGCATTACTCACAAGTCACAACATATCGAAATGTATAAGATTCAGCACAACATCAGAGGACCCCCCATTTCAATTCGTGTGGTCATAAGTTCCCGACATTGCAACCGTCCTCATTCGGTTCATGATCCTCGATGCATCATTCAGTCTGTTTGCCCTTTCAAATATGCCGGCAACAACAAGATGCAATTCCTTCTTGTTGACGTTAGGATCGGAGTCCAGCTTCTCGAATAGGGATTCCACTGCAACAAAATCCCTCCTTGCACCGTAGAGACTCAACATCTGGAAGTGGACTTCAACTGGGAACACACACCCTTCTTCTTGCATTTCCGCATAAACTGCATCTGCTATATCGAATTCCCTGAGCTTCCCATATGCATTCAGGACTAGAGCAATCACATCAGAGTCGGGGAAGTATCCAGCTCCTCTCATCTTCTCAAACACCTCGATCACATTCACGTGTTTCTTGTTCCTGGAGAAGAGATTAATCAAGCATCCGAAGACAGAAATGTCCTTAACCTCCCCTGCATCAAAAGCCTGCCTGAAGACCCATGTCGCCTCTTCTATTCTACCAGCTCTAGCGAGAATTTTGATGGCGGTGTCCCTAGGGATATTATCGGGTCTCTTCAGTTCATGGAGGAGACGTTTGGAGTGAGCAACCAACCCTGCCCTCTCATAAGCCACGATCATTGTTTGATAGAGTACAACATCAATCTCAGCCCCCGAACTCCTTAGCTTCTGAAATAACATTGCCGCCCTGTCTAATTTTCCTGCCTTTTCCCAGATGGAAATGATTGTCGAGTAGGTGATGGGGTTGGGCTCAATACCTTTCTTCTGCATTTCCTGAATGAGATTTGTAGCCTTCTCATGCTCAAGCGTTTTGCCATAGATATTGATCATCGTGTTATAAGTGACAACGTTTTGCTCAATGTCTTTTCTCTGCATCAATCTAAATAGATGGATAGCCTCCCCGAAAAGCTCGGCTTCTCCATAAACCCTCAAAAGCGTGTTGTAGCTTACTACAGTAGGTTGGATTCCCATCTTCCTCATGCTCCAAAACAACCGATCCGCTTCTTTAGCCATATCGAGCTGTCCATAAACATCGATCATGATATTACACGTCGTGAGATCAAGTGGGCACTTCACCTCATTCATCTCAGCAAATACTGACAAGGCCTCAAGAAACTTGTCATTTTCGACATAAACAGTCAACAGAGTAGAGTAACTAACGGTATCAGGAATGACCTCCACATCCCTCATTTCCTTCAACAACATCCTCGCTTCCCTAAAAAGCTTTGCCTTCCCAAACACATTGATCATCGAGTTATACGCAACCAAATCAGGGGTAATCCCATTCCTTTTCAACCTCATAAAGATGGAGATAGCCTTGGAGTAATCACGCAACTTCCTAGCAAGCTCAATCAAGTTACTATACAACACAAGATCACCCGACACCCCGTCTTGCTCCATCTGTTGAAGCCAGAAAAGGGATGAATCAAACTTCCCCGATTTCCCAAACTCGGTGATGAGGGTAGAGTAAGTATGCCTATCTGCCGCCAAACCTCTCTGGCGCATTTCGTCGAACAGCCCGTGTGCAAGCTCCCATCTTTTCGCTCTCAACACGTTCCTCAACACCACGTTGTACGCAAACACGGACGGCGAGTACCGAGCCACCTCGTTGATCCAATCCAGTAGCGCGAGCGACCTCTGCCAATCCGGTTCCCGCGAGAGGAGCGAGACCATGAAACGAATCGACAGTTGCCTGTCGTTGTACGGGGACAACAAGCAGTACAGTTCCTGCTCGTTTCGGGTTTGCCTGATGGAAGAAAGGAGCTCGCTCATGTCTATGGTGCGGTCCAAGTAAATAGGCTCTTTGGTTTGTCTTCTCGATGGGTTTCTGGTCCATACATCTTTCCTGGTCGCGCCGGAGTGGACCAGATGGGCTCCGGCCCCGACGGTGGTCGTAGAATTCGTGGCGGCAAAGGCATCAATGCGGGATTTGGGTATGCGTGTAAGGAAACTGGAGAGGATTGAAGAAGATGAAGGAGAAGAAATGAAATCAATGGATTGCAGAGCAGAGATGGAGAGGGAGTACATTGGTGGGGTTTATTTTACAGGTCTCACCTGGGAAAGAGATTTTCCTGCCAGATGGCGGGTAATACTTTCTTTCAACCTATCGTGAAAATAAAAATAGTCAGTTATCACGGATCTCATGGGCTGGGTCGAGGTCAGAGGCTCCAACTAGGGCTGATCCAGCAGATTGGGCCTCATTAATGATTTAAAAACTGGTGCATCTTGGGCCAACGACTAACCATTGCAATTCCGTGTTCACTCAAATCCCAGTATCTGATCCCATTTACAAAGATGACACCCTGATTGTGATCAAGAGAAAGAGGACTAACTGCATGATAATGGAGGACCTGAGACCTTGTCCAGAAGCAGAAGAGCGAGGAATAGGAGAAGAGGGCGCGGCACGAAGAGTGGCATTTTCTTTTGGGCAGACGAAGTTGCAGCGACTGGGATGGGCGATTCTGTACACACCATTGCTGGCCAAGATGAAGACGTCTTTCCTATTGTCCTCTCCGAAGCTGAATATGTAACCAAGCGAAGGCAGCGCACTAGTCCCTGCATCGGACGAACATGCAACAGGAGAGTCGTGTGCGCATTTTACCTCGAGAAGGTTGGTGCTGAAGTGTCCACTGTCGTCTGGGTTCTCCGTCCCTGCCCACACGTTTCCACCGTACAAATCAGCATAAAGGTACCTGAAGGAAAAAAAAGTAAAACACAATACTGATTTAGTTGAGCTGAGTTTGGTCAACCTCAAATTTCAGTAGCGAATGTGGTGATGAAAGTTGTTCACAAGCAATGTGCTATCGGTTGAGCAGCTTGGAATCTAAACTGTGATAAGGATTGGAGTTTGAGCTTCCGTACCTTCCATACATACATGGATCAGTAGTTGAGCGGTAGAAATAGCCACCAGTGATGGAAGCAGATCCCGTTTTAACTTTATTGATCTCATAGTGATTGTACCCCATCACAGGAAAGATTGGGTTCATGGAGCTTTTCATGGTAGATGAATTCGCCGTCACCTTTGAATTTGTGTCGTTGTAAACGGAAGGCCCTTCATAAACCCTCCATCCATAGTTTCCGCCCTTGCTCACAAGGTTCACCTCTTCAAACATTTCCTGTTATATCAAATTCCCCCTTCAATTCACCAGTCTTTCCATGTAACTTGAATTACAAGGCAACTGTAGGTAAAATGCAAGGCTTACCTCGCCAACATCGGCACAGAGGAAATACGAAGGTCTAGTTGCATCAAAGCTACATCCCCAAGGATTTCGAAACCCCATTGCCCAGATTTCAGGTTTGAAATCCTTATTTTCTGTAAATGGGTTATCTCTAGGGATGGAGTAATTCCCCCATAAACCCAAGTCGTTTATTGCTTTTGCACCTACAGTTCAAGAATATCAGGAAAGTCTTGAATCATGAAAACAGTAAATAATGGCATAAGATAAAGCTTGAACTGTTAAAAAAAAAAAAAACTCACTTGCTACATTGTCAACATCAATTCTCAAGATCTTCCCAAGTAAAGACTGCTTCTCTTGTGAGAAATTTTGAGGATCGCCTTTGCTTCCACCATCCCCCATCATAAAGTACAAATACCCATCTTCAGGTCCAAACAGTATTTGACCACCATGATGTGCACTGTAAGGAAGCCCCATTGTCAATATTCTCCTTACTTCCTGTGGAAGTAACCTCATCCACTGCATTTAGCAACCCGATGAAAAGTAAAATACTAGAACTAGACATGGTAAAACAACACAAGAAGACCTTTTTCTTTCTATACCGTGCTCGGAGGTTGCAATGCAGTACCGTTGGCACTGTACTCAGCTACAACGCTATGGAATTGACAAGGCTGTCCTCCATCTTTTGAAGGAAGCAGTGAAGGATCACAGCCGAAATCTGAGTTACACGAGCATCTCCCTGAGCATGTGGGTGATGTCACCTTATCACAGTTATATGAAGCAAATAATCGGCCATTCTGTTCAAACTTAGGATGGAAGGCTATCCCCATTAGCCCAAACTCGCTGTCGAAATGTACCTGATCAGTCAGGTCGAGAAACGGATTCGATTCATCGAGCACCATCACTTTCCCAGACCCTTCTTCTGGCAGAGTCGCCAGCCAAATCTTGCCGGACTGGCTTGCCAGAAGAACCCGATTTGACCCATCTGGCAATGCAGTCATGTCGAGGTATGAGCCATTGCCAATTTTCTCCAGGCAGACTCCGCTAGAAGGTGGTGTTCCTGGTATATTATTGTGCTTTAAGACTGGCCCTCCTCCGAAACATGTTGTGTTAACCCCTCCAAATGCACTGCAGAAACCAGTCTCTGAATCCCAGAAATCAGTCAACTTGGTAAAGGACTTCCCCGAGGCTGAACCAGCTCCACCTCTCAAAGTAAATACAGAGTTTGATACTGAGACATTGTGACATTGATTCCAAACTTCAGAGCAATAGTCATTGCACAGATTGGGTACCAACCGAGGTACAGATCCAGTCCCGTATAACTCTGCTGAAAAAGGATCACATCTCTGCCACCCCAGAAAGTTGACAACCAGAAAATCAAGTTGTTAGGAAATGGAAACTATTTTGTAACAGAAGGATAAACATTACATGGGTGGGTAGAACTTAGAAGCTACTACTCACTGAGCAAAGTATGGATTTGATGATGGAGGCACAACGTGGAGCAGCCGGCACATTCATTGCCTTGAACTGGTTCTGCAACTGAAGGTCTTGAGTGGAGTTACAGCACACACTTCCATTGTACTGACAGAAGCCAAGAGAGGGTTTTGTGGTAAATGGTGCTCCTATTTTCCGAAGCAAAACAAACCAACAAAGAGAAAGATTGATCAGAAGACAAATCTGAGAAGAAAATGCACAAGATGCAAAAAAAAACAATAAAAACTTACTTGAATCAGTACACAATGGATGGGTGTAGCCATGTTCAATTAGCAGTGCGAAGAAACAGAAAGAGAAAACTGTGACTGCAACACCGCCCATCTCAAAGGAATAAAACAGGGAGGGGGTAATCAAACCATGGGATCAATTTACTGAGTTTGAGAAATTCTTGGAAATATGAAGAGGCCCAGAAAATTGTGCAGTCAACTCATTGACCATTTTGGTTCAAATAAACTAATAACAACTTGGTCCTAGTGAAATCTAAATATTCTATCAGCCCAATGAGTTTGTTTGTCACTATAGGACAGAAACCTTGGATTTTTCTATTCCAAATCCAGAAACAGGAGCCTAGCTTTGCTGATAAACAAAATCACGATAAGGGTGCAAATTCTCTGACAGTCATTAGTTGACTTTAGTTGAAGGGAAGGAAAAAGAAGGGGGGGGGGGGGGGGGGGGGGGGGGGGAGGAGGAGGAAAGCTTACCAGAATAGGAATGGATGGAAGTGGAAAAACTTAATTCTTCAACTTGACATATAAAATGATATTGCGGCTACCACTGCCATATCATTCCAGCAGAGTTGACTTCAATTTTATTTAGTGATGAGAAAGAGGGAGGTAAAGGAGCCATTTTCATCCCCAATGTAACTGATGTGTCGTTGTATACATACCAAATACAATCTGAGCATATCATCATTTCATCTTGGAGCAAGGCACTCTTAACCTAAACCGCATTGAACATTACCAGTCTATCTAGTCTATCATTCATGTTAGTCAGTCGTCTGTCAAATAATTTGCTGAACCCAGTTGGTGAATCTTGAAGATCAGGTAGAGCTGTGTCAGAAAATGGCATTTCCCATACCTACCCAAATTACAAAAGTTACTCAAGGTGAAGGATTTTTGCAAAATTTAAGTATTGTGAAGAAACTGTAACGAATATGCACTACACCATTTAGTACTTACTTTTTTTTGACTGAAGTTACAACTTACAACAGCTCTCATTGTCAGGAAACAGCAATAATGTTCCAAAGTGATAAACAAGAATGCTGATTATTGGTGGAACCCAGTAACAAATCTTTGAGTTCCAGCAAAATCAGGCACTATGTTGAGATTGCTGAAGCTGCCATCGAGTTCTCTTTGAATGTAGTCTACTAGATACTTGCATTGCTCTTCACCATTTGTCTGAAGCACACACCAAAAAGTAGATTAGGGGGATTAACGTAATCAATCAGATCTCAGTATGCAGATTATTCATTATAGCAAGGAGCACCATACAAATAACTCAGTAACAGAGCAACAGTTATCTCTGACTTGGATGTGATTGCAGCTATGGCCTTATACAGATCCCTCTAATAAAGTATATTATAACAGCACATGAATGATACTTCCCAACTACTGAAAGCAGAGAGAACTACGGATTGTCAATTAACTTGCCTCAAAGGCAAAAAATCCACCAGCTTTCAACATTTTAGCAGCTCCAGTAGAAAGAAGGAGAAGACTATCCATGCCACAGTCACCACCATCTAATGCAAGCTTCGGTTCATGTCTGCCAACTTCAGCTTGAAGCTGGGGCATATGGTTGCTTGGAATATACGGTGGGTTACTCACAAGACCTGAAAGTTTTCCTTCTAAATTCCCCAACGGCTCAAACCAAGAACCCTGTCTCACCTCAATCACGTCCTGTTTTCAAGATGAGAATTAAATCTTTGAGGAAATGCAGAAATCGACTTGGTTGTAAGTAGCTAAACTGGGCAGTGGGAACAGACAAATAACATTAGAGTCCAAACATGAAAGGAAGTATAGAACTACAGTGAATTTTGGGGAATGTCGAATTCTAAAGCAACTAGGCAGAACTGGATGCATACTGACCTGGAGGCTATACCTCTGCACGTTAAAGTTGGCCACAGAAACTGCAAGCGGACTTACATCCGTGGCAATGACACGGCCAGAACTCCCCAAAACCTTCCCAATTCCAATGGCAAGAGCGCCACTGCCAGTCCCCAAATCTGCCCACGTCCCATTTCGCAAATCATCCGTTCTAGACACCAATTCCTCCACCAAGTCCACAATTAGTTCAGTCTCTGGCCTCGGAATCAAAACCCCTTCCTGAACACTCAGCACCAAATCTCTCCAGTGCTCACACCCAACAAGATACTGCAAAGGCCTCCTTTTCTCGATCCGGTCTTTCCACAAGTTGTAAAGATCATCCAGACTGGCCCTCAGCTTGACATTTTCACAAACACCTTCCTTGCTTGCTTGTCGGAACGAGGAGGGATGTTCAATTGCGTCCTCTAAAAGCCAGTTCAGCTCTCTACACAGGAGGGTTGAATCAGGGCCATTGTCCGCTTCGACAAACGACGACCCAACTGAGGACGCGAGAGTTTTGGCCCATTCATGCCATTTCTGGAGCTGGAGCGAAGTTGCGGCATGAATTGGTGGCCTCTCGAATAAAGGGATTTGGGGCTTCGGCACTACCGTCGAGAGTTGCCGCGGGGAAGAGCAAATCGGCCGGGAGTGGAAACACGCACGGGCGAAGCTGTAGGAAACCCGGCCCCGGGTTAGAGAGGGAGAGGGCCGGTCGGCCAAGAGGGGGAGGGAGAGAGTGGCAAACTTGTTATTTTGGGTTATTTCGGTTTACACTACTTAAGGACGCATTTCATTAGTTTTGGGAATTAAGCAATAAGAATCATAAACTATCAAATCCCTAATCTCTCTTCTCTCTCTTGTTCTTCCCCAATTCCCCCAAATCCCTAATTTCTACTCTTCTCAATCCCTAAAATCCCAATTGGAATTTCTTGTGTTCTACATCTGGTATCAGAGCCCCGATCTTCGATGAGTTCTTCCAAACTCTCGGACCTGTCATGGGCAGAATTGAGAGACCGAGCACGCAGCATCGGAAGGAGGTGGCTGGCCGACGAACCGGAGGCCGCGCGCACCGTCCCAGCGACCCCCGCCGCCGCGCGCCTGCCCCCGCCGGCCTCCCCAGCGCCGCGCGCCGCCGTTTCCCCTGCGTCGCCGGCCTGCTCCCCGCCGAGCGCCGCCGTCGCGCCCCCGGCGCCCCGCCCCGCGGCGACTGCCGCGACCTCCCCAGTCGCGCCAAGCGCCCCCCAACCCTGCCTCTCGCTGCACTCGATGGCGGGCTGGGCCTCCCCGGGGACTCTCCGTTTCCGAGCTCGAATAGAGGATCGTTTGGCCATCACTCTGGTCGACAGTGGCGCGTCCTTGAACTTTGTAGGTGAGGAATTCGCCAAGCAACTGCAACAGGTGGCCGAGGCCACCGATTCCATGGTGGTGAAGGTGGCGAATGGCTCTACACTGAGCTGTGGAGGAGTACTTCGAGGTATATCTTTGGAAATTCAGGGACTGCCTATATGCACTGATCTGTATATACTGCCAATCAAGGGATTCGATATTATTTTGGGAATTCCATGGCTACAGAGTTTGGGTCCTGTGACTAGTGATTGGCGCAGGTTGACCATGCGTTTCAAATGGAGGGATAAGGATTGGCAGCTGCAGGGCCTCACCACCGTGGCTGGTCCTATCTCGATTGAGGACTGTGGACCGGAGGGTGAAGCCGATTTGGCCATTTTGTGTTGGCCAATTGAAGACGGGGCGCCGCCGGTGCTCCATCCGGAGCTTCAGGAGCTGCTTGGCCTTTACTCGGATTTATTCGAAACTCCCACTGCCTTACCTCCTCACCGACTAGTTGATCATCAGATTCAGTTGAAAGAGGGAGTGGAGGCGGTGAATGTGAGACCGTACAGATATGGGCATTCGCAGAAGGAGGAGATCGAGAGACAGGTTTCTGAGATGCTGCTCACGGGCTTGATTAGGCCGAGCACCAGCCCGTTCTCATCACCGGTGTTGTTAGTGAGGAAGAAGGATGGGACCTGGCGCTTCTGCACGGATTATCGGGCTCTGAATGCAGCCACAGTGAAGGATCGCTTTCCCATCCCGACAGTGGATGATATGTTGGATGAGCTTCATGGATCCCGCTATTTTTCGAAGCTGGATTTGCGGGCAGGTTATCACCAGATCCGGATGCAGGAGGAGGATGTCCATAAGACGGCGTTTCGCACTCATAACGGGCACTATGAGTACTTGGTGATGCCCTTCGGATTATGCAATGCGCCGTCCACCTTCCAGGCTGCCATGAATGATATTTTTCGGCCCCTGCTGCGCCGGTATGTCCTGGTTTTCTTCGATGATATTCTGATTTACAGCCCTTCTTGGGCAGAACACTTGGCTCATTTGCAGGCAGTATTCGAGGTTCTACGGGCAAATCAGTACTATATCAAGGCATCCAAGTGCAAGTTCGGGGTGCAGGAGGTGGAGTATTTGGGTCACATGGTGACTCCACAGGGTGTGAAGGTGAACCAGGCCAAGATTCAGGCCATGGTAGACTGGCCGGTTCCCACGACGGTGACGGAGTTGCGTGGTTTTCTGGGTCTGACCGGGTATTACCGGAAGTTTGTGCAGGGGTACAGCATGATCGCCCGGCCATTGACGGATTTACTGAAGAAGGGGGGGTTTGCATGGTCACCAGCAGCGGAGGCTGCATTTCAGCGGCTGAAGCAGGCTATGACGACCACTCCGACGCTAGCCATGCCGGACTTCTCCAAGCCATTTGTGATCGAGGCGGATGCATCGGGCCGGGGAATCGGGGCGGTGTTATCTCAGGACCGCCATCCCATTGCCTTCATGAGCAAGACACTAGCCCCCTCCAAGGAGGCTTGGTCTACGTATAAGAAGGAAATGCAGGCGATTATTACAGCAGTGCAGACCTGGCGGCCATATCTCCTGGGGCAGAAGTTTCACATTTACACCGATCACCAGAGCTTGAAGCACCTCCTCGAGCAGCGGGTGTCTACTCCGGATCAGCACAAGTGGGTATCGAAGCTGTTAGGCTACGATTATGAGATCCACTATCGACCGGGACCCACTAATGTGGTGGCGGATGGGTTATCGAGGAAGCCGGGCAGCGAGATCCTCGCCGCAGTGACAGGGCCTGTTCCGCAGTTTTGGGATGAGTTACGGGCATCCATGGAGACCAGTCAGTATTTGCAGGATTGCCGGGAAATCGCCGTGAGCGATAACCCGGGTCATTATTTATTTCGGCAGGGGCTGGTGACGTTCAAGGGTCGAGTCGTTCTCCCTCCGGGCTCGAACCTGGTCACTTCGGTACTTCAGGAGTTCCATGACTCGCCGTTGGGAGGGCATTCCGGCGCCGAGAGGACGCTTCGCAGGATTAAGGGCCATTTTTACTGGCCCAGGATGGCACAGGCAGTGCGGGACTATGTGGAGTCATGCGATACGTGCCAGAGAGTGAAGTTGTCTTACCTGCGACCCGCCGGCCTGCTACAGCCGATGCCGGTTCCGGAACGGGTATGGGAGGACATCAGCATGGACTTCATAGTGGGGTTGCCCCCGTCAGGTGGGAAGACAGTTTTGTTCGTAGTAGTGGATCGGCTCACGAAATATGCTCATTTTATGCCTTTGGCGCACCCGTACACGGCCAAGATGGTGGCCGAGCAGTTTGTCTTGGGAGTGGTGCGACATCACGGATTTCCCAGGTCTATTGTCAGTGATCGTGACCCGGTTTTCTTGAGCAGGTTTTGGCAGGAGGTTTTCGTCATGGCACGGACTGTACTACGCATGAGTTCGGCCTACCATCCACAGACTGATGGACAGACAGAGATAGTTAACAAGTACCTGGAGCAGTATCTGAGGTGCTTTACCCACCAGCAGCCGCGGCAGTGGCTGGCCATGCTTCCTTGGGCGGAATTGTGGTATAATACCACATTTCACAGGTCTATTAAGATGACACCGTTCGAGGCGTTGTATGGGAGGTCACCACCGACATTGGTACAGTACAGAGGCGGGTCGAGCTCGGTGGATGCGGTGGACAGGTGGTTGAGCGCGAGAGATGAAGCACTGGAGCAGTTGAGGACTAATTTGGCTGCAGCGTCCAATAGGATGAAGCAGGCCGAGGATGCAGGGCGGCGGGAAGAGGAGTTTGAGGTGGGTGACTGGGTTCTGTTGAGGTTGCACCCCTACCGGCAGTCCTCGGTTTTCAGGCGGGCATACCAGAAGCTGGCAGCGAGGTACTTCGGGCCGTACGAGATCATCCTCAAGGTCAACCCCGTTGCCTATCGACTACAGCTGCCTGCAGGTTCGCGCATACACCCGGTGTTCCACATTTCCTTGCTGAAGAAGTACCGGGGCCAGGCGGACAGGGTGACGTCGACGGCTCCTCCGGTGACAGCAGATGGTGACTTGGAGCTCGTTCCTCTCAAGGTACTAGAGACCCGGTGGACAAAAAGAGGGGGGCGGCTGGTGGAAGAGAGCTTGGTGCAGTGGAAGCATGTGGAACCGGACGATGCTACTTGGGAGGAGTCAGAGGTGCTACGCCAGAGATTCCCAGCCTTCGACATCGAGGCCGATGTCGATTCTGAAGGAGGAGGGGATGTAGGAAACCCGGCCCCGGGTTAGAGAGGGAGAGGGCCGGTCGGCCAAGAGGGGGAGGGAGAGAGTGGCAAACTTGTTATTTTGGGTTATTTCGGTTTACACTACTTAAGGACGCATTTCATTAGTTTTGGGAATTAAGCAATAAGAATCATAAACTATCAAATCCCTAATCTCTCTTCTCTCTCTTGTTCTTCCCCAATTCCCCCAAATCCCTAATTTCTACTCTTCTCAATCCCTAAAATCCCAATTGGAATTTCTTGTGTTCTACAGAAGCTTAGTTGCATAGCTAAACACACTTCCTCGTTGACAAGGTATTTCTCACTTCGTGATTTTCCGGCGGGCAAAGCTATGTGTGCTACGGAGTTGAGTAGCTGAGCCAGTTAACCGTGAGGGCTGAAGTGGCGGGTGATATAACGGGGTTAAATTTCAATTTCATCCAAATTGACAGCAGTAAATTTCAGTTTCGTCCAACTTTGACAAATATTGTAGGGAATTTTATTGCTCCAAAAATACATTTGTTTGGCTTATAAAAAAAATACATTTGTTTGCAATTAAAAAATTTGTTGGCTGAATTTGGTAATATGCTCTTTTCGGAATTTGAAGCCAAATTTTTAATATTTTTTTTTCAAATTCAGTAGTTGAAACGAAAATCACAGAGAGGAAGAAAGAAAAGCGCGAGAGTCGGCCAATAATCGAATCTCGATGAGAGGGCCTTTTATGCCACATGATGGGCAGCCCTAATGAGTTGACGAGAAACAAAACACTAAGAAACTCGAAGCTAAGCTCCTAGCATCCTCCAAAATAGCTCCATCCCGATCATGATGCAAATCACCTCCAACCATCCGTTTTATTTTATAGTTAAATAGAATTGTTTATATAGTATGAACTAGAAATATATATAACACACTAATTTTAGAATTGAACACTAAAGATAAACCATTTAAAATTTGTATTGTCCATCATTATAGGTTCTAACTTATAACAAATCATTCGAACTATCTCACAAAGCTCAAACAAAAAGTCTATCAAATTCAAACTAGCAATTAGGGCACCACGTAAAGTCAAGAAAGTTAGAAAAAATAAGAACAGGAAACAAAATAAAAGTAGTAATCTAGTATGGATGGTATTAGTTCATGTTACAGTTCTTTCTCTTAAACATTTCTCGTTAAAATACTAGACCAGTCAAAACGAAGGAAGTGATACATCTAATTACAAGTCCAATTATTAAAAACCATTTGGCGTGCCCCTAACTGTACAAACAAATGGTTGACCCTCTATTGCAACAGACATGAAGGTTCCACTCAATCTGCCAGTGACGATCTTGTTCTTATAACAAATGGGAGTACAAGACAATTTTCATACCAACTCTATATGACAAGCTAATATTTAGAGTTAAATTTTGCCACCTCACATGGCGTTCATGTTAAGATTATCACAGTACGGAACCTCATGAACATACTAGTTTTCATCAATTCAAGTAAATTCGGTCTATATTCGTGATTGGCATAAGTGGGTTTTCCATCGGTTTGATAAAGCTGATTAGACCTTTGGCCCATCTCTATTTCTTGTTAGCCTGCTTGCCTTGCCTTCTGAGTTCTGACCATGCTTCTTTCTCTGTTGTGGCTAGACCATCTGCCAGGTGCTAAGAATACTTAGCGTCCTTGCGACCACCTTGAATCCCGCCTTCAGATTAGTAATAGATGGCCAACTCTTGCGTCAATTGAGGACTGTCTCTTGAGAGAAAATAGCGCGCTTGCGCAGTAGCTCGTGGTTGATGGATGATCGAAGTGTTGACGGAGCCATGTAATGGGAGTCAGTCCATCTAACGGTTAAACCTAAACACACAAGGTTTCTCTCTCAATTGCTGACATTCAAAATTCATGTTGTGTGCCATTATCGTCGGGTTGTTTGGGAACTTGCCAACATCACCAAGGAAAGAAGTACATACAACAGATTTCCAACATTGCAACAATTGTTACTTCCGAGTTTAACACTCTGAAAGTAGTTTTATCCTTAATTCTTGAATTTTACCCCGTCTTTCCTTTTGATGTTTCCTTGTAAGGTAGAGAGTAAAGGGCTTAGCTTCTCAGTGCTTCCTTTTATACTATGTAGCTAGATCTTCTTGTCAAACATCTACTAAGCCAAACTCTCTCACTATACCTTCTACTAGTGTCATATTGCAACCTAGCATTTTCTTGATCTTTCTTAGCTTATCACATAACTCAACTACTCAAGTAAGCAATGCATAAACAAAACCAAGCCAGTACCTCATCTCCATCTCCATTTTCCTACTCTGGAAGCACTTTTGCATCAAGTTCTGCAGCATAGACATGCTGATGGCTTTGACAATCGGTCGTATAGAAGCAATCGTGTCTTCCGACCTTTGTCTGCACTAGTTCAAATGATGTTTCCAAACCGCATAAAGCAAACACCAGTAATACATTGTGAAATGTAATGGGAGAATAAGAAGAGGTCGTGGAAGTCGTCGACATGGTGAAGCAGCAGAGAACAGAGGCAGAAAGAATAAGTAAAAAGAAGGGCACAGAACTCGTTGGAGTTTACTGATGCTCTGATACCATGAAATGTAATGGGAGAACTTGATTTCTATTGATCAATATCTGTACATATATAGCAGTTCTAGACTGTTGCTAACAACCTATTCCTAAGGGAAAGCCAAAACAGAGTGGTTGTAGACTAGGAAACAGACTAACAGAAAGAGAGAAAGGTGAGGTATACATGGCTGCTCTATCACATTGCTCATTCTATGGCCCGATTCCATACTCGATGACCTTCCCGTTGCAATCCAACAATGAGTACATGCCATCAAAACCCCAAGTAAACAACTGCATGAGGATTAAGTCCATCTTCCACCTGCATTTTCCTCAAACACCCGATTGGTTCCTCACATAGCTATACATCACAAAACCACCAAACATCACTGCCTCGGTGAAAGCCACTTGTTTTAGTCCTCAACTATGAGATCTCTAGGGCCATATGTATACATCTAGCCGCAAAGTGCAACAACATGTAATAGTGTATCCTCCACCAACCATTCTGTCTTGACCTAATGAATCAACCTCCCTGACTATGCTAAACTAAGCACAAGCTTGCAACGCTGTATTTATACAGACTTCAAACTTCAAACCAACATTTTCATTGCATCACAAAAACGCCTTTGCAATCAACAGGAAAACGATCCAGATGAGGAATTTCGTCGAACACCTGTCGTGCACAGTTCATAAAGTTCCACTGACACATATAATGCCCAAAGCCAGAAGTTTGAATGCGCGCACATGCTATAGCCAACCCATTTTTTACACCTTATTGTGCATGCTCGTACCCAGAAACAAGCACCAGTTCGTCGAGTGGCACCACAACTCGCGAGAGTTTAAATTTCGGCTCCGAGCTGGATGATGGCGGCCTGACAGGGTTTTTCTTGTTTCTGCTTTCTTTTCTAATTTTAAGATGGAGTTTTTACTTTTTAGTCATTAAAACGGCGTCGCTAGGAGGAGTTTTGACTGTCAATTGTCAACCCGACTCAGGCCGGCCGGGTATAGCGTAGGCTAAAGAGTCAAAAGTCAAGGCCGTCAAGGCGCCAAATCGGCCGATCAACTAACAGCCAGACTAAGGCGGCGACGACACTGCAATAGCTAGAATAGCACTATATTAGTAGACCAGGTGGTTTTTTGCTGCTGAGACATTTGCAATTCATTCCATGGTCTTGAAAAGCTTCGTCCTCCTCCAATTTGGAAGCCTTTCTTCTTCGCCTTTAACGGCGTCCGCCGCTCGCCGTTGCAATTTTGGTCATCTTCGCTCGGTTACTCCCAGTAGACGCGTCTTTACTTGCGCAGCTGCAACAACAACTCCACCACCACGATCAGACGAAAAGGTGAAACGGATTGCTCTCTCTTTTTGCTTCGTTTGCGTTGTTTGTTTTTTATCTTGTTGTGGGTTTGATTGCGCTCTTGAGGCATCGTAGTCCAATTGTGAGCTATTATTGGTGGTTGTCGATGGAGCATCTGGAGTGTATGGATCACATTAGAGCTAAGTCCTTGGCACCTCATCTGAATGTTCTAGTTGTGGAGAAAGGAAAGCTTCTATCCAAAGTTCCTTCTTCCAATTTTTTATTTCGCTTTCTTATTTAATTTCTTGGATTTGGTCTGTTGAATTGGGGAGTGACTGCCCTTGAAGGTGAAAATATCTGGAGGAAGTAGATGCAACATTACACGGAGAAATTGTGCCTATGAAGCCATGGTTAGAATTCTCATGACTAAGTGAACTAGTTTGTTCGAGTATGGATAAGACAGTGTAGTGCTTTCGTTTACTGCTGCATCTTGACTTACATTGTAATCATATGGATGAATGGTAACCTCAATAGCTAAGAAAGGTTTTGGTTTTTATTAGTTTTCCCTAGCATCAAACTTTAATGCTTACAATTCCTTCAAGCTGCATATCTGCGATTTGAAATTCTAGTAGAGCTACTGTAGTTTCTTTTGGAGGCTTGGTTTGTCTGGATTCACTTTTAATGGGTTGTATATTTAGAATTTACTAACTGGAGGTATTGGTTCATAGATTTTGGCAGGACATTTCCCTAGAGGTTATAGAGAGCTAAGAGAGGGTCTTTCTTCAGCACTCATGGCCCCATGAGACACCATGTCTTGGTTTACAGATCATGGATGGGGTGGCATTGAACTTGAAGGTTTGTGTTTCTTCATTGTATTTTATTCGCTATTGTTTTTAATGAACGACATTGATTGATGAACATCTGACTTAGATTGAGGAGGATGAAACAGGGTTTACTATCAACAACAATTCATCATCAATAGTTTATTACTTGATTGTCTTCTATTTGAGGTCAGAGAAAGAGGATGAATGGTTTTTGATACAGTGTTGTTGGCTGAATATGTATTTAGTTCATGACTTCATATGATATTTTGACAGTTTTCAACTTTGATTATGCAAATGTTCATGAGATTTGGATTACTTGTTACCTCTGCTAAACTACATTGTTCATTTCTTCTTTAATTGGATACTTGTTTGGAAGGGTTATGATGATGATAATAAAAAATAATACTCCTTATAAAAAATAATAAATAATATTGCTAACTTACCATTGTTATGCAGGTAACAAAAAAAAAAAAAAAACCGGGTCCGGTAAGGGCAGGGCTAGTTAATCCATGGAGTGGGAAGGCCTGATAAAAGCGAAGTCTAGTCCCTCAGTCTTCTTGGCGTCAATCGACGGCTGCGAGAAGAAACGGCCGGAACAGCAGTTCACTCAGCTTTCCCTTTGGTGCCACAGTTTTCTGCACTGCATGCAAACTTTTCTAGACCTGATTGCCAAGTTCGACGCTTTTTACTCTTTTCTCTTCGAGCCCTAGTAAACAAACAGCGTTCTTACTACTTGTGTCAGTGTTTTGACTTGACTCGTTTCTTTCCCTGTTCAGTTTTTCGGCCCGGTGATCACTTTAGGAAGCACCACCGGCAATGGCGACGCCAAGAGAGCACATTGAGGAGCTTCGGAGGAGGACGTTCTCCATTGGGTCAGAGGAGAAAAATCCTCTTGCTTTTATGCTTGATAAAGTGGTCAAATACCTCTCTGCTGAACTCTATGCTAAGGATGTTCATTTCCTGATGGAACTCATTTAGGTCTTTCTGTCGTTCTAAACTCCTTCCCCGAGTCCGCAAAAGTTTATTGTGTTGTTTTGGTTCTACGACCTTGAAATTTTTTCCCCTTAGGTTTCTAACCTAAGTCTGTCCCTGTGCTTATGGGGTTCATTTGCAGAATGCGGAAGATAATGTGTACTCCAACGAGGTGGATCCTTCACTGGAGTTCATCATAACGTCCCGGGACATAACTGGAACTGGTGCACCGACAACACTACTGCTTTTCAATAATGAGAAGGGGTTTTCTCCCAGGAATATCGAATCCCTATGCTCTGTTGGAAATTCCACAAAGAAGGGCAAAAGAAAACGCGGTTATATTGGAGAGAAAGGTGTTGTGCTAATCTCTGTTCCCCTTTTCCACTCCACAATTTTTGTCTTCTTTCTGCTTCTTAGTTCTGCATTGTGTTGGAGCACTTTGTCTTTCTTCATTTGAGTTCTTGTTGGCATGATTTGCAGGAATTGGGTTTAAAAGTGTGTTTCTGATCACATCCCGGCCACATATATTCAGCAATGGGTATCACATTCGCTTCAACAAGAAGCCATGTCAACACTGCAAGCTTGGTTACATAGTTCCTGAATGGATCGATGATGAAGACAAGCCCTCTGTTGCAGATATACAACAGATTTACGGGCCTATTTCACCCTCCCCACTACCACATTGGTCTTGCCTCTTAAACCAGACAAGGTGAAAGCGGTGAAGGAACAGCTCTCCAGTGTGCATCCTGAAGTCTTGTTGTTCCTTTCCAAGATAAAGCACTTTTCAGTGAGGGAAGATCCCAACCTCAATACTGTTTTAACCATTTCAATTACTAAAGAGGTTGACTTAGTTTGGAGAAAGAGTATCGACGCCATGTCCTACACCCTCCACCTGTCTGCCGAGAGCAACAATGGTAAAGGCAATGGTGAATGCAACTACTATGTGTGGAAGCAGAGGTTTCCAGTGAACTTGGAAAACCGAGTTGAAAGTAGAATCGACTTGGAAGAACTGGTAGTGACTTTAGCTTTCCCAAATGGAGAACGTCTTCACAAAGGTGGAGGAAAGCATTCACCTGGCATCTATGCATTTCTTCCCACGGAAATGATCACCAACTTTCCCTTCATAATTCAAGCTGATTTTATCCTGTCATCATCCAGGGAAGTCGTGCTGCTTGATAGCAAATGGAATCAAGAGATTCTCGGGTGTGTCCCCACAACATTTGTTAATGCATTAGTTGCTGTGATCAAAAGCGACCAAGGTGTTCCAGTTGCTACTTTGCGTCAAATGTTTTGGTTTCTGCCAATCGAGGCTTCTTCATACCCACTCCTGAATGTTGTGAGGGCATCAATTCAGATGAAGTTATCTAAAGAAAGCATTTTGCCAAGTGAATCCCATAAGGATCAGAAGTTCTTTCACAAGCCCTGTGAAGTCGCTCGCCTTTTGCCTGCTTTATGGGATATCCTGGAGAAAGCCAGGGATGGAAATGTCAACCTTCATAATCTATCATCACATGGCTGCTATATCCTTGCTTCTTTGTTTGATATCGACGAGTATAATGCGGTTCTCGGTTTCCTGGGCGTGAGATTTGTGGCACATGAATGGTATGCAAAGTGTATCCAGAGCTCTAATCTCTTGAAGGGAATCTCAGATGAATTGTATGTAGAGCTTCTCCATTTCTTCGCTGAGAACTGGGCAACAAAATTATGGAACACAAACTTGAGAGGTGTACCTTTACTGAGACATGTTGGTGCTCATGGGAATGTGTGTATCTGTAGCATCAATGAATCTGAATCTGCCTCCAAGAAAAAAAGTGGTCGTGTCCTATGTCTATCAAGAGGAGTTCCATATGCATCATGGCTTAGTCATTGGAATGAGGAGTTTTGGCACATAACGCCCTTTTATTTCCTTCCAGAAACAACACAACGTGCATTGTGGTCATTTTCGAAAAGCAAAAATGTGCTACATTGGCTTAAATCTGTGGCAAGGCTTGTTGAGTTGAATGTGTATGAATATTCAAAGTCGATTAGTGAGCATTTAGGTGCTGAACAAAAGCTTGTAGTAGCCTATGCTCACTTACTGTATCGTTCACACTCAGACAAGCTTCTGTCAGACGATGGGGTTTCTTAAGCTGTGTCATCACATGCCACTTGTTGATGCCTATGGGACAGTTTTAAAAGCTACAATCACGTAGTCCTAATGCCTGGTGGTGAAAGTAGATGGATGGAATTGATTGGTTCAAATCCGTGGAGACAAAAGGGTTTTATCGAGTTAGGGGAAGAGTACTTACAGAAGGGATATTTTTGTGGTCATGGCTCAGGAGGTGACAAAGAATTCTTGGAGTTCCTTTAAACTCTTGTTAAAGTTTATGATATTCCTAATTTATCTCCTCCCAATGCTGAAATCCCTACAGTGACAGGACCACTCACCAAGCAGAATGCACTGTGGTTGTTGGATTGGATTGATGATCTCAAATCCAAAAGAATACAGATACCAGAGAAGTTCTTAACTTCCATAAGAAAAGGTAGCTGGTTGAAGGTTACTATGAACGGGTCTTCTGATTATAAGCCACCATCTCAGTCATTTTTGCTTTCTTTGAAGAGGACGAAAAACTCAGAATGGGGAAGCATTTTGCAAGATGGATCTGTGGCAGTTGATATCCCTTTGGTGGATTTGAGTTTTTATGGTGAAGATACTATTATTGCTCACAAGGTGGCACTCAAAGAAATTGGTGTCATGTTTGAATACGAGGAAGCTTGTGAGTATATTGGCCGACACTTCATGTCACATATTGATTCTACGACTTCAACGAGAGGCACTGTATTCTCGATGCTTAAATTCATCAGATTTCTGAGGGATAAATTTCTGCCCCCGTATAAATTCATTTCTAGCATAAAAGGGGATAAGTGGCTACAGACTTCATCACATGGTTACCGCTCTCCCGTTGAATGCGTTGTACGCAAGGGGCTTTGGGCTGTTGCAGAGCAATCTGTGAACTTCCCTTCATCAGTGATAGTTATTATGGACAGGAGATCCATTCCTTTGAAAACGAACTCAGTTGTCTTGGTGTGAGAGTTTGCTTCACTGTTAGTCACGATCTTATTGTCCAACACTTGAAACCCAGTGCTTGCTTGTCTGATGATTTGACAAAAGAAGCGCTTTTCCTGATTTTGGAATGCATGCGTAATTCAAAATCTGCTGCTTCTAAAGTTATCACGACACTACAACAAGCTAGATGTTTGAAGACGAGTTGGGGTTACAGGTCTCCTGGCGAATGTTTCCTATTTGACCCTGAATGGAGCTGCCTTCTGAAGGTTTTTTGGGGTTCTTCTCCGATCATTGATGGTGGTTTCTATGGTGATGAAATTAGCACCTTCAAGGAAGAGCTAATACAAATAGGAGTGAAGATAGATTTCAAGGATGCGATCGAAGCTTTCGTCGCCACTTTTAAGCAGCAGCAGCAACAACATGCATCAATGTCAAAGATTACAAAGGAACAAGTGCTATCATTTCTGTCATGCTTCAGACATTTGAAAGCAATGAAGAAACCTCTCTTTGATATCATAACCTGCACCCGCTCTCAGAAGTGGCTTCGAACGAGGCTTGGTGATTTTAGATCTCCAGCAGAATGCATTCTTTTTGGGCGTGAGTGGGAATCACTCCTTGCAATTATTTGCCTTCCTTTCCTTGACGATGGTGATAATATTGGCTACGGAAAGGGCATTCATGAGTATGCATGTGAGCTCCAGCAGTTGGGGATGATTGCCAGTTTGAAAGGTGGGGGGGGGCTAAGTTTGTGCCTTTGTATCTTCATTTCCCAAAGGATCCATCCACCATCACTCCTTCAAACGTACATTCACTGTTAGACTGCATCAGGATTCTACTGCAACAGAAAGATTATACACTTCCCGAGCTTTTTATGAAGAAGGTTTCTCAAAAATGGTTGAGAACTTGTGTTGGCTACAGGAGTCCAAAGGATTGCTGCTTGTTTGATTCCAGTTGGGGGGGACATGGCTCTTCAGCAGACTGATGGACCTTTCATTGATGAATCCTTTTTCGGTCCCGAAATTGCATCCTATAAGAAAGAGCTGGGTGAGATAGGAGTTTGTCTCGATCCAGGAGAGGTATGCAAGCTACTTGCCAATGAGCTTGAGAATCACTCTAAATTAACCACCATAGTCCGGATATATGATTTCTTGAGAGAGCAGAAGTGGAAGCCTCATCAGGAGAATGATGCATCGACGAGGTGCAAGATCTGGTTTCCTGACCATGGCTGGGTAAATTATGAAGAATGCATCCTGCACGATAAAGATGGTCTCTTTGGCTCCCAATTATACGTTCTGGAGAAACACTACAACAACAAATTATTGGGTTTCTTCAAGGAAGCATTTGGTGTTAGAGCTAATCCATCTCTGACTAATTACTGCAATCTTTGGAAGAGATGGGGAAACAGATCAAGTCACAGTTTGACTCATTCAGAGTGTTGTGCATTCTGGAGTTCTGTTGTTATTATGAGCCACCACAAGAGCGATAAGAGGAAAGAAGAAGTCCTTGCTGGAGAGCTCTCGAAGCTCCCAGTGGTTTCCCCGGTCGCCATGGGAGGACAAATACTGATGTCGGACAAGCGAGATGTTTTCATTGCGGACGACCTTCAATTGAAGGACCTCTTCTCGGAGTATCTGATTTTCGCCTGGTATCCTGAACCGAGCTTGCCTGATTTGCCTCGGACTAAGTTGCTGGAAGCTTACAGGGCAATAGGAGCTCGCCGAATTTCTGAGTCTGTGCAGAAGAAAGAAGAAAACTCAGACACCAAAAGTCAGACTTGTTCAGGAAAGAAAAGGAAAACAAAGAGTCGAGAACTCAGACAGTTGAAACCAGAGGATGTTTTCATAGGGAAAGAGCTAGTGAAGATCATACTCGCTTTTCTAGCTGATCCATCTCTCGACAAGGAAGCAAAGGAGAGGCACGAGAAAGTGAAGGCCCTCCTTAATGTTACGGTCTTGGAGACGGTGGAGCCTCTGAGTGTAAGCTACAATTTGACTCTATCTTCAGGGGAAGTATTGAGAAAGGTGAAAGCCACAGAAATGGTTCGCTGGGACAAGGACGATGACAAGTTGTACCGGAGAAGAAAACTGGTAGCAGCAGCAGGAGCAAGAGGAGTCTGATTGAATTTGCTTGTCGTTTCTCTGAAGTAATCGTGAAGGGGATACTTTGGGATAAAGAGGATTGCCATGTAAAGGAGCTTTCCGGGATAATCAAACTGGCTTTTCTGCTCAACTTCGATGAAGCAGCTATTGAGTTCCTGACGAAGTCCAATAATCTTCAGATCTTTGTAGAAGATGAGGAATTCCTCTCATCTGCTTTTCCCCCTCCTAATTAGGTGAGCTACAGCCTACAGTACAATCAGATCATTTCACTTACTATTCTTTGTTAGCTTATTTTGTGTCTGATCTGTTTTGCTCATACAATGTGATCTCTGTGTCTATTTGTATGCTTCTGGGGTTTTTTGTTCCTGAGTTTAGAAAATTGTGAATGCTGGACATGACATTCGAAGTGAGGTTGCTACGTTGGAATTTGATCATGTTCAATATTCCACATTGTTATTGTCAAGGAACCCAATGGCGAGAACCGGCTTCTAGTCAAGGTACAATTCCATAACCAAACCATCACCTTAATCACACATCAGTCTTGCTTTCTTTATACATATCATCATATATATAACCTTTTTCTGTTTCGTCCATTAAAAGGTTTCTTCGTTTCATGTTTCGCAGAGTACCTAAACTTTAATAAAATTGTCTTTCGGTAGATGTGAATGTGATTGTGAGTGTTGCAGACCTCATGAATAGCAAACATCAAGTCTTGTCTTCTACCTATTGCCTGTTAGCTTAATGCTCCTCTTCTTTTTGTGTGTGTGGGGGGTCCTTGAGTAGTAAGTGTGCAGGGGCCTATAAACTATGCTGCATATTCGTTTGATCTCATTCTTTTTTTCTTTCTTCTTCTTTTGATACTGGAGCATGGTTTGAACTTGGTTCCCTCACTTGTTGACCTGTTGATTGGACTAATTTGAGGGAATGCGTTCATTCTTTAGCAGCACAGCTGAATCGTGTGGGTATATCTTGTGTTGTGTATTTCTGCTGCTTCTAGGGGTGTACATGGGTCGGGTAGGTTGAATTTTGACCACTTTAGTCACCCAACCCATACACTGTGGTTTACACATCATAAAACCCAAACCCGCCCATTAAAATCATAACCCAATGGTTTGGATCGGTTCGAATTGAAGTATAATCCCAAACAAAACCCAACCAAATACAAACAAAGTTTCCAACAACTTTTTAACATTTTTCAGCAAACTCTCTTTGCCAAGATGTTTATTTTCCATGGGAATATGAAGTTCAAGTTTCCAATCCAATGAGAAAGTTAGACTAACTATTATTTTTTATTAATTCTATAATTTATCTCCCTCACATTATTGCTTTCCCCTCAGTATATTTATTTACGTGTCCATCTATATGTGAAGTACATGTCACATTTAATGGCACATAGAGAGGGCTTTGTTGATGGGTTGGGTCGGGTGATAATATACAAAATTTCCTTCAACCCGCACCCGCCCATGTATTGCAATTTCTCCCTTCTACAAGATTCGGATGGGTTCGGGCGGGTTGAACGGGTCGCGGGTTACTTTGTTCACCCCTTGTCCTACCTTGGTTCAGTTGTACTTCCCTGGGTAGTATCTTCTATCTTGTGTAATCCCTTATGGAACAAAATTGTCTCACCGTCCTTTTGAAATAATTTGATTAAGAGTGTTAAAGTGTTTGGTTTGTAAGGATTGTAAATGTAGACCAACATAGTTGGATGATATTACCCACAAAGCTGAAAATTGATGTTCATATTCACACAAAATAAAGAAAACAATTTGTTACAAACCAACTCATTTCATAATGAAAGGGAAGATGTAAGGTTAGTACCAAAACAACCCCTTACAAGTGATTGATTCGTGGATTGTTTGTGGCAGGGCGCTCGCTGTCTGAAGGAGCACATTTCACACACTCAACTTGCAGATGGATTATCCACTGTTTGAATCGATGAACCTTGCAGGAAACTGGTGATTTAGTAGGAGAGTTTTAGACTAAAGCAAACCTTTGCACTGCTTGTGCTACTATGTTTTGGCTCTCTGCTTAAATCATGTTTCAATATTTTGTTATGGGTTATAATTGTTCATCCGTGGAGATATGACGGTGTTGGAAGGGTCATGGAGTTGTTGCCAGGAGGTGGATATTTAGTGCTTGTTGCTTTGGTGAATATTGAATAGTGCTCTTGTTGTTAGACATAAGTTGTCATGCAGTCATTCTTGATGGGAGTTCAGTAGCCATTCGTTTATCTATGATCAAATATAAGTTGGATTAGGTTGGTTTCAATTGTATAGTACGCAAGATGCATGTATGTTGTCTTGATTGCATGCTCATTGTAGTATCAGTCCAATCAAGTATCAGTACTAGTTGTACAAATTTAGGGCTGCAAATGAGCCGAGTCGAGTTTTACCTCAGCTTGAGCTCGGCTCGTTAATAAACGAGTCGAGCTTGAGCTCAGCTCATTTATTATCGAGCCGAGTCGAGTCGAGTTCGAGCTAGCTTGTTTACTAAAATCTTGGATTTTATTTCATACTTCATTTTGTATATCATGATACATGTGATTTATTTTGTTAGTTAATCTCATATTATACTTTGTTGGTATCATATATCATTTAGTTAATAAATTTTAACTATCCCAACGTGTTAAACTTTATATGACGAGATATATAATTTAACAACCGTATGAATTAAAATCATAAGATATAGATTGATTCGTCCATAAGTCGATAATCCAGTTGACTCTCTAGCCACATGTTGAGACATATCATGAGCTCTAAAGGAGCCAACTCACGAGTTTAGTTCAAAAAGTCACCCGAGTCGAGTTAGCTCGCGAACTTCACGAGTTAAACAAAGCTTAGATCATGTTTGGCTCGTTTGTTAACGAGCAAAGATTCGAACGAGGTTTTCTCGAGTCGAACGCAGCTCATATGCAGCCCTATGTACAATAGAAACAAGCAAAGGAAACATAAAATTTTCTTGATTACTATTTTAGTCTGACTTCGACATAAAATTCTGGTGGCCAGTTCATTGTGTCCACATCCAAACCCACCTCAGCGACCCCTAGGCAAGTTACTAGTCCACTCTCTAGTATACTCTGTTTTGGTGTTTTAAACCATCCAACGGGGCCGAGATGATGTTTTGTAGCTTAAAAACCGACAAAGACGACATGAACATCATACTTACTGGACTGGTAAAGAAGATGAAATCTATTACAGAATGGTGAATCCCAACAATAAGCAATGAGAAGAAATTTCTATTGTTTCGCTCGCAATAGAAAATGCGAATTAGTTCAAAGTTAAATTCCGATGACCCACAACATACAACTATAATTTTTTTTTAAACTCTCATTTGGGAAGTCATCGGTTCGAGTCTCTTAAATAACATATAATAGTAAGAATTAAATCAACATCACCCTCATAAAAAAAGTTTGTGTTGATCTTTTAAAATGTAGGTTGAGTCGCGTTGTTTGTCAAGCGTAGTCGAGTTGTTAAATCAGAAACAACTCAGAGCAAACCTTATTTTATGCCATTTAATCTTAAAACCAATCGTTGATGTGGTATGCAATTTTATAGTAGATAAATAATTATCGATTATTTCCAAAAATTGGTGGATGAAACGATTTGATCGAAGAACATAGTGAAAGTTTATTAACTGTAGATAGCGTAGTTATTCAACTGATTCAAACCTTAAACTTGTCGTTGATGTGTAGCGAGTTATAGGATATAAATAATTTATTCGATTGTTTCCATGAACTGGTGGATGAGAAGCAATTCGATCGACGAACAAAGTGAAAATTTATTAAATGTATACAATGTAATTATTCTATCGATTAAAAAAATACAACTATATTGTTGTATGTCATTGATCTTCTTGTTGTGCACTAAGGTTTCTGAACTAATTCATGTTTTTTATTCCCAACGAACCTGCAGTTTTTCTTCCCATTGATTATTATTGTGATTAATCCTTTTGGAATAGACTCCATCGTCTTTACCAATCCAGTAATTATGGTATCCATATTCCTTAGGAGTTTGATCTTCGTTGTTTACGTAAGCTACAAAAGCAGCCGATCTAATATTGTGGGATGGCTGCAAACGACACCAAAACAGAGTCTGCTTGAAAACTTCGTTACGAAAGTGCCATTGAAATTCGCCGTTTACTGCAATATAATGAAGTCCAAGATCGTCCTCCTTTGATTTGCAGTGCACTAGTAACTGGGCTGAGGGGTCACTCAGGTGGTTTAGTATGTGGACATAATGAACTTCCCACCAGAATTTGGCTGAGTTTTGGGGAAGCAAGACTAAGAAAGTGATTAGGAATATGGAGATGGATGACTAATAGTAGTATCCATTACTCACCAGTGCAGTACGTAGTACTACTGATTCTACCTTTTCCTTTTTCTTTGATTTTATCTCTTCAGTAATTGGGTCTTTATATATGCTCTAACATTGTTGCAATATCTTCTTCGACATTAACTACTATTTATATATCCATCAATTACTTACCACATATAACACCTTAATTAGGATGAAAGTATATTAATGGTCATTCCACACTCAAAGACGACCAGACAAACGAATGTCAACCACAAAACAATTCACAGCTCGAAAATGAATCTATGGGATGGGGAAAAAACTTTACCGAGAAAGTGGAGGGATGGACACTGTATGGGCAAAGCGTAAGCATCGTCAACCACTAACTTCGCCTTGAATTTCGTCCATCCAACTGTTATCAGAAACTTGATCTTCGGAACTCTGGTCAGCGCCAGGACCTGCCCATTTTGAATGCAATCACTATAATAAACACAACAACAGTAACATAGGAAACCATTTTTAAAACGTGGAAGAAAATCTGACCTTGGATTGCAGACCTGAAAGTCCAGCCGGCAGAATCGCTCCCTGTCCCAGACAAATTTCCACGCAATTCACATGATATGGTGCCCGCGAGAACCGATTCAAACAAACACATAAAGGAAAAGGGAAGACGCACATGTGAGAAACCGAGGAGGCCGTCCATGGGAGCATGCTTGATCATTAATTCCTCTATGTAAGCTAGGCACTGCTCGAAATTCTTGTACTCCGCGAAATCCTTCAACAATCCCCATCCCACAAAAGGTTTTGATTTCCCATAATGGCAGAGATAGAAGAAAACAGAGGAAATGGGATTTTAAGGGCAGACCTTGTTAAATTGGAACCACTCGTAATAAGGAGGGTCGAAGATCCCTCCACCTCGGATTTGCCTTCAGAAGGGTAAGGGGCATCGACAAAGACTAGATCGAGGTTCTGGAGGACGGATTCCGACCACTTGATGGTGAGTTGCTTCTTCAAGATTGTTGCGTGGGTCCTGAATCCGTGCAGGCATAGGAACCTGGGTTTCCTCGCCATCTCGCCTTCCGACCCCATTTCTTTATGCTTTGTCCTTGTTATTTCCGTTGGGAGGAGGAAACACGAAAGAAAGGAGGAACAACCCTGTAGTGAAGAAAAGAAGGACTACCCTAGTGCCTTTCCTTTTCCTTAAATTTTGATAGTTGAGGAATAAAGAACAAACGAGGGATAGAGAGCCAACGGGGCGAAGGGTTCTGCTTCAGGGTACCATAGAACTAAACAAAATTTAGTGCACCGGGTACCATTGAAGTTCGTTTTTTGTAGCTTCGTCCACTTTTCCATCCAAAATAAAACAAATATATTTGTCATATCAGTGTGCCACACAGGTAAATAGTTGCTGACTCATTAGGTTTGATTCTGCCCACCCCTCTTAATTAGCTCCCCAATTCCCCACGAGTTAAACGAAAAAGAAAAATTAGCATTGCTCAAAATAAACTCCAAGTCCCAAACAACTCCAAGTTCCAAATGTTTCATCTCCTCTGTACTCATGACTAATAGTTTCTTTTGCCCATTGTTAACCATTTTAGAGTTTTGAAAATGGAAGAACTCGACTGCACCTTTCTCTTCTAAACTTGTGGCTTTTGTCTGGGTGAAGAAAGACAAAGATATGGTGAGTGTTTGGAACAATAGATCTATAAAAGTTTAATAATAGTTAAAAGCTTCCTGCAAGTAGAGCTTGCTATAACAGTGACACTCATGATGGACTCCTGCAAATAGAGCTTGAATAATAGAGAGGTTCACAATACAATGCTTGTCTACACAAACATTCCAAATATTTGTAAAGCAAATTACAGCTTCGGAAGTTTGCAGCTGCCTGCAACTTAAAGGATAAGACCTGGCTATATAGTTAAAAAAGAGATAATTGGCATCTGTTTTTGCTAGTTTTGTTTAGGCCACATTAGTATTAAACTAACAACGATATCGAATATCTAAAAATAACACACTAAACCCCACTTCCACGTCCCCTTCCATGATTTCCCCTTCCTTTCTCACAGTTTTGTTTGGTTGACCTTCCTCTTGAATGTGCAAATGATGCCCTCCCTCTCCCCCTTCTCTGGTAAGACTGAAAATGAGAATTGGAGAAAAATGGTTTAGTTCTAATTTTGAAAAATAGAGATATAAAAGTTGTTCAAAAATGCCTCTCGAGTGGTATACCTGAGATTGCCAATTAGTTGGCGCTGAAGATGCAATGTGAACTTCTTGTTGATTACGAGAGACACTCATGTTGACATTAGTTTGACTCAAAGGACGGGCTTGACTACTTCCCTATATAAACAAACAAGCCAGCAAGTTACAATATAATAAGCAACCATGAAAGAACCCCAAAAGTTCCCAAAAGCAGATGAATTTGGTGAAGCAACTTTTGGATGAATAAGATTTATTGATTGATTGCTTGATGATTACATGAGGCTAGTAAGCCTTTTTATACATGTAAGGAAGAAAAGAAAGAACAATAAACAAGAAGATCAACCATCTTAGAAGCATGGGCTGGAGCAGACTAGTATGAGTTGTCTGGCCATCTTGTATGGAGATTAATTGGAGGTGTGGAAGTCTGAGCAACATGGGCTGCCTGATGGAGTGGTATGGGTGATATGTGACAATCAACTATGGTGAGGTGGATCTGATGATTTCTTGCAAAAGCAGCAACAAATAACCACATTAGCAATCCTTGGCAAATACTATCAACTGTACCTAAAATCCAACCACTAACAGTAGCTGAAACACATTAAGAGAAAAGATTTCCCCTGCCTTTGTCACAATTTTATTTGCTTGACCTTCCTCTAGTCTCTACTAATAAGAGAAAAAATAAAAATAAAAACTTACGGAGGGTGTTTCTTGAGTAAGAATGTGTGCTGCCAAAGTTCTGTGTTGCCCCTCGGTGTGATTAATCCCCTCCCCAGAATACCATGTCTCAGTCACACCATCTTCACCCAGTGCACTTGATTCTGGAGCAGCTGATCCATTTCCTCGCTCAAATCGGTGGAAAGACTTGTTGTGACCCTCCATGCCACACTGCCTACAATGAATGACTGGCCCACTTTTACCCACTCTAAGATTGGTTTGCTTGAAAAAAAAAATTTGCTGCTCTTTATCTCGCAGCACCTCATCTCTGCTCTTTCTCCTACATAACTTACGTCTTCCCCTTCTTGACCTTTGCTAATTACTAACATAAGATGGTATTACAGGGAATCTATTGGAATCTGCCCATGGTTCTGCTCCAACCATAGATGCAAGTGTGAAACTATAAGTGCTAACATAGGTGGTCACGTCATATCACTTATCCACATACGATTCAACCTTTCAACGCTTGGTAGAATGCTGCATATTGCCTGATGACATGGAATTCCCGTCAAATTCCACTTTCTACATGTGCAAGTATGCTGGTTCAAATGAACAACAACTTGTCCCTTGGGACATCGAACCTGAAAAGTGTTAGGTCCATTTGGTAGGGCTCTACGACTAAAACTTTCCTGCTTAGCAGCCTGCAATTTCTTCAATATTTTTGGACAAAACTGGCCTTTGAAGTTGCTGGTTGCAAATTCTTTCTTCTTCAAATCTTACCATTAGTAGGCATCGTATGGTCTCAAACATACTAGGGATTGGCTTAACTCTAGCTCCTGACAATACCCTGTTCCGAGACTCACTGATTGTTAAGCAAAACATCAGTATTGCAATAAGTACGAAAGTGAGGTGGGCGATTTCTGGTGGGAGATTGGAATGTGGAATAGTTAGTAAATACTCCGTTTAATACACGTATTTGTACCCGTACATATTTTATCCGTTTAAAACTTACGTATCCTTATTATTGTCAAGTCGTTCATTTTCACAAGTTCATTTGATGGCTCCCGTCCTAAACACGTGTAAAATCTGTATAACACGTTTAATATCCGTATTTAATGAATTAAATTGTTAACTATCATTTATGTATATATACTTATTTTTAAAATAATTAAGTTTATATATTTATGATTATTAACATACTATTAAACATAACATTAGCTTAGAGGCGAAGTAAAATAATCTACGTATTTTATAGTAACTTTCTCGTACCGTATTTTACTAACTATACCAAGAGAGGATGCGAGGAAGAGGGAATTGATTGTAAGGACACTCTGCACTGTGCAGCGGTTTTTGTAGAGGTTGACGTGGCAAATGCTATATTTTGACATTGACTTATAGTATTTTGTAGATTTAATCTATTCCTCATGTAATATGAGAATCTTCATTAAAAAAGAATACTATAAGAATCAATGAAGATTTAGTATATGTTATTTTTAAGAGAAGGTTATTTTATATATATGAAATTGCCATATTTCTCATGTATATATCATATGAATAACTAGATCTTTGTCGTTTGATTTTTGGTAGATTGTTTTAATCGTTTTGTATTTTCCTTTTTTAACAAGAGTTTTAAAGTTGGAATGAAACAGAGTCATTGTGATTTACAAGATGATATTGTTTCGTTGGATTGGTAAAGATGATGAAATCTACTACAGAAGAGTGAATCCCAACAATAAGTAATCAGAAGAATTGATATTGTTCCGCTGGCAATAAAAAATGCGAAGAAGTTCAAAGTTAAATTTCGATGACCAACAACACACAATTATAACTTTTTATAAAACTCTCATTTTAGAGGTCATAGGTTCGAGTCTCTTAAAACAACTCATGACGAACCCTGTTGTTATCCAATTAATCCTTAAATCAGTCGTTGATATGGAACAATTTATAGGATATAAATAATTTATTGGATTATTTCCATAAATTGGTGGATGAGACGCGATTTGATCGAAGAACATAGTGAAAGTTTATTACATGTAAATAGAATAGTTATTCTACCTATTCAAACAACACAACTATATAGTTGTATGTCATTGATCTTCTCGTCTTGCACTAACTTTTTAAACTAATTCGTATTTTCTATTGCCAACGGAACTGTAGTTGTTCTTCCCATTGTCGATTATCAGGATTGACCTTCGAATAGACTCCATCGTCTTTACCAATCCAGTAAGTATGGTATACAAATTCATTCTTAGTTTGCTCTCTGTTGTTTTTGTAAGCTACAAAAGAAGCCGTTCTAATGTTGTGGGATGGCTGCAAATGACACCAAAACAGAGTGTGCTTGAAAACTTCGTTACGAAAGTGCCATTGGAATTCGTTGTTTACTGCAATGTAATGAATACCGAGATCGTCGTCCTTTGATTTGCAGTTCACTAGTAACTGGGCTGAGGGGTCACTCAGGTGGTTTTGTATGCAGACATAATGAACTTCCCACCAGAATTTGGATGAGTTAAGGGGAAGCAAGACTAAGAAAGTGATTAGAAATATGGAGATGGATCGACTGAAAGTAGTATCCAGTACTCACCAGTGCAATACGTAGTACTATTAATTCTACCTTTTTTCTTTATCTTTGAATTTGTCTCTTTAGTATTTTCTGTCTTTATATATGCTCTAACATTGTTGCAATATCTTCTTCCACATTAACTACTATTTTATATCTCCATCAATTACTTACCACATATAACACCTTAGTTAAGATGAAAGTATATTAATTCTATTTGTACCTGCCAAATGCTCATAAGTTTTACGTTGGAGCTAACGGTAATAAATACAACTCATTATGGTTTTTTTCCATAGAACTAAAAATGTGTTGTTTCCTAGAATGAGTTTCGTTCCGACTTCATGTGATCATAGATCTGGCCATTAGGTTGGGTTGAGTATCTCGGGTTACGGGATCGTAGTGGGTTGGGTCATATCAGATTGGTTGATTTTGGGTCAAGTACTGACCCAACCAAAATATCAGGGTCTGATTTCAGGTCATTCCGGTTACGAGTGTTAAAAAAAACATGGTTCAAAATTCATATGTTTTCCTTGAACACAAATTTTCATATGTGTATGTTAATAGTTTAACTACACATGTCAATTTATATATTTTCCAAATCCTCAAATATTATTGAAAGAAAAAATAAATTACACAAAACGCCAAATAACACATCATGAGACTAATAATATTGCAAACAACACATGATACGATCAAATCCATGCAAAAATTTGTAAACATCACACCAATTTATGATTAATTTTGTGAATTTGAGGTGAATAACCCAACCGAAAAGAAGCAGGTATTCAATTCAGGTCATTTAGATTATAAAAACGTCAAACCAATTCTGATTTATCAAACGTGTTGGCGTAGGATCAGTGGATGGAGCCATAATTTCGAGTCTGTGTGATCCTCTATTCATGTGGGCTAGACTGAGCTGTTGCTACTGTGTATTGGGCTGGACTTGGGCCCATCTCGTAAACTATAACTTAAACGCAAAATTGGATCGTAGCAAAATGAATCAAGTCAACTGGAATTAACCTGCGGGCCCCCATTGCAATTCTATCGTACATCCCTTGGTCAGCGGCCACGAAGGAAGGAATAGTGGCTGCGGTGCCATGATCATATTCGGGCCTGTAAGCTTAGAATGGCAATTAGGATTCATATCCATAAATCCAATCCTATACAATCCATTTGATCCAAATCCAATTGGAAATGACAACTTACAATTTAGAACCCATACTTTTTATATTTTATACTTTGATCTCTAAATTTTTTCTTATACAAAAATATTGGAAATTACGTTTTGGTACTTAAAATTTTTCATTATGACATTTTAGTACCTGAACTTTTTACATTTTACATATTGGTCCAATATTAAGGGTGTCATTTGGATTCATGGATAATCCACTAATCCACTGGATCCAATTCATGAATTCACCAATCTATTTGATCCACCATGAATCCAATACACCAATCCATAAATCCAATTCATTTGCCACCTCTATATAACCTCTCATCGGAATAAAACTTATGCATTCTCTCTTACAGACAGGCGACCCTCTCTGAAATTCCCCAAAACACCAATTCTCAATTTCTTACGACGTACGGTTGGGGAAAACGATCGAAGCTCAAGAGAAATGGACTAACAACCGATCGAGAAGGAAGAGCGGGCTCAACCTCCCATCCCAACCGTGGGATGAGCGACACGTCCCTCAGGCTTGACAACTATCTCCTGGACTGCTTTAAAGCACTCACCTTCACCTTCACATTCGGCTTGACAACCATCTTGTCCAACCATGGCGATTGATCTTTAGCTCTTTTCAGATAATGATGATTCAACCATCCGCAACATTATGAAGAAAAATCAGGTCTATCACCCCAGAAACCATAATTAGAACATGCACCACGACATCAATTTTTACAATAAGCCTATGTTATGAAAGACATTCAACTGATATCTAGCTAAGGACTATGTCGCATCTAGTGTAGCCACATTATGATCTTCACTACAACATTACATATCTATGGCTCATCAGTTGCTTCTTCCTGCTTAACTTCAAATTGGCATCGGTACTCGTATTTTTTAGCAGAGTATAGGAAACACACAAAGTTGATGATCAATATCCCAGCAATGAAGAAGAAGTAGGAGTCTAGCTTGCCTTGGTTTTGATCATCAGGAAGCCAGTACCCGACTATGTGAACCAATGAAACCAAAATCCCAGCCAAGGAATATCCCATCCCTCGAGCAAGGAAGAGCGGCACCCACCAAGCAACACCTCTCATTCTCTCTGGAAACTCCTGTTGGCTGAAGATCACCAGTCCAACTAGTGCCATCTTGTCGGCAACTCCAGCCACCGTGATATGAGGAACCAACCACAGGCTTGCCATGGATGAGACCATCCTCCTCCTCTCTTCAACCAATCCAGCCATGACCAATGATACAACCCCAAGGAACAACCCAGTCCCAACCCTTTGAAGCACCGTGATCCCTCCTTCTCTTCCACTGATCCTCTGAGCTATCGGGATGAGGAATTTGGCGTAGATCGGGATCCACATCGCCGCAACAAGCTTGAAGAAGACATCATGGAACGACGCAGGGATTTTGAAGTTTGTCTCGAACAGTCTGGTGTTGGACTGTAGAGCCTGGACAGCTACGTAGCTTCGGAGCTGGGACACGGCAAGTTGGAAGGGTACGAAGGTTGCCCATACGGGGAGCAACCTCTTGGATGTAACCTTGGCAAGATTTTCACTTCCTCCACTTGTTGGATGCTACAAAGGCTCCATGGCTCTTTGGGTGATCCATAGTGGTTGAGTTGGTCGTGTGGTGTAAAATACATAAATAAACAAAAATCAAGGTCATCTAGATGAAAAGCACGACATTCCTCTACCTAGAGACCACTAATAATGTCTCGGATAAGGTAAGAGCTGAAGAGAGCGGTTGACTAGCTAAGTAGCTTATATGATATGTACTTATTCAAAATACATATAAGCCACATTAACAAACCCTTATTATTATTATTATTATTATTATTATTATTATTATTATTATCAAACATGACAGGATCTTCAAAATATGTTATACATAACAAGAAAATGTTATATAACATCTACATAGGTAAAATATATTTGGGTTAAAGATGAAGACAGATTGGACAATATCGTTGTCAAGTTTCTTCAACACCTCAATTCGTGAAAACCATTATTTTAGTTAGATCAAAGCTAATGAGTTTCTCCTAAATTCAATAAATCAATACTTAGAATTTCGAAAATCCAACATAGTTTCTCATTTCTCAATACTCCTGGAAATCCAACTTACTTTTGGACTGGCCCTGAGACAAAATAAAAAAACTACAGTAACCAATAAAATACAACAAGGCAGTCATAAAAAAAAGGCAAAATACACTTTCATAGCCATAATTATTCACGTTGTGACAATAATAGCCACTTTTTGAAAAATACATAGATATAGCCACTTTTTTCAAACTTGCTTAACAACTATAGCCATTTCCGTTACAAACTTTAACGCCGTTACTAACGCCGTCAGTAACCTCTGTGTGTCGCTGAGGTGGATGCCACATGGACAATATGTAATTGCCAACTGGACGCCTTCACACCACCTAGACGCCATGTCATATTAAAAGTACTTTTTAACAAAAAAAAAACAATTAATTTATTAAAAAACAAATAAAAAATTAAGAAAGAAAGAAAATATTTTAGTTTTATTTTCTATTTCTCGGCAGCGCCGCAGCTCCAAGCATCCCTGAACAAGATGGATCATCGCAAAACCCAGTAATCCCAAACTAACGAACCCGAAAGTACTCTACCATTCCTTCGCCCAGACGATGGAGGCTTTGCGATTGGAAGGGATATGGATTCAGAAGTTCGACGGTCGACGGGGACTGGAATTTGCATTTGAAAGATGAGAAACAGAGTGGACTTGTTCTTCCACCTCACGTAGCCGGTGCAGATGAGTAACCCATTATAGATCTGCCTTCCGGCCGCCACTTGGAATCGTCGTCGAGCTTCTGTCAGATACAGATTCAAAACCGTCGGCGCCTCCTTCCCGTCCTTCGTTGCTTGGCATCATCGTCGTTCGGCGGCTAGCGCTACGTCAGATCCAGACAGTAAATTCCCAAAAAAAAAAAACACATGAGCCTCTAACGAGAGATGAAAATTACGATTCAGGGGAGCAAATCCGTCCATGGAGCTCATCCTCACTCGGTTCCTAGACCACATGGCCAGTGCGGAGGCGGTGGGGAAGCAGTCGTCGGGATGGAAGAGGAGAATTAGGTTATCAGCGGTGATGGCGGAGAGAGGACGAGGACGGAAGTGGATTTTCCGGCGCGGAGTAATCGTTGGAGCCGGAGGAGCTGAAAGAGTCAGAAGCGGATTATTAACTATTGGGGAAGACAATAGATTTGGATTGAAACGAGGATTGATGAGAGGAAATCTCGCACTAATGCCTATGCTCATCTTCCGTTCTCTTCTCTTTCATTTCCTTTTTTTTCCATGTAATTACAGTAAAAACTAAAAAGTCAACATTTTTATCTGGCAATGGGTTTGAAGAAAAGCCGCCACATCACCATAAAACGTTTGTCTAGTCAGCATTTGTAAAGGTATCCTTAAAGTTTTGGACGAAATGGCTATATTAGTGTATTTTTCAAAAAATGGCTATTATTGTACAACGCAAATAATTATGGCTATAAAAGTGTATTTTGCCTAAAAAAAATAAAAAATACAACAAGGCAAGACAAAAACCAAACAAACAGAAAGCCCCCTTCCTTTTTGGCTCTGCCCTTTTTTCCTTTCTACTTTCGATATTTTAGCTTTATGAATGAAAAGTTCGCCTTTTGCTTTCCCCTCCATTACGTTAGTTCCAATATCCCAATTGCATATCCACAGGTACAAATTTGCATATTCCAGAATCCCTTTCCCGCACCCGCGCGCCGCACAAATTGAAATAAACAAACAAGGCCTTACGTTTATTTTTTTTAAATATCTTATCGTACGTTTATATATAATAAAAAATAAAATTTATGAGCACGAATGAATGATTATCCCGCTTTTCCCAAAATTAGTTATTTACAAATGTGTGTCGTTTTACACCCATCTCTCTCGTGACTCGGCCTTTTCTCTTTGCTCTCTCTCCGTCGGTTTCCAGCTTCTGCCCCTAACTCATTTCCTCGCGCCTCCCTCTCTGCGTATATTCGGAATCGGTAAGGGATTGCGGTTTACGAAACTGGGACTCTGAGTGTGGCAGTTCTTCAGCCGGAAAGGTTGAGGGCCGGATGGTGGCCAAAGGCGGCGGAATGAGCGGGCGGCGATGGAAGGAGGTGGCGGTGCTGGTGCCGACGGTGGTGGAGGAGGAGGAATGGAGATGAAGAAGATAAAGATTGGAGTCTGCGTGATGGAAAAGAAGGTGAAATGCGGATTCGAGGTTCTGTTTCCCTTTTCGTGCACTTATGAAATCTTTTCGTTTTCCCCTCTCCCAAGTATTTGATACAGAGGACGTAAAAACTGTGAAGCTCCAGTTTCAATCGTGTTCTCGGAACAGGGAAAACCAAGCGTCATTGATCGTTTTGCTAGCTTGTTTGTTTGGTTAGGGGCTGCAATTGAGGTAGTGGATTGCAGGTTTTCTTCTGACTCCTTCCTCCTTTTTCCATAGGTGTCTTCTGCTCCAATGAAACAGATTCTGGACAGGTTACAAGCGTTTGGCGAATTTGAGGTATGGATGATGTTCATTTCGTTTCGGTTTTTGCTTTTCCAATGGTGCTCTAGCCGTGCATTTGGCTTCTTTGTTGATTGTTATGAACTGAGCCAGAGAGTTAATTTGCAGTTTGTGTGTTGTTGATCGTTTACTGAATCAATTACTTTGTTCCTTACCCATGGGGATTCTTCTTTCCCTGTTTTGAGCTTTGTAGGTTATACATTTTGGAGATAAGGCTATTCTTGAAGATCCAATCGAGAGGTACCTTTCTGTTTCCAGATACGTTCTTGGCTTCCATAATTGTTAATTTGCTTAAGGGTGCTGTTCGACCAAGTATTGGATTCCTTTTGTGATCAGCATTGAATTGTCATTGACGCCACGTTACAGAGATGAGTGATCAGTGGTTTACTCTCTTTTGGAAGAAATACACAATCCAATCAGTTGTCACAGTCCATATTCATAAATGGCAGGTGGAATGTCAAGACATTGTAACCGGTTCTTAATTGATTAGAAGCACCTAACTGCCATTTTGTGACCATGTAATTTTCCTTCCCATGCTAGCCTTCTTCACTCCTGTCTGGTTATCTCTGCTAATCTCCTCTTTGAAAGAGATGTGTGTCAGTAACATAGGTGTTTTGTCAGGGACATTTGTTTGCTGGAAGGATGTCATTAGTATGCTTTTTCTGATTACCTTTCTGCGAGTGCAACCTGTGGCCTGGTAAAAATACGTGGTAGATTACCGTATGTAATGAGGGTGACCTTCAAGTGTGAACAATTCGGGGCCTCGTAACGTGATCACTAATATATGTTGATCTATTTCAATATTTCAGGTGGCCTGTATGTGACTGTTTAATTGCCTTCTACTCCAGTGGTTATCCCCTTGAAAAGGCAGAGGCATATGCTGCCTTAAGAAAGTAAGCTCATTATCCACTATCACCAACAATCAGCATATCTTTAAAAGTGTGAATTTGATTCCATACTTCAGCAATAAGCTGGCAGGTTATGTGAAATTCCATTTCAGTTGTGAATAATGAATTGGCAGTTTCTGGTTTTGGCCCTGCATTGCCAAACTGAGCAGTGCAGTTGGTTCCGAGAATTTTAGAATGATATCTGATTTTTACTTGGATACAGAAACTGATCTCTAGAAGTTCATGTGTAGCAAGTTTGGTGACTGACACCTAGTACTTGATGGTGTTATGGATTTAAGTAACTGTTGTGTCTGATCTTGTTCTGCTGTGAAAAGTAGTATGTGATGATTTCTGAAATGTTATGGATGATCAGGGAAGAACATTTTACTTTTTTCTGGATAAAGGATAATCTGGAATGAACCTTAGATTGGCCAGTTTTGCTTCTGCTGTACTTTTTTGTGAGTTCCCGCTGTGACTTTTCTACTCCTAAACATGACAAAACATTGCTGGTTCTGTTTCATGTTGTCTTCATTCTATCGATTTTTTCATGGAGAGTACTGACGTGTTTGACTGATCTTTATTACCAACTTGATCGCCCGTTACTTGTTCTCTCCGGGGAACTTGTTTTATCTGGTGAGTTTCTTGTTGGCAAGCACATGCTATGTCCAGTTGGTATTTAGAGTAGTGAACTGCCAATATGTAGTGCTGCCTAGCAACGTTACTTGTTTTTTACTTTGCTTATGTGGATAGATTCAAATTTTCGGTAATGGGAGTTCCCTATGTCGAACATTTAGCTACACTAGGCACTGATGTTAACTATATATCCTCAGCATCCTTTGACAACTTACCTACTTGATTGAAGTGCTGCCTGAGAATCTAAAACATCTAAATCATTGGTTTAATTTGAGCCCTAAACTTTTGGTGTTGCTCATTCACTGGCCTTATTTGTGATGATTAGGCTTTACACAGGAGTGGTTTCTGTACTTGCATTGCATTAATAATTCTCGACCTTGTGGTCTTGATTCAGGCCTTTCGTAATAAATGAATTGGAGCCGCAACACTTACTTCATGACCGAAGGAAAGTATATGAGGTAATTTCTCACCATAACGTAGATTGATATCGATTTTCTGAGTTTCTTGGCAACATTAGAAATCAATGATCTCAAAGTACTGATCTTGGCCTGTTCATAGAATTCTTTGACTTCTCAGGGCTTGTATCTTGTTTTAGGTACATCGGTATTCTGCTTTTTGGATGACATATATTCATTGACATACATCTTTCTTTCTTTCTTTTGTCATGTTTTTGGGTGACGGGTGCATCTCGATTTGTAATTGAAGCGTCTGGAAAGGTTTGGAATCCCTGTTCCCAGATATGCCTTTGTGAATAGAGGATTTCCATACCAAGAGCTTGAATACTTTGTTGAGGAAGAAGATTTTGTTGAGGTTCATGGTCAACGCTTCTGGAAGCCTTTTGTAGAAAAGCCAGTTCATGGTAGGCCTGTTTCGTTATGCAATCAATAAGTTATATAATGCTGTTACAACTTTCATAAATAATATGAAATTCTTCTTACGTTGGATCAAAAGACTAATTTTAGGATTGTGTATCCTGCTAATATTTAGTGATGATGCAATTGAACGATCATAAAAATAAGCATGCCTGCTTGAAAGTATTTATTATTTTACCTTTGTTTTAGAATATAATTCTGTATTCTGTTAGTTTGGCTAGAAAAATCTATGGACATCCTGCATTCCCTGCGAACTCAGCTTTCTTGTATATCAGCTGCATGTATACTTGGTGCTTCCGATTTCACATGTGATAACTTGAATTCATTCATCCAGGGGATGACCATAGTATCATGATATATTATCCCAGTTCTGCTGGTGGAGGCATGAAGGAACTTTTCAGGAAGGTATGCTTGTTTTTCTGCAACTCTTGTTGTATTACTTGAATAAATGCTGAAACCTGGATGTGGCATATCGCAACCTGTGACTTTGATGTGGTAGCTCAAAATAGTTGAAATTTATTGATGTTCTTAGCCAGGGTGACTCCCTATATAACCGTAGCAATAAAAAGTAAAGTAGGACAGAAAGACAGTTTGTATGTGCTCTTCTTTCCTAAATTCCCTTCACACTAATAGATAAATAAGTTGCATTGTTCAAAGACAATGCTTTAGGTCTTCAAAGTTTGCAAATGCTGGTTATTGGTTTGCGATTTAGTTTCCCCAGCGTAAGCAGGGGCTCATAAACTATTGCATCATTTGATTCGCACATAAAGCACTCAAGTAACGTTATCTGGTTTACTTTCAGGTCGGAAACCGCTCCAGTGAGTTCCACCCAGACGTAAGAAGAGTAAGGCGTGAAGGATCATACATATACGAAGAGTTTATGCCAACTGGTGGAACAGATGTCAAGGTTGTTTCCCATTTCCTTCTCCTGCAGTGTAGTGCTTATTGTATCGGTTTGAGTTTGGTATAGTTCGTCCTTCACCCCCATGTTCATCAAAACAAAGTGCAGATGATATATGATGCCTTTTTCTCTCTCTCTTAACTTCATTAACTCTAATACTTCGGGCAAGTTTTTATTGTTCCAGAAGGCCGTATTTGTTTCCAGTTCAATGTTAATTGCTTAAGGTCTAGATCCAGGGACGATCCTAATCATTCATTTATTTTGGTTAGTTCCATTAAACATTATTTATGCATTGTTTTGCACAGTCATGGTTTATTTGCGGAGTTAGTCCTGTGTCTGCGTCTAGGTGTTCATGTTCTGTTACCAAACTGCTTTCCTTTGAAGTCAATACAAAAAATTGAGTTCTTATTGCTTGTTTCGGTGTTTCCTGCTATACTTCTGTGTGTATGAACTTTTGATAATTTGCCAGGTATATACTGTTGGTCCTGAGTATGCACATGCTGAAGCGAGGAAGTCTCCAGTAGTTGATGGTGTTGTAATGAGAAATCATGATGGCAAGGAGGTAACCACTTTGTGATCTATACTTGTACCCACATGTTTATTTTGGTCTTTCCTTAACTTTTACTTGAAGTTACTTCAACGTGACTCATCCATAGAAAGTCAACATGTTAATCGCATTCTTAACTCTATCCAGTTCTCTTTATGGATGTGTAGTGACATGGAGTTTTTTTTTTCTCCACAAAAAGACATGGAGTCTTACTACTTTGCTTTTCTGGTTTACCCTTA